>CM073759.1:46742319-47342319 GCA_037127475.1 Arma custos | reverse complement strand
AAATTAACTGGTTCTTTATAAATGAGATTAAAAAATATATAAACAAAAATGTCGGGGTCTACTCAAATTTAACGCGGAATGTCCTCGTGACATTGCTAGTTAATAACTAATAGTTTGGTTAGTTACCATATAGATATTTAAGTCTAAAATTTCTTACCAAAATTACTTCTAATATATTAAAGAATGAAGGTAAAGGTAATTAGTAAAGGTCAGGTAATTAAATTACTGGCTCAAATTAAATAAATAAATTAATATATTATTTCACATCAATAAATAAATAAATAGTTAAATATATTTACAATGGATATACAATCATTTTAAGGATAGCTCAACATGAGTCATTTGTACTTAAAACATGCTTAGGTTGGGGTTACTGCAGGAATACAGTTCCGAGCATTTTCCTACTTTTCCTGAATTCTTGGCCCTGCTGTAGGCTTCTGCATAAGATTCGAAACGCGGGTGGGTGAAGAAGATCTTCATCATGTTCAAGGACCTAAAAAAAGTAATTACATTTTTAATTTATCTAATTATATCACAAACGCATATTAATTATAAACAACAAATTATCAAAATTTGATTTCGTCAATTTCAAAATAGTCTTCTTTTTTTTTATTTTCATTTATTTTCGAAACCATTTTAAGTGACAATGGGACAATAATTACATCATAAAATGTTCATGTAATTATTTTCATAAAATAAAAGTAAAAATGAACACAGTCATTGTGCGTTCTTAAGTCACATTACTAGATTTATATATGTCAATGTATTTTGATATTAATTACTTATTTATATTTATGGCTTACTTTGTATCATTGACCAAATACTTTTGTTTATTACAGAGATGAGCATAATCATGATAATAACTGTGATTACAGGAAAAAAGAGCGTTATTACGATAACATTGCTACTGATATCCGGACCTAGTTACAATTACATTTCATAAAAAAAAAAGTTATAATAAATTTTTAAATGTCTATATTATAATTTATGTTTATTAGGTAGTAAAAAGTTATCTGTGCTTACCAAGAAATAAAATTTGCATAGAACGATGGTTGTCTAGATGCAGCCATTTGACACGCTATCTTTTCTAGACAGTTTTCCGATTCGATAACTGCTCGGAGGGTTTGAAGACTTCGTGGGATCTCTCTCTTCCTTCTTCCGGCGGCTGGTGCTGCCGTTGGTGTAAGAACTGGAATAGGGAGTAGCAATAGGAGAGGCAGAAGAAGAGGAAGCAGCAAGAGTGGTGCGAGAAGTAGCGGTATGAGGAAGGGGACAAGAAGGGCAAAGGTGAGAAATTTGGCCATTTTAAAAGCTTTAACGGCGACTAGCAGCTTGGAAAGGAATGCTATGAGGACGAAGGGAAGCTTGAGGAGCAGGACCAGGCCAATCCCGAGGCCCTTGGCTTTAAGGAAGAGCAGTTTGGCGAGGAGGATCATGATGCCGATGGAAGTGAGATCGGGGGAGGACTTCTGCGGCCTCCACTTGGCCGTGTAGTATCCCTCTGCGGAGGGCTCCGTCAGCTCCACGAACTCGTGGTGGTGCTCGTGGTAAGGGTAGCCCCGAGCATCGTCTGCGAGTGCGGGCAGCAGGATGCTCAGGATCACTGGTACGAGTAATCTTAGTTTCATTTTCTAGAAATCAAGAAAGCCTTCTTAGAGCAATTTTCATTTAACGATAATAAAATCTGTTGAAAACAAAGCTTAATTATAACCATTGAATATAATCATTAATAGCTTTTTGGAAATGGAAACACCAATAGTTGAGCAGGGCTTTTTAGTCTTTTCCTATCAACCCCGCCGGAAGTGGAAAAGAGTGGATTTTGTGTTGGTGAGTGGTATATTGTATGTTTGTAGAGTTGGTAACCCAATATTCATCAGAATAAAATGGGCAACTAAAAATATTGATTGAATTGTGTCATATCAGTGGCCAATAAAATAACTGCTGAGATAAGAATACTTTCGGCGCATTCTATAAGTGTGTTTACATTCCTGATCAAAATCATTTCTACATAAGAAACTCTTTTCCAGACTTGGACTACAAATATATCGTTTTTTTCCTCATTTTTTTTACATCTGATGACTTTAGACCTAGGACATCTTATGGGCTACAGGGACAGTAGTTGATAAATACCATAGCACCAAAACGGCTTAATCCATCTAGTTCAAAAGCCCAAAGTTTACTCCTTGAAATTCAATTTAGTTAGCTACACAGATCATTTTGAAAAACGAAAAATAGATGTAACAAATAATTGTAACAATATTAACCAAGATTCTGAAAATAATATTGGGATTAGTCTTCAAACTGGTAATGAAAACCTTCTAAATAGATTCACCTGCTATCTCGGTTTTTCAACTAATAGATATTAGAACACGATAAAAAAAACAACAGCAAAAAAAAACAGTCAATTTTATGAGTATAAAAGAATTGAGATTGGGAAATAAAAAATCGACAAATAAATAATGGGAATAACATCAAATTCCGAATCAAACCATTTAATATATGGTATATTTTAATATCTTGATTATAAATTATTACTATATATTGAAAATAATTTAATTTTAATAGCTATCAAGGCAAAGATAAATTTACTATAGTGAGTTAAGGACGATTTTCCCAATAATATAACTATCAAAAGAATAAATAATCTCTTATAATGTATTCTACACCACTTCCACAGGTTGAGTATTTGCATACGAGAAAATGATCTTCTTTACTATTTTTCATATGTCATATTAAGACTTAAGCTTATGGCCAAAAGCATGGAACTTGTGCTTAATTCAGTTTGCGGAAAAATATAACATGACGTTAACGGGAACTATCGCTATGGACAGAGTTAATACAAATTTGTGGTTGGGAACCTCGGCTAAACTGTAGGGCCGTTAAGATTACCGTGATAAAAAATGGGAAGCCAAGGGAATAATGAACCATGCGACTAAAGAACATTTTCATTCATTGGATTTTCTGCAGCGAATTTAAAAACGTGCCTTTAATATATATAAGTTCTAGTATAGAATCCGAAAACTCTCCGGACTTGTTAGGTGAAAATTACTTCAGATAAAAATTATATTTTATATTAACAACAATGTTAAATTAGTTTGCTATCGGCTATTGTTGAACAGAGTCCTGTTTGTTAGAAGTATAATGAAAAAATGAATTCTAAATAAAACGATTGGTTAATTCATAGCCCTTCGTGAATAAAAAAATTATTTTTTACATTATATTATTACATTTATAATAGAGGGTTTCATTTATATAATGATTGTTTGTTCTAACATCGAATATATTAAAATTTCTGTTGCCGGAAAAAGAATAGTTCTAGCAAACATGACACCCTCTTTCAATGATGATAATTTCTTGTATATTACTTCAATCGTTATTTTCAATCACGATTTTCCCAGCTGAAGTTTGAACCATTGCGGCTTTGAAGTAGCCAATCTGCATCTGTAGTTAACAACAACGCAAGAAAATAAAACAAAAATTGGTGCACTCTTTGTTAAAATTAAACGGTGTATGTATCAAAGAGAAAAAAAAAATAAAAAAATAACCTGTTTCACAAAATATAAATTTTTGAATTGAACTTCTTCTTTTATACTTCTACTATTTTGCCATATAGCGTTAAATCTATCGTCAGGTCAGCTGGTCATTTCATTATACAATCTAGGCTTTTATCATGGTTATCATAATCACTTTTTTATTGTGAACTTTATAAATATTCAGTAAGACAACCGTGTTTTCCCCCTAGTTCTAGTACCTATCTTCAACCTTCTTCCTGTGTATAAATCAAAATATATGTTTTTTTCTGATGACTCCAGGGAGTTTAAAGCTCTCAGTTGGTCTGATCACGTAGGGAACGGTTGCTTGTTGTGGCTCAATTGAACGATAATCCTACAGACCGTCGATGGATCTAGATTTCATGGAAACATCTATTTTAGTTTTTTCTTACTTCTTGGTTTTTCTCAACGCCCTACCATCCTGTAATAGTAAAAAAGAATAGTTGCCCGTAATGTTTAACTACCTTCCACAACAACTTTGTATCCTCTTAGGATGTTTCGAAATCTAGTTGGCTGACTTAATTATTAGAAATTAGAAAAAAATAATAAAGCTAATAACCTCCCAGCAATTTATATGTTATTATATACTATGTTATTTTCTTTGGACGTCTGAATTTTTGTATTTAATGTAATACGAATACTTCGAATGTATTCTAAAGTACAGTGTATTCTAAATAAATCTCCAAATAATAAATGAGATCATATGATATAAAGAGCATACCATAGCTGAAAAATAATAGAAAGTTACAATGATATCAAATACTACTCATATAAATAAATTTTGTTTTCTTGAGGAGGGGGCTTTGTGATAGAATCATTTCTTGATACCGGATATTTGTATCGAAACAGTGATACATTAATTAAATATGGTAATTGTTAGGAATTATCACTTATTAAATCTCCCTTTAGAATCACCTTATTGACAAATTTAAACACGAATCGAATTGTTTCCCTTTATCAATTTTTTTTTTTTAATTCTGAGCAGCACTGCCAAAAACCATGAACTTCGGAATGCAAGGACGTTTACAACTATGATATACAATTTCATGACATAAATCTGAAACTGGTATTTCTTTTAAATAGAACTTTATTATTGTAAAAAATATGACTTTATCATTTGATGATAAATATTCGTAGTTATTTATAATTAATTTAATTTCCTTATATTAGCATTAATCTTACTAATATTATAAATGTGGAAGTTTGTATGTTTGTCTCTCTTTCACGCAAAAACTACTGAACGGATTTGGATGAAACTTTACAGTAATATAGGTTATACATCAGAATAACACATAGGCCATAGCAAGTGCGGATTTAAGGGGGGGAGTGCACGGGGGCACGTGCCCCCTGACAGTTTATTAGGCATTGTGGAGAATCCATAATACATAATTACATAATTAAAGGTAAACCGCATGATCATAGTTGTTAAAATAACAGAAATAACATGATTGAAACTATTTGTTTTGATATCCAACTAATCTTACTAATATTATAAATGTGAAAGTTTGTATGTTTGTCTCTCTTTTACGCAAAAACTACTGAACGGATTTTATTATTGATTTTATTAACTTATTGAGTAATATAGGTTATACATCATAGGCTACAGCAAGGGCAGATTTATGTGGGGGCATGTGCCCCCCCCCTCCGTTGTAGTACATACTTGAAGGCAATTCAGGAACTTAGCATCTTGAAATTTATAGTTAGGTTCTTTGTATAGTTTATGAAAGAAGTTTGGATAATTCCACCCCAAGGGTTTCCCCTTTAATATAGTAGGGGTTGAAAGGTTGTATAGAATCCGTCAGTTTTGATGTTAGACATCTGGTATTTTGGATGTATGAGTAACTTATATTTTTTTAAAATAATTATTTATTTAGAATGATCTTTCACGAAACTTTATGTGGCAGACCAAATTCCACGCGAGCGAAGCCGCGGGCATAAGGTAGTATTAAATATTCTTTTCTTGTGTGTTTTACTATTATATAATACATATAATTATCCTGGCATCCTCTAAAACTAATATAATTTATTCAACCTGTCATTCTACTAATTATGTTGAGATCTTTGCAATACACTACAAATCCTCTGAACTTTAATCGGAAGTAGTTGAGGAGATAAGAGGTTTTCAGAAATCGGGCTCTATAACAATTTATAACCTTATTTTAAACAAAAATGTCTATAAAATGACGATTGTTATATTTCTTATTTTATAGGAATATTTCCTTTATATTATATTTATATTTCCTTCAGTAGTTAATAATAATGATAAAAATATTTATGTCCTGGAATTAAGTATGCTTCCAGGACATAAATATTTTCCAGGACACTTTCAGAACCCAAAACAGTGGGTAGTTGCAAACTTTAGGTTTATCAAACATTGCTTGGGGGCCATTAAACGGAACAAAAAATATAGAGTAATTTTTCGCTGATCATCTTTTGTTGGCACTTTCAAGAAACAGTAAAAGAAAGGATCCACAAAAACTCCACAATACAGTAATGCTGTAACTACCGCCTGAACTTCGTAGTGAGTTGTACGTGAGTAGTTCGAGACAAATCATGTTGTCTTCTTGCTATTTCTGTAATCGCCTAACCACTAACAACTTAAACCCTTGTATTTTAAAATAAAAATAAAAATGGTGAAAGGGTTAAACCAGAAAGAAGTCTTCGAGAGAGGTACTATTGTGTTAATAAAATCAGATTAATATTATTAAAATCATAGAGATTGAGATCATTATCAAATCCAAACCTATGTTAAATTCTATACCCTACCGTACAGATTTCGCCAGTTAACATTTCCAGATCCGCTGGAAGACAATTTCCATACACATTTTCCATTTTCAAGCATTCAAATTTCATAAATCTATTCAGTGGTTTTAATCACTCAGGCTTTAGAAAAGCGCCTCAATGATCATAATAATAAATATTTAGTATAATAAATGATCCATTGGTAGCTTACAATATAGCACTAAACAAATGATAGAACCGTTTAAGGTGAATGTACTAGGATGAATATATCATTTAAAAAAAATAACGATTTCACAAGAAAAGCTGAAATCAAGATTATTTGGTAAACAGTTTTCTATTTTCGACTCCATTTTCTTAATGATGTATTTTCATTACTTTTAATTATATTTTCTTAAAGATGTATTTGAAAATTTAATGGGCTATAAGCAGAATGATTTTAGACAAATTTTGCAAAAATTGTTAGGGCTGTTTCTGAAAAAAAATTGTATATATAAAAATAATTATACATTATTTTATTTTTGCAATGTAAAAACATACATCCTCCTACTCTATTCCATTTCTATAATTTTAAATAATATTTGTTATGATATTTAAATAAAAATAAGTTACTATCCATTGAAGAGGCCAACAATGTACCACTGCTCCTCGAAACCTGATAAAGCTTTCCACATCGGTTGTGATGGCTGTTTGTTTGATTGTGGTAACATTTGAGATCCTGCCAAAAAATTATTTACGATGTATTCGATAAAGACCAGCATTGGCTTCAATCCAATACTATAAAATTATTTTATCAGCCAAAAATAAATTTAATAAATAGTTCAATTTAATAAATTTAATATATTGGTGTGTTTGCATTTATTGCTAATGCTGAGCATAAATGTTTCTGCATTATTTTATTATATTTATTAATATTATCGCAAAAAACAAATAAATATTTTGATGTAAAATTTTTCATTATTTAACAAATTGGCCAGCTCTACTTCTTTTCATTTATTTATTTATTTATTTTTTATTAAACTAGAAAAATATGTTTTTGCTTCTACATCTACGGCTTGAAACAACAGTGTGTAATTTTACGAGTCAGGCAGTACTAATTATTACGAAAAACCCTTGGGCTTATTTTAATTTATAGGTTTTATGACTCTCTTTGATTTATTTTAAGTTCTATTTCCAATCCGATGGAAAACGTATTTTAACTGAACTTTAACAAATCTCAAACGAGGAGCCTTAAATACCGCAAAATTGAAGTACAATGGAGACATAATCTCCTCGATTTTTGCCCATAATAACCCTCTAGCCATATAATAGAGAATTTTTTTTAAGGAAACGTTAAGCAGGTAGTTTATAAATTACTTCTTCTTCTAAAAGTGCCTATCCTCTTTTGAATGTTGTCGATTATAAAGGCGCATCTAATTTTACTGACCGCTGCATGAAACAAGTCTATCGATGGCAATCCTGTACACTGCCTCAGGTTTTTCAACCTCAATAATAAATTACTATATCCACCAACAGACATCCAAACAGAATTATGTATGTTTTTCAGTAAAAAAAATCGAGAGTTTTTGTAGAAGAATTTTTTGAGAAAAGCTTGGCTTTGATATTTATATAACATATGTGAAATATTTCGAAATACGTACACATACGTAGGTATGTTAATATAACATGAGGCTTTTTAGGAATAATTTTCATGTATGACTTCATTGAAAGTGCAGATATTATTAGGGGTAGTTAATGTAAATTGAAATCTGGATGCTGAATTTGATTTTTAAAAATCTTGATCTAAGATCTAGTGACCCATAGATGATATCCATTTTAGGGCACACGGGCTTACGTAATATAATGCTAATGCAATATTTTTCGGATATCTTTGCAAATTAATTTTTTTAATTACAATTTCCAAAAGGGTCATATCTCAAAGTTTTTTCTAAATCAATATTTCGTCTTCGCAGCAAGTATTGGCAAGGATGTCAAAAACAAAGGGATGTAACTGTTGGTTTCCTGGCCCCAGAACTAAACTAACAACTAATAAATGATAGACTACGTAGAATCCACCTGTTAATATTTAAAAAACATTATTGTTAGAGTTTTAGAAAATTGATAGTTAGCAGAAAAAAGAAAAAGGGAACTGAGCCCATCAAAACACTTAATTAGTACAATTATTCCGATATTGGGCTTTCTCCAATAATAATATGCTTAAAGAAACTTAATCTGAATAAAAGCAGTTTACTTTCATACTTTAGTTAACTTCATACTTTTTTTTAAAATAATGATATTCTTGTTACAAAAAAAAATAATGTTTTTATAATGCGTAACCACGTTCGATTATAAATTATGTTTGCCAAGTTTTCGGGGTTCAAAACATTCAGCAATTAAAAAAGAAAATTATTTTTTATGAAAAAATTATCACAATTACCAATTAACACTCACCGTTATATTTAGAAAGTAATTTTGATTTTGTTTACCTCCCAATTGCCTAAAATACACCGGGCTACGATTTCTTAGGGTTTTGGCGTAGGAATTCATTAAACACAAAGTTTATTGCCACAAAAAGCGCATGAGACTCTTTAACAGCGTGAAGTTTGGGTTATACAAATCTAAATTTTGAACAGGTTCTTAAGCAGTTAAATAATAAATTTAATGGTGAATCTACTGTAGAAGCAAAGCTATCCAGATTTTGCTAATACTCAAAACTTACGATTTAGTTCAGGAAATTACATTTAATATCAGGCATTACTAATTTAAATGTTATAAGAATAATATTTAAACTTCGCGAACATTAATTTTCCTCGAATTTTGAAGATAAGATATAAATTTTAAAAACCCCAACCAAGCTAATGGTATTTAAAACACAATTTTGTGTATATTTGTATTTTTTTAATTTTAATTATTTTTAACAGAACGTGCATACATAATTTCAACTGATTGTATGCTGGAAAAGAATTAATTTCGATTTTCAGTTTTATCCACTTTGATTGTATCAGAAAAACATTTTGACGGGACTCGTGAAGTCTGTATGGAACGTTTCTTATCAAAAAGATTTTTCTGCTTTAAATAAATAAAAACAACATATTAAATTTTAGACATAGTTGATGGGAGGAATACTTTACTGATAAGTGCGTATTAAAGTAAAACTTGATGCAGTAATTCCAAATTTTAATTTGATTTATCATCAGTTTTTGAGCAACCAATTATTAGATGTTAAGTAATGTATTGTCCTCAACAGATATTATTTTTATATGTAAAGCTTCTATTTTTGTAATATGTGAAAAATATTATTCATTGCTGAAGTAAATCTGTATATCTCACTTCATTCCTACTGAAAATTTTAACTGGACTTTAGTTTGTCCATACTCGTAAATTCGTGCTGTATGTCTATCTCGTATTCCTCGATTAGTTTAAAAGTGTCTTCTATGTTTTGAAACAAAACATCAAAACTACATTGCCGCGCTCTGCAGTGTAACCAGGAAGAACATATTTCAAAATAGTAATTTCTGTCTGAACGCCCTGTATAAACGCAACAACGTCTCGTCACTATCGGCTCTGCTTATCACTCACCCCCAGTAAGTAGATTGTCCTTCAATCCAGAAAAAGTGATAAGCATCCCAAACTATAACCAGGCCTGATTTGTACCTTTTACTATCTTTGCGATGTTTGTTACTATTCTATACATCCAAATGTTATAGATGCACAGTATAGTAAGATGCTATTTAACCTAATAAAATAGCAGACCAGAACTTCAAACCAATGTTATATTCACGAAAGTTATTTTAATATGTCGTAATACACCTATAAGCATTAAATAAAATAGATATTAACTGCAATCCTAACATAAACAATAAACACGTTCATACAAATCTCAAAATAAATGTTTGCAATCAGACATTTGTTTTAAGAAAAATAAAAGAAAACAGAATGAAGACTATTAAAATATTATATCCTCGTGTTCTTGTTGTTATCTTTTTTTTTTTTATCTTCTAAACCTATATTTCTTTGAAATAAGAGGAGCACATTCACAGCCTATATTTCTCGAAACACTTAGGAGCATAAGCAATTTTGGCCTCTCCAAAGACGTTACCTAGAAATAAATACAAGAGGTTTTACCGAACGTTTGTTTGGAACAAAATGAACAGTAAGCTTTATTCTGAGACAATCAGTCCCAAGAAATGTGCAGTCAGATTAGCATTTTTCTGGCATGTTAAATTTTTGAATGATAATCAAAGTACAAATATTGAATAAAAAGTGTATTAACTAAATAAACGTATTGAAATTAAAGATTAATAAATTAAATTTCCTTAGGTGCCCTCAATTTTGCGAATGTTTAAGCATATATCATTGATGAGTATGTATAAATTGATAATTAAAGAGGTGGAGAAACGATGCGAAGGATTTACGAATTTAAAAAGGAAGTGGCACTAATGAAAACGAATAATTTTAATGAAGTTGTTCTTTAAGAAGGGATATGCACGTTTAAGATCTGGAATCTGGAGTAAACAAATTAAGAATGTTTGAAGGTTTTATACCGGAAAAGATGAACATGTAAGAGGTGTTCCCGTCAGGAGACTGGATCAAAACATCTTGATTCGGCATACCGATTGGAAACTTCGGACCACGTGAAGAACTCTAAAATGAATCTAAGAAAAGTTACTGAGTGGATGTGTGCTGAGTTGCCGTCCCGAAGATAGGCTGTGGCAGATTTTATTTAATATGTTTACATTATTTATCATAAATAATTGTCATATATAACTCATAACTTAACCAATCCTATAACTACTTTATATTTAAAAGAACCAAAAAGTGTTTTAGAACTAAATAAGAAAATAGATAAAATTCCTAAAATGTTTCTAAAATCTATACCGTCATTTTTTTCAGATATTGTCATATTTGCAATTTTCCTTTTATAAAAAATGTTAAAATGTTAACGAAATAACAGAAATGTATGTAAATATATATATATATGTAATATATAAGGATTATTCGATATATATATATATATCGAATAATCCTTAGGCATTAGAAAAAAGTCGAAGCACTCACTGATCCTCGCAGTAGAGACAGGCGGCACAGACTGAAGATCCTGGAGACGCGGAGGTCCTTAAGTACGAGGTAAGGGGAAGACGGACCAAGAAGAGGATTGGCCTGGAGTTCAGCCAACCAGAGCCAACTCCTTTGTCTAACATTTTCACGGGTGACACTTTTTCTACTCTCTTTGGCACTCTGCTCCTCCACATTCGTACCTCTCAATCGTAGTTTTGTGTCCTTCTCAAAAGAGAAAATGGATTAAAGGATGTACTGTAAGGTTTCTTTGTGAACCGTCCCAATTTCAAAAATGAACATTGTTGGACAAAGGCAGCTCATTTTATTTACCAGTTTCTGTCAACCGAAATCTACGTTAGCGCCACCAATTGATTTTCTTCAATGGAGATTTGGAACGCTAATACTTATTGACCTTGATTCTGGCCCATTCGTAATTATTGAATTTTATAGAAAATGAATCTTCTTTAGTAAATTTGCTGATTAGTTTAATTTAGTTTTTATTTTTAACGTTGTTATTCTTATACTTACAACAAAACATAGGGATTATGAGTATACTCTAATTTTAGTCTCAGATATTGTAATTTTAGCATCAATATATTCTCTAACAGAGGAGCAGTAAATATCCAAAGTTATATGGAGGAGTTTAAGCTGAATACTCCCCTTGGGCTCATAAAGCAAGAGTTAAGTCATAGTTGTTCTAAAGTGTCGTAAAGTGAGTTATAAGACAGCCCTTCAATTTACGTGAAATATATTATCTATAAAATCAATGAAAAAAAATACATATATATATATATATATATATATATATATATATATATATATATATATATATATATTAATTTTCAGCATTTTAGTTGTTAATATTTATTAAATAAAAAAAGGTCCTGTAAAGCCCTAATAAATAACTAACATAAAAAAAATAATCTCAACAATATGTAATCTCAATTCTCTATGTGATCTCAAAATGTAATCTCATCAATATCAATGACAATTAAATCTAACACTGTATATAAAAAAGCAAAGGTCCTGAGATTACGCACAACCTACAGGTTTTCCACCAATCAAGGTTACCCACTTCATAGAGACTGGACGAGCCCCAGAAGGGTATACAGTTCCCACAGAATCTGTATATGGCTGTTAACCGAATTATTCATCTGTCACAGCCGGACTTGAACCTGAGACCCTCAGCGTAGCAACTCAGCGCAGCAATAAACCTCGCTGCCTAATGAAGTATATAATGGTAATAAATATTACAGAATAGTGTATTTGAAATACCTTACTTATTTTAGTTCCAGAGTTCAGATGTAAATATAAATTTTTAAGATCGCAGTTCAACAAAAGTATTTTAAATTTTTATTAAAAATTTATTTAATTTATTAAAAAAAATAAGTAGTTGGATGATGGCTGCAAAAAACTGAGAAGACTGAAAGAATCTGGTGAAGGAGGAAAGGACTTGTCACCGAGTTGTAGAGCCATAGAAATAGAAAAGGAAATAAGATATTTATTTACTTAAAAATAATAATATGCTACAAAAAAAAAAACTCGCAGTCCATACGATGGATATTCTGAAAGAAGAAGAAATGTCAAAAGAATAATGCATGATAAGAAAATAGCAAATGAGGCCAGAACACTCGCCGAGATGCAAGAACCTTTCCAGGCTCGAGAAAAGCGCAAATTCTATAAGGGCGCTAAACGGCTAAGGCAGGTAATTACTCAAAAGACAGAAGCTTGTTTGAGCCAGGGCGAAAATCTTCTCATCGAGGCTGATCAAATCAAATGTAGGTGGCTCCAATAATTTAAGGAAATGTTAAATCTGGAGACAAGTAACATACACCTGCACCTCCAGGTGAACCGACCCAACTATGATGAGGATATTGATGAGGAGGGAAGAAATTGTGAATGTAATCTTTTCCCTGAAAAATCATAAATAAAGTGCGCAGGTACAGACACATGGTAGGAGAATTTTAAAGTGATATGGGACAAAAATGGGATGGATGGAGAAAAAAAACGCTTGCTGACTGGGAAGAAGATATGGTAACCCCCGTACATAAGAAAAACAATAAGCTGGAGTGCAAAAATTGCCTATAAAGGCAATGTCGGTAGCAATCGTGGAGAAAAGTGAAAAAAAAATGGGGGAGTACCAGAGCGGTTTCAGGCCAGGGCGATCAATTAAGACCACCTATTCTTAATCAGGCAATTGCTCGAAAAGACATACGAACGCAATATTGATTTGCATCACCTATTTATTAACTTCCAGGAGCCGCATGACAGTGTTTATAAGGGTTAACTATTAAAGGCTCTGCAATCACTAGGAACACCAAGTAAGCAAATAAGACTGACGAAGATTCTCCTGGAAAGGACAAGTTGCAAGGTTATAACTATTAAGAAAAGTAAACTAAGATGGTTAGGACACATGGATAGAATGGAGGCAACCTGAAATGATGTTAAATAGTGCATCCAGAGGAAAAGGAAAATGGCAGATCCAGGCGTCACAGAGTGTTTCGGTTAGCCCAATCTAGGTGGACAAAAGTCATGTTTAAAATTTTAAAATGTTTTATTGGAATATTGTAAACAACTTCAAAACATAGAAATCTAATATTTTTGTATGCCTGGTACTCTCCATCTTGTAGTATTATTTTTTTTTAAATGTACGAAGTATTTTTCCTCACTTTGAAACTATCAAGTTATGGTAATGACTTGTATTAAATTTTATATTTTCCATAGCTGCATCTCCTCCATTAATAATAAGATGCATTATAGCCTGCACACTCGGGCACAACATTTTTTTTTTTAATTTTAGAGAACTTATTTTCAAGAAACTTTTGTTTTTTTAAAGAATGGTAGAAACACCTTATTTTTTCTTTTGTAGTTCTTTTCGACCACATTAAATTTTGGAAAACTTGCAGAGGATTCTGACAGGAAAATTAAAATCAGGTTTGCTAATTATTCCTACAAAATTTCTGAGAAATGACGGGAAAATCAAAGCAGCGCACAGTGTTTCGATTAGTACAAGCCTGGACAAAAGTCATGTTTAGAAATCTGAAATATAGTATGGGAATATTGTAAAAAATACTTCAAAACATGGTAATCTGATATTTGTTTAAGTCTGTTACACTTCACAGCTTGAGGATTATGGCCCAAAATAATCATAGCAATAGAATAAATCAGTGGTATTCAAGGCATCATTTCAACCTCACAAAATTATTGTTCAACTACTTTTACCGTACCAATTGTTGAATATGGATATTATTGTACTGGTGAGTACTATTTTTTCGAAATAAATTTTTTTTATAATCAAACTATATTAATTTTTTTTTAATGGCCGAACAATTGTTCCTTATTTTAAAACTTTGAAGTGATTTCAATGACTTGTACACATTTGTAACCGGGCTATTTTTTCTGTGTTTATTAGCTATACCTTTCCTATGAATAATAAGACACATTATAGCCTGCAACTTCAAGTGCAACATCTTTTTTTTAGAATACTCAATTTCGAGAAGCAGCCTTAATTTAACCAGTACTTAATTTAGCTCTCGAAACATCAGCGCGTGCTATTCGAACAAACCCAGGTGGAACAATATGCAATAGGATGACGCAATATTTAGCCTATGCGGATGATGTTGTCCTAACTGGCAGGAGTATAGCAGCACTCTCAGGAGCCTTCCAGGAATTCCACCAAGCAGGAGAAAAAATGGGTTGGCATAGAAACGAGGCCAAAACCATGACCAAAGACTTGCTGGGGACCGAAGTGATTGGCAGACAGTGGTGGATAAGGCCCAGGTCTTTGTAGGACCGTAGTGCCAAGGAGTGAGCGAGTGAATTTCGAGATTTTGTTAAAGAATAGTTGAAGCTCCCAAAGGAAGAAAGAAACTTTGATCTCTAAGACTCTTATCTCTTTCTTTTGAGCAAAATTAATTTTGAAAACATTACAGAGAACTATGAAAGGAAAATAAAAATTTATTTTATTGTTATATGATATAATTTTTTAAATATTTTATTTGAAAAGAAAAGATATGACCATGACCGGGACTCGAACCCGGGTCTCCCACCTCTCCGTGGTGGCGCCTTAACCATCAACCAACCATGGTTAAGGCGCCACCACGGAGAGGTGTGAGATCCGGGTTCGAGTCCCGGTCCAGGTCATATCTTTTCTTTCAAATAAAATATTTAGAAAATTAAAATTATATATCTTATTGAGCATTTATTTAAAACAAAAAACTTAAATTAGTTTAATGATGGAAAATTTTTAATGGATGGATGAATGATGAGATTTAGTATGTATATATATATTCCTGTATGTATGTATGTATATATTCCTTTCCGATTTCTACATTCCTTCCCACAGAACTAAGGCATTCGAGCGCTCCTTCCTCGCCCGCTCCACCACTGTGTGGAATTCAATCCCTCCTTTCATCCGCCATTCCTCTTCACTAGCTTCATTCAAATCCCTGCTTTTCCATCATCTCTTGGCATCTCAAAAAGTCGCTCTCCAAGCAGGTCAAAGGTATGCTTGAATATAACAGTATTGTAAACTCGATCCCGCTACCCTTGTTTTGTTTATTTTTCCTACATCAACGATGATACCGACTTTTTAAATATATTATCGCATACTATGCCAATCAATTATCTTAGTTAGTAATTTCGTCATCAACTACTGTATTAATATTATTAATCATTAGTTTGGTAATATAAATATATTTATTTTTTACAATTAGTTAAAAAGCAGTCAAGTTCGTTGTATTTTACTTATTTTTTTTCTTATCTATTTCTATTTTTACCATGTTTTTGTTCACACTTGATTATTTCATGATTTGTGTTATTATGTAGCCTTCTGGCCAGATGAATGTTATGTTTTTTAATTTGTCCATTATTGTTATTCTAAAGGGACTTGGTCCCAGAATAAAGTTTATTTTCTATTCTATATTCTAAATTATAAATATATATATATATATATATATATATATATATATATATATATATATATAAATATATATATATTTAAAATAATTATGTATTTTTTGTTTATTTAATTACTTCGTTGTGTTGTTTTCTATAAAATATATATATTTGAATATTAATAGTTTTCTTTCTTTATAATTAATATTATCGTATTTATATTTTCTCTTTCATTTAATTCGTTATTGCGAGCTAGATCCTAATTTATTGTCTTTAATTGTTTATTTTCATATATTATTTCAATTGTAATTGTATTCTACTCTAAGATATTATAGTTCATATTTTATTTTCTGTATCACTATTCTAGTTCCAGAATAAATACAGATTTTTATTAGTTTTATTATTATAAATTTTCTTAATACATACGTTATTAAAATTTTATTCCAATAATAATCCTGACAATCCTTTTTAATTCAGTTAGTAACTAACTAAAAAAACATTTTTTAATTATTGAATTACTTAATTAGCCTTAAGAAATGTAAAAATGTCGAAAAGTAATTTTGATCTAGCTCCTATGAATCGTAACACTGTACGTCGTTGGATGGATGATTTGGAGGAAGAATTGGGATGGATTGGGGCAAGAAATTGGAAGAACCTCGCTAGAGACTGCGAAGAATGGAGTGAATAATAAATGTAATATCATATAATACAAATAAATTCTCCTAGTTACGATTAGATTTCTCCAATCTTCTTTCAAGAGATCGATATTATGCCTAACTTAATATTGCATTAGTACAAATGTCTTAACAGAAGAAACGAGTTTCCAGGCTACTGAAAAATAGGTCTAATTAGCTTTAGCGGCAATACCCATCAGCGCTAAGATTAGACCGCCTAGAATGCTTTTAATCAAGAGAAAAATCATCTCCAGAGGATATATATTTATTATGTATGTAATTTCCTCGAAAATAAACAAATAATGTAAAAAACCTATACCGCCTCCTGCATAAAAACGCTACCAATAAGGACAACAAGAATCATGTATATGACCTTGACGATTTTTCAAGCCAACTATTGCCGCAAAGGCAATATTCTTGATGCAGTGTGATTCAAAAAATCCTTTACCTTCCATAAAGCGATTGAGAAAATATGCCGCATTCAAAAACTTCAACATCTGCAAAGCAGTTTTTTAGCACGAATACAAGGGTTTTTTAACAAATAAACGAAGGTTCATTGGAATCAAGATTGTTAAGGCTTATAAAGCATTCTCACATGATGTAGCTTCTGTATTGAAAGGCATTGTGCCTATTGACCTAAAAATTATCAAAATAGTCCAATTTTCGTCGAATAACTTACATAATAAACGCATATCTGCACTAATACGAATCGACCCCAATCTGAACCTTTACATTTGTCATATCTAGCAGCTTATGCCCTACATTACGTGCACGACAGATAATAAGAAAACAGATACAGAATTGTCTATATGTTCTTTTTCCGGGATGGACCGTGTGGTGTTGGTTTTGTTTGCCAAGCTTTCGCTCATCTTGTTGTGAGTTTCCTCAGGGCTAGTCAGTAAATGCTGAGCGGATTTTTTTTTTTTTTTTTTTTTTTTTCCAAGCCCCTGGAATTGTGATCACCTGAAACAGACTTACATACTAACGTATATTAATAAATTTATATATGTACATATATACAACTCTTTTCCTGCACCGGGTGTATTTTAAGATGGTTTTGAGGATGTTTAAGGATTGAAGTCATGGGGTATAACTAGGATCGGATATCCAGTGATGGGGCTCACTGGTTGTTTGAAAAAAATGATAAAAACTAAAACTAAGACTTAAAACTAAACTAAAACTAAGAGTAATGATAATGCACCTCAGTCGATACTGAGGGAACTTACATACTGTTGCCAGCGCTGTGGCCGGCTCGCTGGTCTCAATGTGCTGAATAGCGGGTTAGTGCAGTGTTGGAGGCTATCAAAGAATTTGATATGCCTCCGTGTTATAAAATCTGTGACCGTCGGTAGTCCGAGAGTGTCATGAATTATGTCTGTCTTTGAGCGCTGTAGTGTAGTATGTCGTACTATACGCCTTAATATGGTGTTTTGAAACTGCTGGAGTCTCTTCGTGGTAGTCAGAGATATGTTATTGAGCATTGGTGCTCTGTAGAGAAGGGCAGGTCTGAGGACCCCCTTGTATATCATTAGTTTGAGGCGTAATGATAAATTCGGTGAAGTAAGCAGGTGGTTCAACCTGTAGGACTTTATCCTAGTCTGTCTGATCTTTCTCATGCAGTGCTGGGACAACGTCAGGTGCCTGTCTAGGGTGACGCCCAGATACACTATCTGATTGGCCGGATGGTTCTCGCTGTCCCCCACTCTATAGACCGTCGGTAGAGGGCGCTTGTTTTTCTGAAATGAAAATACAACACAGTCGGTCTTCTTGGGATTGACTGTAATATTTAATCTCTCCAGCTTGTCAGTTATCTCCTTACAGGCCGCCTCTGCCTGTCGTAGAGCTATCTTAGCGTTCAGTGAGCTACTGTAAATTGCTATATCGTCGGCGTAAGCCGCGACAGTGGCCTTGCTGTACCTCGCTCCAACAGTTTCCGCCGTGTAGATCGAAAAGAGAACTGGTGATAACACAGAGCCCTGGGGCACACCGCAAGTGAGATCAAAGGGATTGGACAGCTCTTCGCCGACTCGAACCTTAATTGAACGTCGTGTCAGAAAGGACCGTATTATAGTATAGAGCTGCTCGGGAAACTCGTTGTCCTGCAGTGTCTTACATAGAAGACTATGGGACACTGAGTCGAACGCCTCCGTGCAGTCTATAGATATCATAGCGGTTGCCGTGTTCTTAGCGGTGTTCTCGCTGACTTCCGCGTGTAACTTCGCCAGATGGTGGTCCGGGCACAGTCCGGCTTGGAAGCCAGTCTGTTCCGGTGGGATTAGTGCTACTTCCGAGCAATAGGTTTTGAGATAATTAAGAATAATTTTCTCAAAAACTTTACCCATGTGCGGAAGCAGGCTAATAGGTCGGTAGTCGGCTGGCTGATTTCCGGTTCTGGAGGAGCGGGAAGAGAGTAGCTCTTTTCCATGCCTCAGGGAAGTATCTCAGCCTGAGACAGGAGTTGTAGAGGTTTGTCAGATGAGCTAAGCCTCTCCGCGGTAGATGTTTCAACAATACAGTCTGTATCCCGTCGGAGCCTGGAGCTTTACTACCTCGCGAACGACGGAGTATCGCCTTCAGCTGCTTCGGAGATACAAACATATAATTGTTGCCGATCTCTTCTGTCGGTAATTTGGACGTGTCTATGGTCCGTTTTGCTATTACGTCACCGTAGTGATCTGCAAACTTAACAGCCTGCTCCTGGTCTGTTAGTATCTTGTCTCCATCCTGAAGCCTTGTGTAGTTCCTCTTTCTAGTGCTCGTCCTAATCAGCTTCCAGAACTTTCTATGGTCACCATGTGTGGACCGAAGCTTTTCATGCCACTGAGCAGTCCGCCATTGTGTCATGAGGTTTCGAATCTGAGTGGTAAGTGAATTTACCACCGATTTGACCTCTTAGTCTCTGGTCCTGTACCACTTGTTCTTCCACTTATTGCGGAGGGCGATAAGTTTTAGAATATGATCAGGTGGGGGACGCAGGGCTGGTGGTAGGGGCCTGAACTTGGGGATTGCTGCATCAGCGGCGCTTCTGATTACATCAGTGAAGTACTCTATATAGAGGTCTACTTCACTCGTCGTACGTAGAGTAGGTACCGTCAGAAGATTATGGTAGATCTGAGATTTAAAAAATTCCCAGTCTGCCTCTTGGTACTTGTACCTATTCGGCGGAGGTGGCACCGGTGCTTCCCCGTCTAGCAGGTAAAGCACGGGTAGATGGTCCGTCGTTATTAGATCAAGCGTGACGCAATCGATGAATCGGTGCGGCTGCCGTGGTATCATAGTAGGAGATCATGCTGAGCGGATGGTGGAGTCAGGGTGTATATACCTTAGGGGTGGGGGGGGGGTCTCGGTCGAAGTCCGCCTTCCCATTGGCTCGCTTGTATCGAGTCCGTGGGCTGTGTTGTGTTCGGGTGGGTTCGTGTGTGTTCGGTATTGTCGTATGTGTGTGGATGGTAGGTTGATGTGTTGGTCTTTTGTTTTATGGCAGGATACCAGTTTTTGCTAAGTTTGTAACCGTCTTCCTTATTGAAATTATTGGGTTCTTTAATAATTTCAATGGCTTCTCTAATGGTACGGAGGTGATAATTATTTTCTTTAACCAGTGTGGTTGTGTTTTTGAAAGGTATGTGGTGGTTGGTGTTGTAGAAGTGTTCTGCTACAGCCAATTTTTCCGTCTTGAAGTTTTTGACACTAGAAATGTGTTCTTTTAACCTTCTTTTGATGGTCCTTCCGGTTTGTCCAATGTAGACCTTGCCAGATACAGAATTATTAACATTAGATGGAAGTAAAGAAGGATGATAATACAGGCTGCACTAGGCTACTCTGGGACATTAAAGTGAAGGTGCCCAGTACAATTCAAGCTTTACAAGTTCTAATAACCTATGTTAGAACATAGTTAATAGTAGAAAACTACAAATTGCTGCGGAATCTTACAGCAGACATTATCAAGATGCCCTCATTCACACAGACAGCATGATTTTGACACAATTTTTTCTCAACACCAACATACACGACGAGCTTACTGAAAATGTTACAAAATTCATTATTATTAAATCAATCCAAATATAAAGTGGTCCAATGTTACTCTGGCATTGAGTGAAAATAGAAGCAGCAATTAAGTATTTATCCCCCATCGTTTCAAAAATCCCTTCATCGTTTATAACAATCTTGAAAAAGAGATAGTAATTAAATAATGGAGACAAATAACGCTATCGTTGGCTTTTGGAAAAAACACGTAGGTACAGAACTGAAGTAATATATTTAATGTAAGGAGCAACTTTCCCTCTTGTATAATTAAAAATAATTTTGTAACATGAAGCAACTTAATTATCGTTTACTACATGTGTAGAAACTTGATATGATATATCAATATGATGGTGAAAACGAGATAGCTCTGTGACATTCCGGCTGTGACAGATACAGAATCAGTTAATAGCCAAGAATGGATTCTGTCGGATATACAGACTCTCCTGTGGCTCACAAGCCTCTTTAAAGTACAGGGTGCGGCAAAAGTAACTATATAAGTAACATTATAAGTTGAATTTTTCATTTCTATGTTTTTTGCAGATAAAGTTTTATGCTTTTTTCAGTGATGATGAAATTTATGTATTGAAAATGACCAAATTGGGTCGAAACGTTTACAAAAAATAGATGAGATGAAATGAATTTTTGGACTAAAGGTTTTTTTACACCCAAGGGAAAATAAATATTGAATGAAATGAAAAAAAAAATAATTGAATGATAAAAATAAAGTTTATTTTATGTTATTTTTTTACATTAATTATGAAAAATTGTTTGAGCCGTTTTCTATTTTCTTAGTTTCTTTATTTTTTTTTCTGTTCACTATTGAGAGTTAGCAAAGTTTTCTGTTTATGTTATTTGTATTATTAGTTGAAATTTTATAATTGTTAATGAAACGAGAGAACACTGTTTTTCTGATGCTCATCTGTTCATAATATGTGTTAATGATTGCAACCTGCCATATGATTCCGAAAGTGAACAGTTCAAGTTCCGCGATTGTTGACTTGTTTCACACTACCAATAGACTCTTCAGTAAGCCAGTTCGTCTCTTGATTCAGAGGAGACCACGAGAGGACATCGATCGCCGATCGATCTTCGAGGTGTATTTTTGTTGCTTCGCAGTCGCCGACTGAGTTGTTCCAGCTGCCAGCTACACTTTTGACAGACTCCTGACAGACTATCACAAGGTATTTGGGTACCCAATAATAATATAACAATATAAAAAATGCATTTTTTTTTTGTAAAAGACAATTGATTAGTTCAGGACATTTTGTGTGTATTTAGTAAAGTTATCTTTATTAATAAGTAACAATTCAATACATTGTATCCATAGTAACGTATAGGAACAAGGTTTACATTTTTTTTTTCTCTCTGTTTCATTTCAGAAAAATATGGTTGTAATCTCTCATTTCATTAAATTCATTTGTCAAGTTGTAATTCTGTTCTTCTTTTAATGCGTTTCCTATTAATAATAGTTTTACATTTTATTTAACATAAATCTCTTGTTATTTTTTTTTAGTAACATTTATTTTAATTTCTCATAAGCTCAAAATCTTACCAGCACTAGTTGATACGAGGTAAGAGATTTACGCCAGTTGATTTTAATCTTTATGGTGTCGCTCTCCTCAACAAAAATAATGTCAGTTAAATGAGACCCGTTTTCTCTAAACCAAAATGTGCTCTTTCTATAGCATTTCCCATAACTTTGCAGAGTGTTTCTTGTGGTATACTATCAATTTCTTCTTGAATGTTGTCCTCTAGTTGCTGCAAGGTTTGGGGCTTATTCACATTAACTTTGTATTTTTGTTTACGAAACTGTTAAAGTAAAAATGCGCTTCGTCGGTCATTAAATCATTAAATTTGACAAAAAGTTTTCATTTTGATCAAAGAGATTTAAAACTGCTCTAGCATATTCCAAGCGCAATGCGAAGTCCTCAGGATTTAGTTTTTGGACTGTTGGATTTTGTAAGGGAAGAGGTGCAAATCGTGTTTCAAAATTCGCCGAAGAGTGCGGTCAGAAAGCTGCAACTGGGCAGATCGTCTTCTCGTTGATGTCTCCGGATTTTCTGCGACGCTTTGTCTCACAGCATCAATATTTTCGGCCGATCTGCCAGTTCGAGGTCTGCCCGTACGTCTTGAATCTCCGAGCAGTTCTTACACCATAAAATCTTCTGTATGCACGTTGAGTATTAATTATCCAACGATTATTTTCAAGGAATAGAAAAACAATCTTAGTTCTTTGCGCAATTGTATAGCGTTCCATTTTTATATTCATGAAAATGAAAAAAAAATATGAAATATTCACAAGCAAAGAATTTTTTTACATCGCTAGTTACTTTTGCCGCACCCGATATATAGCCTTGATTAGGAAAAAAAGCATGGAGGTTGAGTATAATCTCGAACAAATCAGCTCCCTGCAAAACTGTTGTCTTAAAAACAGTACATTCTTTACCACTCACTCAACCCAAGACCCTTCGTGTGTTGTGCAGTTCAGGTTTTTTTTTTGTTTTTTTTTTTACAATGTTAGGATGATATTTTGAAATTGATTACATATAAGGTACTTAGTTACCTTTATTTATGCATACATAGTACACATATTCTTCTTTGCAAAGGGCCGATAAATAAAAGGTATTTACAAGAGGTAATAAATATTTATTTTCTATGTAACAACTCCATAGCTAAAACACAGTACAATATTTCTTATAAAAAAAAATTGTTGTATTGTTATACTTGACTACAAGTAACTCACCATTATTTTATTTCTAAACATTAAAAACATGAACAATAATTAATGATAAATCCTAATTATTATCGATGCGTAATTATTAATTAATATTTTATACATTATTACATTATGAATAAATACTATATAAAATAAAGACATTAACGTATATAGATACAATATTATAAATAAATAGTTTGGAAACTTAATATTCAAGTTAGGTGTTAAACGAATCTTTGATTGTAAAAACTTTATCTTAAAAGTTATTATTAACAAAAGTTTTATCTTAGAGGCTAGTAATAACTTAGGTAAATTATTTTTTCAATTATAATTATAATATTAATTATATAATAAAAATTAAAAATTAATTTACTGGGATAAATTAAAAAAAAATTATAGGAAACGTATAAAAACTTAAGAGCAATAAAACTTTTCATATTAAACATAGAACAAGATAAATTATATAAAACAAGGAAATTTTATATTTTGATATCCTACGAAAATTATAATAAATATGCATTCAGTGATCATAAAGTCATTACACTTCTATGTTCTGAGGACATAACCAAATAAAGAGAATTTTCACTAAATTATACTACACTTGAGACTTAACATTCCATAAATTAATAGTATATTCAAAGGTAAGGGCATGTATAAGCTGTGCAGGACTTAGATGAAGCCCCTTTTAAATATGCCTCTCTGTAGCCAGAAACGCCCAAGGTTGCAGATTGCCTCTTCTCCAGCCCATCTTCAAGCATTTTCAACACCCTGGAATATTAATTATTTAGTAATAAAATTAATTGTAACTGAATGATAAGATAATTTTTTAACATTTATTTTTCGATACTTACAACTGCATACTAATAATATATGAAGTAATTAGAATGAAAGATATATAATGGCATGAGATAAAGACAAGTTTAGAAACTACCCACTTGTATTACTCGAATAATAAATTTAACTTAAAAGTTCTCGAGGCCATCTTCTTTTTAGCTGCTTCATAGGATTATCAGGTATCGAAGAGGTGGCTATGTTTGAAACTAGAGGGTTTGAGTGGGAATAATGTTTGTCATGAAAGGATTGATATCATTTTAGGGTTAAGTAAATAACAAACGGGACATTTAGGTCATTATGGATGACTTTGTTGTCAACAAAGTAAGAAGCATTGAGACTTTTACAAAGGTTTTTGGATAGTAAAGATTGGATACTGGTTCTCGACTTTTCAAAATTTGAAAAATTTCAAGCTGTTTTATATTATTCATTGTTTATCAGATGATCCTTTTTAAGCCTGTAAGAAATTGTCGTTTTTATTAACATGTAAACACAAATGATTTATTCCGAGTAATTCGTAAATAAAATTTCAAATTTTTCTCCTCAGGGATAGAAAGATGATTTTCACAATTTTCTTAAAAATTGTTTTTTTTTGGATACTTTGCAGCTGCTGTAGATCACAGAATGTTCGTCGTACAACATAAAAATATAGTAGTGCAATCGCTCCTCCTGTTTAAGAACTACTGGGTAAAATGTAGAACATTGTTATTCTTACATTTTAATTTATGACAATAATTAATAAAACTGAACAATAAGCTATTTCTTATTCCTCTATAAAACTGAACTCAGCACACAAAGGTTTCTAGATTGCGGTAGTTATTGTGTTAGCCACTTCAGAGCCCGTCCTGTTAGGATTCTGATTACAAAAGCGGCCGTACGACAAAGAACTGGAAGGTACTTCTACTATTGTAGGTTCTCACGTAGTTACCATAGAAAGCAGGTACTATTTTCGTTTGAAATAATACATCAATATCTAAGGCTAACGTTCCGAAATAGCAGATTTTTTATTCTTTTCGGATCCTCTTCATCAGCCACACACTTCGTCATTTCTCCGAATTCTATTGATTCCAGCTCCCTTCTTCCACTGTAAGGAGTGGCCATCAAATGGAGCATGCACAATAGAAACGCAAAGAACTGTTTATTTGAAATGGTTAAAAAAAATAATTTTAATTATTATAAGTATTGGGTATTATAAATAAATGATTTTACAAAAAACAACAGCTACAGTACCGTTACAAGCAAGCACCAAAAGTTGTAACTATATAAGCTGGAATGTTTTATGATGTGGTTGCACAACACAGGCTATCATACTAATAGTTACAATAGCTAAAGTTGGAGTTAGCTAGCAAGATTTTATACTTATTTTCTCATAAGTTTGACGTTTCTTAAATCATAATTAAAACCAAAAAAATAATAAACTATTAGTAAACTGTAAGAAAGTTTCTGATACTGATCCATTTATAAAATAATTGTACCATTTTAGTTTTAATTACTTATATTGAAAATGCTTTTATGATCAGAAAAATATATTTTCCTGTATTACTTTAAATTTTGAAAACATTGAGTTGCAAAACATTAATCAGTAAAAACAGCAAAAAATAATCTTTTGCTTTTTCATTATTTAATCAATATAATTTTTTAATAGAAAAAGTAAATGACTCCATCTTTAGCTATTGTAACTATTAGTATGATAGCCTGTGTTGTGCAACCACATCATAAAACATTCCAGCTTATAAAGTTACAACTTTTGGTGCTTGCTTGTAACGGTACTGTAGCTGTTGTTTTTTGTAAAATCATTTATTTATAATACCCAATACTGTTGTATTTAAAAAGTAATGAACAGTAAATGTTTTGTTTAATATAAATCTGACTGCCTGACAGTTCAATGCACTAAAATTTATTCACAACCCAGCACAACAATTAGGTGGGAAATAGAGCAGTTGTACCATGGACTGCTGAGGTTGGTGTATATTTTACATGTTAACTATTTATATTGGCAAGCTACTTTTACAGCCCATTTATAAATCCGCTGTAGGTCATGCGACATGTAGTTCTTCATTTTCACGCTCGGTGATCATGATTCACTTTCAATTCAACCGAATGACGAGGCTTCGTAGCGTCCTATTTCTCTTGAAGAAGAACTGCCCATAATTGCACACATTCCTCGATTAGAATGTGGTATTTTAGGGCACTTATAGTCCAAGCTCTAAAAACAGTTTACATAAAACGAAAAAGTGGAATAATAACTAAGCTGCCCAAGAAAAAGAAATCTTATTTGTAGAACTTTCTTTTCATAATCATCAGTAACTAATTTGTTCTACTCATCAATTTTTATTTTTCTAAAAACTACTATTCTTCTGATTATATACTTTTAAGGAATGTTGAATAGGTAATTAAGTAGATGGTATTGGTATTGTTTAATTAAGTGTATTCACGACTCCTATAAATATAGGATTGGCATTTACGACAATTATAATGCCGAATAAAATTTGTTTATCATTAACTCAATGGCAATAACAAGATCAGAATCGTAGCAATTATTTGTTTACCTAACTATCAATTTATTTTACAATTTCTAGACACGTCAAAATAATGTAATAACATTTGATTCATAAAGCTTGGTATTTTAATTTTATTAAAAATGCCTCCCAAATTATTTTATGTGAATAAGTTTTTAATATTTTAAATAACATTAATGTTAGAACATTTTTTTTTTTTTTTATAGGAACTCTGTTTAAACTTAAAATTTTAAACTCCTCAAAATTTTCTATTTAAAAATCTGTAGAACACAAAGATAGAATTAATTAAAAAATCTTACACCACAACGAGGTCAAAAACGTTATTTAACGAAACTAACCTCTTTTTTTTCAATAATTTTCTATCTATTAATAGAATTAGAAAAAACCTGAATCAGTAGTTATTAAATTTGTTATGTTACACATTATTAAAACACACAGAAAATAAGGTGTTAAACACGTAGTAATAAGGTGCCTGAAAAGAAGATGGCCTCTTCACCTTCCAAGTTGATTGAATTTCTTATTCGAGTAATACCATTGGGTAGTTTCTCAACTTGCCTTTATCTCTTGCTATTATTTATCTTTCAATATATTTGCTTTATGTATTCTGTTGCCAATTTTTTGTTGATGGTAGTTATTCTAGATTCGATTTTTTCGTTAATGACTTTTTTACAGTTCCATCTCCTTTTCATTACTAATAAAACCAGTTTCGGTAGCCGTGGGGAATAAAATTCTTAAGTTTTGATACTTCCGAAATTGTTAAATCAGCTATATTAAACATTAGCCTTGTTTTAAATTTTTAAAAAACAATTAATATTGAAAAGGGAAAGGTAAAAAAAGACCTTACATAAATGTTAAGACCGTGGAAAATGTTTCTTGGGTGCATATTAGACAGATATTTTCAATTTCTGTTTTAGTTTGGAGACTTAAGGGCTTTTCGTTGGAATTTTCCCACGGTGTTAAAAAAATCAAGATTTTTGATATGTTAAAATTTTTGTGTGAAATAGAAGGAACATGTTATTCTTAAAAGAATTTGAGTTGACCATTCTAAGAAACAACACCTAACTATTTTATGTCTTCGGAAATTTTAGTAGAAAAAAAACTAGCGACAAACAGGCCATGAAACGTTTTGAGGGATTCTGAGTCTCGAAAAAAGTTGAGCGAAATAGTTCTGCTTCTCGTTCAGGTCCGCTATGAAACCAATAAAAACAAAATGATGTGTTCTGAAGTATATACCTTAATCAGTTCGTATCCCTGAACGGGGCTAACACGTGAGTGTGGAAATAGTAGATCTTTTTCAGTAACGGTGTAACAGAAAAAAAAACCAATCTATATAGTCAATCTGAAAAAACATAGGAATATCTTCAGTATTAAAAATTGGGTTATTTTATAAATATTATGTTTATATCGCGTGCGATTTATGCAATATTAAATACATACTGCTGGTTAATTTATTCATAGATATTCATCTTTTAGCTTTCAAATTATAAAATTTCTAATCGTTGTTTCAGGTGTTGAATTTTTTTTTATGCAGATGTATACTTATATTGTTTTAATTACTAAGTACTCCATAGATTCCTACCTCCTGTATACTTTCTCATATGAACTATATGAGAAAGTATACATCAGCTGCATAAACTGCGTAGAGGATTGGGCCGAGGATATTGCCTTGACAGTAGATTGAGGAAAGAGGGATGAAAATACATTATTGTGATTTACTTTGATTGACCTGTTGGATATATATTTAAATAAGATATTCTCGGACGAACTTATAAAGAAAAGTTGTTTGATCAAAGGTTTTGAAGCCTTATAAATGTTTTTTTAATATTCAAGAAACAGTACATAACATCAGAATGTCTTTAAACAACTGGAACAATTAGGGCACGGTAAAGGTTCTTAAAAAATATGCTTTGCTTTACCAATTTTATTCACACTTATTTATAACTACATTGGTATAAAAAAACAACCACTCCATTTTGACTTTTGGCATTTTGGCATTTTGACATAAATGTAATCATTTATGTATTGCTAAATTAAATATGAAATCACTTAATTTAAAAAAACACAATTATTCTTATAAACAGTTTATCATGTTATTTTCGTTGGTCGTTCAACGAAAGGCTTCCTATTTAGAGGTAATGCGAGATATAGAAATAGAAATTGATGAAGAAGAATTACTCCGTTAAAACATTTTAAGCTGACACTTTCTGAACCTCTGCAAAATAGAAAAAGGACATAGCCGTTTTCAACTATTTTCCTCCGGCCTTGTTGGAAACCTTATGTGCCTTTGAGGCAAACAATCTTTATCCTAACGCGAGTTACCCATTCACTGTGCCTGGTACTATCAATCACTCTGCAGGGGACAGGCGTTCTTGGTCGCCAGCTGGAGTCTTGGTGGTCAGCTATACTGCGACAAGTCACGAGAAGGTCTACGTAAAGGTGTACCGTCTATGGCGAAAGAGAAAATAAGTCCATGAAATGCGTATCCTTCTCCAAACTTCACCTACACCTTCAGCTAAGTAATCAAGTAAAGGCCAAAGAAATGTAATCAAAAACCTTGAAACAAATCTTTTAGTACCAACACAACACAATCTCAACCACTCCTGATTTTGTAATTAAAAAACTATTTACGTTACTGCACATTTCACATTAATTTTTCGTAACTCCTCATAATACTGTTTATAACAAAGTATTATTCAATCCAAATACGGGATCTTTTCAATGAAGGATTAAACCACTTGAGAAGAATTACAATACATTATATATTATAACTAATAGCTCATAGTACCAAATAAAAACTTGGAAAATTATGTTATAACATACTATACTTAACATTAAACATTACCATATCAATTACTATGGTCGATGAAATCTGAGAAAATTGGTGAAGAGATTACCGATCCCTATTTCCATTTCAAAGTATTACTTCAATATTCACAATAAACTGAAAAAAGTTAACTAACTCCAATTAAACACTTAACGAAACTTTATCGTATTTTTTCACAATGATAAAGTGCTTACAAAATGCTGGTTTTAAAGTATAATCAATAACTCTGATGTTTTCTCACTCACTCACTGCGGAGGGCGTGATCGTTCAGGTAAGTGAAAGTTCATGTCCGCCTCAATTATGTATATTTATATAATTCTATGGAACACTAGTTATGCTTATGACTTATAGTGAAAGAGATGTTTGTAATGTTCGGAGGTATTATAGGACAATTTTGCGAAAGTTATTAAATATTGACCAAACTAGAGGGTCTTTTATTAAGAAAAGACAATCTTCTCAAGGTAAATAAGATCATCTGAAAGATGAATATCCTCCATAACCTAGACTTTAAAGTATCAACAAAATAAATACTACCACCGTAAGTAAAATATTCCTAAAAAGTACTAGCTGAATTCTTAAGGGCAATACAATAAATGACTTTGAACGAATCTAGTTTAATAACTATACCATGTTGCAGAAGGTAATGATGATTTTGGAGCCACTGCACCCAAATTGCATGCAGTTGCTAACAAGCAGTCTTCAGGCAGCAGGCGAGACGTGGGTTTGCTTTGGTCATTAGTCTGCTGTACAGAACTGCGGTATACTGCATACAGCCCAAGTGGCAGCAGAGCAGCACCCACTGCCAGCGGTGCTGTCGCTTTGAGTAGGAGTAGTTTGCCCAAAAGAAGAAGAGGCAGCTTCACCAATGCTCCTATCAGCAATCCGATCACCAGCGGTTTAAACATGCCGGTACATTCACCTGTACAAATAATAAAATAAAGTACTTTTGTATAAAAATTGATTTTTGCCTTTGAATGTACTATTGCTCGGTTATTAAGCTTTCATATTGAAAATTCTAAGAAATAGGTGTGTTTATATGAAATCACACCCATAATAAAAATAAATAAAATAAAATGGATATGTCATTACTATTTTCCTATGAAACAAGAAACACCTATAGCATCTTCTAAACTATAAATCTTCATTTGACTTTCGACACTAATGACTAAGGTATAACACTATACTAAGACCTATTTGGACATATTGAGCAGAACATTGGGATTCATCAAACACGTCCATATACATTGGATACAAAAAGCACAATCCACAATTCTAAGCAAAATAATTAATCCTTGGTTTAATTCGGATCACACAATGCACATCCCCTCTACATTATAGCAAATAGACAGCATTATACTCATCAACTCAAAATAATCAAAATACATTTTTTCCTTGTCTTTCATGCTTCTGTTACCCAGATTTGCTATGAGAACATTAAAATCACAATGGCCTAAAGACCTGTTCAGAAACTATTGATCAGTTCAAAAACTTCAAAGTCTGCTATTCAAGGAAAACAAAATAATTGGAATCAAAGCTGCGCAGATAAAAAATAAAAAATGGATACATATTAAAAATTATCCCTAAAAAGTAAATATACCTAGCAAAAGACTTCGATCTTACATCCAAAAGAATTTGATACCAGACAGTTATATACATTTCTATTTTCTTCAGATCTTGCTCAGTTAGCTAATTCCAAACTTTTCCCTTGAGCTAAAGCTTGACAGCGGCTCCAAGGGGGATAGCTGTTTTAGCAAGACATCGGGTCCGTTTATGAGTGGTGTTTCGACCAGAACCGTTCAAATGCAATTCTATAGTTTTATTCATGACTTGCCCAAGTTTCTCCAACGACAACCGTAGGTGGAATCTACACATATAGTATAACAGGCCATTTGCACTATGCAATACTGAAAACATGAATGACAATTTGGCAGCCAATGACGTAATCACAGTACCGACTGGTACTTCTAGAGAAGCTGATCCTGCTCTTAAGTCATGGAGAAAACAATATAACAATACTAAAAATGACTTAAGACAAATCAGACGATGAATCCTGAATGAAGGTGCATTACCAACTTCTATCATGGCCACCGTGATAGAAGGTGGTAATGCACTGTTGGGATTCGAAACTTTGACATACTACACAATACTTCGTCGTCCAAGGATTGAAAAAAATATATAGCAAATACATTCTATGAAAAAGCACATAAGAAAACTGATCACTTATATCAAAAATAAATGTTAACAACTCAAGGCAATTGAAGTAAGAAATCACTGAACCCTGTTGTCGTCACAATGCCCACATCAGAATCATCAATAACATTATAAAAGAAAGACAAAACAGATGCATCTTTAATGTCACTATATATATATATATATATATATATATATATATATATATATATATATAAGTTACAAGTGTAACCAGGACAGTATTATTGTTAATACCATAATTGTAAATATAAACAATGTAAAACATATAAAAGCAGGATTATGAGACAGAATAAAGTAGTATTGTTTCAGAAGCCTAACAGTGTGTGTTATTTCGTTCCTTTTAATCTTTTTTCTATTACTATCCGTGTCACGACGCTTAAGTGGTGCCGAAACCCGGGAACTTGTGAAAAGAAAACCAGGTTAAAGATTTTTTTTTTTTTTCTCTTGATCTCTGTTCAGCACCTTTATTGTGATCACGAGCGAGGTAATAATGCCTGAAGGAAACAATATCCTGAGACCAGCCGTGCTCACGATGGACGCACAACCTCAGCCACAACCACAACCTCAACCACAATCCGCAACACAACCTCCACTAGAAGCACAGGAATCAGTTTTAGATATAAATCCTAATTTCCCGTTGTTGCCGTCAACTACGCTGTCATTAGCGCGTGCAGACATAGCTGCAAGAGAATCGAATGAGTTAGAGCGCATGAAGCTTAGGAAGAACAACGCGCGGGATCTGAGGAGAGAGATAAGCGAGCTCGAGAGGTTTGATGGTGAAGTCGGGGAGCTTAATCATTTCCTGAAAGGAGGAGACCGCATCATGTATTACATCCACATTCAGACCGAGGCAAAGGACATAGAGGAATTGGATGCCACTAGACTAAGGGCAGCTCTGGTATGTCGAGTCAGGAGGAGCATACTCAACCTAATCCAGGCCGATGAGGAAACGCCATGGCATGTAGTTAAGGAAAGGTTAAAGAAAGCATTCGGTGGAGGACGATGGGCTCCCGAGGAAAATATGCTCCAGATGTTCAGGGAGTATCGGAAACCTGGACAAACACAGGGGCAATATGCAGCAGTTCTGTTAGCGCGATACAATAAAATAACAGAGAAACTACGTGAAGTGATGGAAACGGAGCAGGTAGAGGCCAGAATGGATTTTCTGTCCAGAATCCTGAAGGTCCAGCTTGCTAGAGATACTGGCAGAAAAGAAGGGTTACCGCGAGACAAATCGTTTCTGGAATGCGCCCAGAAGATGGTTGACTCAAGTGCAAGAGAAGAGGAAGCCAGACACAGCGAAGAGGTAGAAGCAGGATGGAGTAGGGTTACGTATCGTAGACCCGAGATACATCGAAATCGGCCAAGATTAGAAGCTGGGAGAAGGAGAGAACCCGAGAAGTATAGGAAGGAGAGGTCATTCGCAAGAGACAGGCGACCGGGGACAGATAAAAGGAGTGGAAGAAGGGAAGATAGAAGGTGTCACGAGTGCGGCAAGACGGGTCATTTGGTGGCCCAATGCCCTCGCACAAGGTGCTTTGAGTGCAACAGCGAGGGGCACATGGCACGACAACGCCCCTATATAAAGCGAAGAGAAGTAGACCGGGGTGAACCGATGGAGGTGAACATGCAGAGGTTGCGGAGGGACACCGGCAGGAGCCGTAGAGTTGGATCAGCGGATGAGACAACAGAGTCATCGGATGTATCGGAAACGGAGGAGGAAGAACCAGGTAGCAGTGGACGAGAGCAGCGGAAGGAACAGCGACTAGTAGGGGCGAGGAGCAGGAAGCACGCAGCAATCTGAGGAGGGTGTCTGCGGAGAGGCGACCGCGCTGAGACCTGCAATAATATTAGAGGTAAGTCTTGCTGGTTGCCAATTATTAAGATAAGAGGGGGAGTGCAGTGTTTGGTGGATACGGGGAGTTCCAACACAATTGTGACAAAAGGGGCGTTGGAAAAGTTGTACGGTAACGAGAGGGTACTCCAGGTACGCGAGTGTAGATGCCAATTAATTACTCTGGGCGGGCCATGTAAAGTGGAGGGAGAAATAAACATTGAGATTAATCGGTGGGCAGGGAAACAGGGAGATTTGAACGTCCATGTAGTGGGAGAAATGACTCGGCAATACCAGATGATTATAGGGTGCGACCTTTTGGATCAGGTAGGATCGAGAGTGAGGATTCATCATGGGAAATGGGACATTAGGATCGGGACGCGCTCGTACAGCGGTAGAGGGATTGAACGATGTAGGGAAACGCGAATCGGGGCTGTAACCAAAATCGATGACTGGAGGGGGGACATTCGGAGAGAGTTTCGGGACATTTTTTTTCACGAGGGAGATGTTTTAGGGATCACGGGCCGGACGGTGCACGAGGTTCCCCTGAAACAGGACAGGACCACATACGCTAAGGAACGGAGATATCCTCAGGCACTTCGGTCCCATATCCGTGAAGAACTCAATTCTCTCAAGGAACAGGGGATCATCGTCAATAATACGTCGCCGTATAGTAGTCCTCTATGGGCGGTTAAGAAGAAGAGTTTACCGGGGGATGGGAAAGACCGGTACAGAGTGGTGGTAGACTATCGGAAGCTTAACGATAACACTGTTGACGAGAGATATCCGATACCGCGGTTCGAGGATATTCTCGATAGGCTGAGCGGGGCGACCATTTTCAGTACACTCGACCTCAAAGCGGGATACCATCAGATTAAGATGCACCCGCGCGATCAACATAAAACCGCCTTTAGCTTCGAGAGGGGACATTACGAATTCACGCGCATGCCGTTCGGTCTAAAGAATGCCCCAATCACATTCCAGCGCTTGATGGACGAGTTCCTCAGAGGCCTAGGAGAGTCCTTCTGTCAGGTCTACATGGACGACCTCCTTATCTTCAGTAAGACAGAGACAGAACACGTGGAACATTTGCGCAGGGTTTTCGCGAAGATCAGAGAGTTTGGCCTCAAGCTGTCCCAAGAGAAGTCGATAATGGGGCAAGAACAAATCACTTTTTTAGGCCATACTATTTCCAGGGATGGGATCAAGCCGGACGCAACCAAAGTAGAGGCGATTCGCAAGATGGTGGTGCCACATGATGTTAAGGGTATTCGTCGCCTGTTGGGAACCCTCAACTATTACAGACGATTCATACCGGACATGGCAGCATATCTCGTCCCTCTGAACAAGCTGCTCAGAAAAGGATCGAGGATAGCAGTCACGCCGATCATGGAGAACAACATTCGGAAGTGCATGGAGAGGCTGCAAGAAAAACCTGTGCTAGCGTTTCCGGATTTTCAGAGACCCTTCGCGTTAACGACGGATGCGAGTGAATATGCATTGGGGGCAGTGTTGTCGCAAGGAGAGGCTGAGGGCGAACGACCGATAGCTTATGCAAGTAGACGACTGACAGACGCAGAGACGAGATATAGCGCTTTAGAGAGAGAGTTACTTGCTATTGTATGGGCAGTGGAGCATTTCCGGCCGTACATCTTCGGAAGGAAGTTCCGAGTACACACCGATCATAGGCCACTCCAATGGATCGGAAGACTGAAAGAGACATCGGCGAGAGTAGCCAGGTGGAAGGAGTTCCTGGCTCAATACAACATGGACGTGGTCTACAAACCAGGAAAGGAGAATATTGTGGCGGACCGGCTGTCTCGGGCTATTACAACGAACGCGGTGGAAGAAGCTGGGGAATCATCACGAGACGTACGACAGTTCCTGAGTGAATGGACACCAGAGAGAGAAGGAGGTGAGGCAACGGGAGGTCAAGAGCTACCGTCCGAGGATAGTTCCACAGACGACAGACCGGATAGTATGGAGGAAATAGATGACATCATTATTGACAAGCGGCGTCAAGTAATTTGGAAAACCCGGACATCCGGTCTACTGAAGATCGATTTTGCGAAATGTGGGACGAACAGCGTCATTACAGTATGGTCCCAGCCTGGGATTGGGGATGACCAAATCTGCAGAGTCCTAAAAGATGTATCGAAGCAGGGGAAGGTGCACCACATCTACGTGGGAAACGCTTCTATCTGGGACAAAATTCAGAGGGTATGGAGATCAGAACGCATTGGGCTAGACCGCAGCTTCATTCGCTGTAAACGTATGGTGGAGACCATCAGAGACGAGGAGCGGCAGAAAGAAGTGACCATAGCTCATCACCAAGGGAAAACTAATCACCGGGGGATTTCAGAGACTCTGATGGCATTGCGGCGGAGGTATTTTTGGACCAACATGAAGAAGACGGTGAGTGACATCATTGGAACTTGTGAAGTATGTCTCCGCACGAAATACGATCGCCATCCGCCGAAGGTCATACAAGACGAGACAGCCACAGCGGAGGCGCCGCTCATGGATATCCAAATCGACACATTCACCTGGAGAGGATATAAGTGGGTGACGATGGTGGATCTGTTTAGTAAGGTAGCCATGGCCTATCCAGTACAGGAACGATCGGCGGACGCGGTGTTAGCGGCATTAGGCCGCTGGTTTCAGTTTTACGGGGTTCCAGAACAGATCGCATCAGATAGTGGTCGCGAGTTCGACAACGCAGCAATTCGGGAGGAGATGCGCGTTTTAGACGTTAAATGGCACCTCAACACGCCGGGACATCCTAAAAGCAGGGGATGTATTGAGCGGCTTCACGGCACCGTCAGTGAGCATCTGCGGGTATATCAAGGGGAGAAAGGGTTGGAACCAGACGTTGCCATGAGCAAAGCCATTGTTGCGTACAACCATTCTATCCATGCGGTCACGGGGTTCTCGCCGTTTGAGATACTTTTCGGCTTGAGGGAACGTCGGAGAGATTTTAGGGGAGCCACGGAAGACGAGCTACAGATGGTAAATAACCGCCTGGAAATGAGAAACTTATGGAACAAGACTTATCGTAAGATTCGAGCCGAGAAAGCAAAGAGGGTGGCGCGAGAGAATTTGGCCGTGCGGGACGTGACAGGGAGAGTGGCGATTGGGACGATTGTGTACCGGAAACTAGGGTCCAATAGAGGAAAAGAACCGTCGCGGTACGAGGGACCATTCAGGGTGACAGTGATCCGGGAACACAATGTGGTTACCATCGAGAGCCTGAATGCTCCACATCGGAGACGGACAGTCCATATCGAACAATTGAAGATCCCAGCACGGGAACCGTCGGTTGGGTAGTTACTGGAGAATCCTGCCGTTCATACAGATACGGAGACATGTATGAGCTGTATCTCAGTTTGTCATTCTGTTAATAGTAGAGTTAAGATTTTTTTTTTTTTTTTTCTGACCATTTTGTATTGCACTGATTGCGTTCTACATGTGTAAAAGATTTTCTTTCCTTATTGTATTCTCTTTTATTATAGGTAGACTGGTGAGGTGTACAGTTCTCGTATGTCATTTTCTGTTGTTGTGTTAACTTATAAGATTCTATTTTCTTTTGTCATTTTTTTTTTGTTTTGTTTTGTTTGTTGTTTGTAAGAGTTTCCGAGGACCGTTCGGAAACTGGCAGGGGGGAGTTACAAGTGTAACCAGGACAGTATTATTGTTAATACCATAATTGTAAATATAAACAATGTAAAACATATAAAAGCAGGATTATGAGGCAGAATAAAGTAGTATTGTTTCAGAAGCCTAACAGTGTGTGCTATTTCGTTCCTTTTAATCTTTTTTTTATTACTATCCGTGTCACGACGCTTAAGTTATATATATATATATATATATATATATATATATATATATATACAACCCCGGTAAATAAGTGGTTAAGTCGGATTTTGTCCATAGAGAGTAAACTGCTTTTAGATAACCGGAATTGTATCATTTTCGTAGTTTTTGTCTTTAAATGGAGTTGTAATATAAACAATAACTCCTTTTCAAGCCAATACCTTACTTTGCCCCTTATTCACTACGAAAATAACTCGATTCCGTTTACTAAGGTATATAAAACTCATTTTGGAGTAAATTAGACTTAACCACTTATTCACCGGGGCTGTAGATATATGAATCAATTCCTTTCAAAACTTTTATTCTCATTATTTAATATTTTTTTAATATGTAGATCAGTTTGATTGCCTTAATTATGAATAAAATAAAAGTTATATTATAAAATATTTAATACAATATACTTCGAATCTTTGATTTTTTTTATTTTAGATAGATTTCAGAATATTGTAATCATAAAATTTATTACAATTAAAGAGGTGTTATTAAATATAATAATTTTGTTAAAGTAATATGAATAGAAAAAAAATTAGTTCAAGAAGTATATACAGTTGAAATTAAAATTACCGAAGTGTAAAAAGTAGATAAGTAGTCTAGCAAGTGCTTGTTCCTGCAGATAAATTAGAATTTTCATATATACAGGAAAAATATATTTTAAACACACTTATTCAAGAAACATCAAACAAATATTTTATATAAACTTAAAAGAGATAGAAATCCAAAAGAAATAAAGAAAGAATATCTGAGCAGTATTTTATGTTGCCTTGTTTATGCACAAATTATAATTATATAGTTCAGGCTTGCGGAATAAGTAGGCGTCTTTTAATGTAAGCCTACTATGGAGACTGGAGGTCTTGAATTTTTAAAGTATTTTAATTTCATTACAAATTTAATTCAAAACGTAAAACTTAATTAAAAAGAGCAGAAAGTAAAGATATAATAAAAATGAAACATCTGCTAATTATGAAATCTCGTTAATTACAATTTAAGAGAAAAGGAAAAAGGATATCAAACGTTAGTTAATAAGGATGTGAATGTAGTAACATAAAAATATAAATTTAAATTTAATACATTAGTGTTATATTAAAGACATGATAGACATTGATTTTCTCATTCTCCACTTGTTTCATATTAAAGCAATCCACTATCCTTTATAAAAACTTATACTTTTAATCGATTGTTACTTTACTACGGCTACTAGTTAATGAAGCTATTACTATGGGGTTTCTTCACTATTTAAGTCAATAGTTTATATTACTAAAGACATACAAGGAATTGAGTGTCCAGTGTTTTTTGTCTTACTTCGTTGGTCATAGTAAAGGAAATAAATAAACGCTAAAATATTCTACTGCCAGAAGCCATTGGCATATCAATTTTTGCCGTAACTGACTTTGTTTTGACTTGTTTCTACATGACGTCTTTATATACTTTCGATTGACTTTTCCATCACATAAAAAACGAATAGGGACAGAAAATGAAAATCCGGCCATAGTAGATTTTTAATCTAAATTCTATTCTCTCTGACTTTATAAATAGCTATATATTAGTTTTTGGAAAAATATAATAAAGTCCAATGAATGTTTAATTATCTACAACGTTTACATTTACCAATCTTCAATCCGACGGTATGGACTAAACGCGGCTAATGAAATTTTCACTTTAAAAAAACTTGTCCATTAGGAGTTGTTTCAACACACTGTGGATACTATATATTTACTAAAATATGAGTTACTGTTAGAGTTAAGGCTCGTGATACAGTATCCTCTTTAGCAAGGAGACGTTTTGAATTACGTTATGAAAAAAGTGAATTAAAAGCGGTGGAAGAGGTTTAAGGCTAATGCGATGGCAAGCAAGATAGCGGGGAGGTAAACCCCTGCTCGAGACCATAAGCTACTGTAACGAGCCAGCAGGCCGATTTATAGTTCATCGCGTTTCCCTCTCTTGAGGTGGAAGCAAAAAGAATTAGTTTACCTAAAAAGCCATATACCTTACTTAACAAGTAACTGAGAGAATTATATATGTGCAATTTTATCTAACAGGTCTTCTTTATTATTACTAACCGGTAATATTTTTAACTAATACACATTATTAAATTATGAATAATCACATTGCATCATTGTAGTCATAAATATGATTTTAAATTAAAATAAGAAGTTGGAAATATTATAATTACAGAATTACATTAGGTTATCCAGAAAATAATGCAGGATTTTATCTTTTATAAATGTAAACACTTATTAATACTCATTAAAACAAAAATGTTTGTTTACCTCTGTATCATTTTGCTAATTGAAATAATTCAGTCCTAACTAAGATGTCAAAGAATAATTTTCGAATAATTTAATTTTAAAAATTCAAACTAGGCCAGAACGAAGTGAGTGCACTGCTCAACGATGATTAAAATTTCTGCCAACTTTCAAGCTTTTTCACCGTCTCAATCGCCTTTAGATGTTCATCGACGTTTGATTTGTACTCGAATTTTCTTCCACCCAATCTAGAAGTACATTGTTATCAGGGGCAGAACTTCTTCCACGGCCTTCTTCTTCTTCAATGGTCTTGTCTCCCTTTCGACGGGTGATGGGTAAAGAGACGAGCCTTGAAACGACATTTGTGCAGGTCGTTTTCTAAGTTTTAGTTTCTAAGTTCTAAGTTTCTAAGCTGTCAGACTATAAAGGCCTCCGTACTCGTTCACACTAAGGTTTTATATAATAAGTGGTTATCGTAAGGATGCATAGCGACAATTTTAGTCCTAAGAAGATTCAGTAACCCGGCGTGACCTGGACGATAAAAATTTAGTTGGAATACAATTTTCACTGCTCAGTTACGAAAATGAACTCAATTGAGGAAGACGGCGTAGTGGTTTATAGAATCAGACGTAGAATGAAGGGAAAAGAAAATACTACGTACAATAAGAAAAATAAGTAATATATTAGTTAAGATACACTGATAAGCTTTCACTAGATCAGTGAAGTAATTACAGAATTATCTTCTTTGCTTTCCGTTATATTCTCAGCCCGAAATATCACATGATACAAATCGTTAAGGAGACCTGCAAGTAGCACTTCGAGGGACTATGAAGAGACTATCAATTAATATGTTAGGCGACCAGCTAATGCCCGCGGCTTCGCTCGCGTGGAATCCGGCCTGCCACATAAAGTTTCGTGAAAGATCATTTTAAATAAATAATTTAATTATTTTTTTAAAATATAAGTTACTCGTACATCCATAATTTCAGATGTCTAACTTCAAAACTGACGGATTCTCTACAACCTTTGAACTCCCATTATATTAAAAGGGAAACCCTTGGGGTGGAATTATCCAAATTTCTTTCTTAAACTATATAAAGAACCTATCTACAAATTTCAAGAGGCTAAGTTCCTGATTTGTCTTTAATTATGTACTATAACGGGGGGGGGCATGCCCAAGTCACCCCACATAAATCTGCCCTTCATGTAGCCTATGATGTATAGACTATTTTATTCAATAATTTTCATCCAAATCCGTTCAGTAGTTTTTGCGTGAATGAGTAACAAACATTCATAAATGCGAATATTCGTAGGATATCAAAACAAATAGTTTCACTCCTGTCCTTTCTGTTATTTTAACCACAATTATCATGTGATATTCCTTTATGTATGTACTATAATGGATTCTCCACAGTACCTAAAAAACTGTCGGCGGGGGGGCACGTGTCCTCGTGCGCCCCCTCCCCCAAATTCCTCGCTTGCTATAGCCTATGTGTTATTCTGATGTATAACCTGTATTACTGTAAAGTTTCATCCAAATCCATTCAGTAGTTTTTGCGTGAAAGAGAGACAAACATACAAACTTTCACATTTATAATATTAGTAAGATTTGTAGGATATCAAAACAAATAGTTTCACTCCTGTCCTTTCTGTTATTTTAACAACTATTATCATGTGATTTGCCTTTAATTATGTACTATAATGGATTCTCTACAGTACCTAAAAAACTGTCGGGGGGGGGGGGCACGTGCCCTCGTTCGCCCCCCCAAATTCCTCGCTTGCTATAGCCTATGTGTTATTCTGATGTATAACCAATATTACTGTAAAGTTTCATCCAAATCCATTAAGTAGTTTTTGCGTGAAAGAGAGACAAACATACAAACTTTCACATTTATAATATTAGTAAGATTAGTAATATTAAGAGGTTTGTTAGTTAACGTTGTGAGAGACCGATGGTGAGGAAATGGAAAAATAAGGAAAAGAATGAAAGTTCGAGTATGAATAGGTCAACGTGACACAGGACGCCAGTTGAGCGCATTCCTCGAGCAAGTCACGTCTCATTCTGTTTCATCTTCAATGGAACAATACTTTTACTAACCATTCGGAGATAATTTTCATCTTTATAAATATTTAGTGAACTGTCCCCTTCATCCTTTGTCCCGCTTTAATTTTAGACTGGAATAAGGTGAATTAAAGGCCGCCAAAGAAAGTTACCGTCAAATGAACCTACCAAAATGATCGTGATAATTTGGTAGGCATAATTTCACCTCTTTGTGTATATCTTTCTCTCCACCAATGGTAATCCGAAGGTAAAACTAGAACTCCATTCCTGTTTAATCTGAAATACTTATTTCTTAGAACAAAGAAGCATCTTCTTTTAAAAATAATTTACTCGGTTTTTAGCCAACGTTATTTATAGAATTTGATAAAATTTGCTGATTTCTCTTATGGTATGATATCAGAAATAAAATACATTACTTTTTATTAATTTTTTACAAAAGATACTAAAACACAATGGAAATTCTAAGAAAATATGGTAATGGACCTTGGTTTATTTCTATGACCTTCAGACCTGCACAGAAAACATATATCATTTCAAAAATATTATATTCCAGCAATTCGAGGTGAAAAAAGCTCTAATTTGGTTAATGCGATACTGCTCAAACGCATATGTAACATACAAGAATAATAAATACTGTGACCAACGAAGTACAAACTATTTTGATCTGAAACCAGACAATTTTATATTATAATTTCAACCTGACAAAAAAATTACTTATTAATATGATTATTGTAAAAAAAAATGAAACATTCTAAGTTAAATAACTTAATTTTATGTCGTTTTTAAAGTGTTCAAAGTGTCGTGTAATAATTAAGAAATACAATGATGTTTCAGTTTATATTAATAGTTGTTCTTATGTGGATCCCCAAAATAAGGAGATAAAATCTGATGGCTGAGCGTGATCTAGGACGGATTACTTCCTTGCACAACCGTTATCCAAGAAATGGCACAATCTCCACCATGTACTGAGCCCCAAACCTTCCATGGGTTATAGTGGCACAGGGTTTTCTTTTTATTATTATTACTACACCAGTATTTGATATTCTATCAACTTCTCGTTCAATATTTTAATCAGTACAAGCTATTCTACTCGAGTTTAGAAATAATTAAATAAACTGGTTTTCTTCAGAAATATAATATTTTTCCAACTAAGGAATTGAAATAGACAGATGCAGAAATATTTTAAAATAAATTAATCACTGTCAGTGACAAAAAATACTTAGAATCGGAGTTAAATAAAAATAAAATTTATCTGTCCTCCCTAAAATTCATTAGGGAAAAAGAAAAAGAGAAGTAAAACTGCTAAAAGGAAGCTGAGGTGAAATAACCGTGATGGCACTGGAAGGGCATTCATCGCCGCTGCCTCCTAGCAAGGCCTCCTCTCTTCTTAATTGGGTCATATTCAAAGAATTTTTTTTTCGTTTTTTTCTACGCTATTTTATGGTATACATTTTTCTTTTTCTTTTTACCCAGGCCCTTTTCATTAATCTTCATTCGCCTCTCAGCGAAATCGCCTTTATCAGTACCTCAGCAGAGACATTCACCGATATTTATAGCAGTGAAAGAGAGGAATTTAAACGGTACAGACATAAAAAGAAATACTTTAGAGAATCCCAATGGTCGGTAATTTATTTGAAAAGGATTAAATAAATATTTAAAATAAAAATATTAATTACGTAAAAAAAATGAAGAAACCAACTTTATATTCCGATACAAACACTTCAATATAATAAACATTCGTTGAAAAAACATACTTAAACTATGTATTCCTAAATCTCAATATTATTTATTTTTTTCTAGTAGCCTTGTTTATTATTCATCCACATTTACATTAGATAATCATTGCATTATTAAGTGCAGCGCGATACAACAGTATACAACGGAGTCGTTCACCAGTTTTATATTGATTTTAAAAAAGCTTATGATTCCATCTACCGTCCAATGATGTAACGGACGATGTATGTCCATGATGCCCTCAGAATTGCCTTTTCGGTTCAAACGGCTCCTATTTCCAATAAAATTAGAGTTTGGGATGACTATTAATAAAGCACAAGCTCAAACTTTATGAGTTGCTGGAATTGACTTGACCACTTGATGGTTTACTCACGAGCAATTGTATTGTTACGGTCAGAGAGAGAAAAACGGGCGGAAGGGATTAAAGTCTTAAGCCCTTTGGCTGAAGAGATTCAGAAGATGGTTCTGGAAGGTCCCAGAACTGCCTCCCCTCCACTCCCTTGTGTCTAGAATGTTTGGCATTGCCTATTTAAATACCCCCTCGGCGCGAGTGAGTGAGTCAGTAGTACACCGGACAGAATGATAAACTTGTGTCAGTGAACTGTGACAGTGTTGTGAGTGTAATAAACCGTTTCTGTTTATTACTCTGTGTCAGTTTGTTATATTTAGAGATTCTTACGGTCGGTGGACTTTAATTAGTGAAATGTAAGTATTAATTTGTAGTTATAAGCTCTAGCGTAATTTGATTGTATTAGTACAAATGTATGTAAATAGTTAAGGTATTTCGTAGTAGTAATATCTTATATTATTTTAGTAATTAAGTAGGCCTAGATTATAATAAAATCTGTAGTATATTTTTGTTGTAAATTTATATTAGACTAATAATTTAATTGTTAATAATTGCATATTATTCTTTTATTCAATTTGTTAATAAATATTAGTATCTTGAATTTAGCAGTCCACAAGGTAGTATCCTTGGTCCAATCCTTTATACAGTTTATACAGCTGACATCCCAACTCATCCTAATACTATCCTTACCATGTATGCTAATGATACCTATGTATTATCAGTCAACACCAATCCAGTTATTGCATCCCAAAGCCTCCAATCCCATATCACTGATCTTGAATCTTAAATCTTGAAGAAGGTGTCAAAACTGGAGGATTAAAATAAATTCTCAAGAATCGCATCAAATCACTTTTACCTTACGTCGTAAATCACAAAACTACAAAAGACTCATCTACACGACGATCATACGACCTATTTGGACTTACGGAGTAGATCTTTGGGGCTCCACTAAGCCATCGAATTCCTCTCGTATCCAATCCTCACAATGCAAAATCCTTCGTAAAATCCTCAATGCTCCTTATTTTGTCAAGAATAAAGTCATCCATAACGATCTTAAAGTCCCTTTTGTTGCTGATTTGGCACGAACCCGGTATCTATCCTTTCATAACAAACTTCATTATCACTCAAACACTCTATTTTCTACCTAGCTTCCTCTTCAATTCCCGATAATCCTCCGAGGCGTCTGAAAAGGTGGCCCCGTGACCTTCTTAGTTGAACTTTGATTTGAGTACTATCAGTGGGTAGTTTCTCTACTTGTAATTATCATGTATGTATCACTTATCCTATTTACTTGTTGTATTAGTGTAATACAGTTGTAAGTATCAATAAACAAATTAAAAAAAAAAAGAATTTAGGAGTAGTTTAATTCATTTTTACACCCCGTAGCCTGCAACAGTATGTTGCCCTGCCACGTGTAACTTCTAAACAAAATATTTTATTACAAAAGACTTTGTTTATTTATACGTTTAGGCCATGTAGATAAATTTTTCGCCAACATTTCGTGCACCATGCTGCTGACTTCCTCAGGGCTGAGATGAGAAAGCAGATAACGAGAAGAAATAAACAAAGTCTTTTGTAATAATAGTGGTCGTTGAAGTCTAAAAGTATATTTAAAATATTTTATGTTCTAAAAAATTGATAACGTACAATGCGATATTTGGAAAGCTATTTAGACGAGTACAGTATTAATTCTTATCAACTTCTATACTTTGGTTACCTTAAGCATTTCATGCGCATTATTAGAATATTTTATACCATATAATTTAAACAAGTATCTTACGGGTTATCGCAAAAACTTAACGCTCATGGAAATAAATTCGTATATAAAGAAATATTTTGTATTGTTTTTATATTTATAATACCTACATAATAAAATACATTAGACGGACGAATCATGTGGACATAATAATGTCTTACTACTCGTGCAAAGCCGGAGCGGGTTGCTAGTACTTAATATAAGTAGTGTTGACATTTTTATTACATTTAAATCTAATCCACATATTGGGCGCATCAAGCTGATACGATCCTACGACACACTATACATGTAGGTATAAATTTCTTGCTAATTTCCTGACACCACGTGCAAAGCGGGTCACTAGTTGTAAATAATTAACAAACAAGATAAGCATTATGTCAATTTTTGTGCCCCCTTAATTATTTACTTTTTCGTGTAGTTTCGGACGAATATTTGAATGGTACATCATTTCTAGTTACTCGTAACACTAATTGTCAGGAGTGGATCCAGGATTTATGTTTGGAGGGACACACTGACTCGTTTTTTGAAAATCTTACTTCAAGTTGGCGAAAGTTTGAGAGACTGAAAGGGCTTGTTGATTACAATTTTGTCACTAGCATATAGTTCCGTAGAAAAAGAACCTAGCACTTCATCACGCTGTTTTTTAGCTGTACCATTCATGGTGGATTGTTGCTATTTTCTGGATCGGCACGTTACTTTTCATTACTACAATTAATTTGGATCAATCTGCAGGTATGAAAACAGAATATCTTGGGAGCCATTAAAAGATCTTTTGACCTTCGATTATCAAAATTGATTCCTTCTTAGCCAATAATGCAAATAAGTCGAAAAGCTAAGCAGTTAATTCAAATACCTTACAATCCTATTTGATATCGATCTCTATTAGTAATTCATCGATGGAACGGTTCAATATTGCACGAAGAAGATTGTTCGATGGTCCATTACGTTATATTCAGTACCTTTTTAAAGCTAATTTCAAAGCAGTGTTAGGGTACCTCACTTCTTAGGGAAATGAGTCGCAAGTGTTTGAGTGACACTAACTTCTGCCTTTCTACGAGTTACAAATAGTTCAGTAGGAAGGCTAAATGCACTAACTATTTAGTTTTCTGTGTATAGGGCACATCATTTTGTATTATTGTAATATTGTAAGTTTTTTTTAAACTTCCTTTCAGGCCAAAAACTTTATTTTGGTGGAACAAAAAAGTATCCTAAAAATGACACTAAGTTCGTCAAAATCATAGAAATTGTATTCCCAGATAAAATTGGAATACCGAGATTGTTTTTTGTTGTTTTAACTTTTAAAACTCTTAAGGCAAATAATCATTTAGTGGCGGCTTAAATATGCGCACGAAGGAAGAATTCCAACTGTAGGCTATAAACAAGTGTAGGCTACAAACATTTTTTATGGATGGCACAAAAAAGCTTAAATTAAAAAAATATATTATAATTACACTAATGTCTATATCCGCAGCCATTGAATAAGTAGTTAAGTCAAAGAGCAAGTTAACAATATTGAAGGAAACGGTGTCGTGCAACTGTTGTGGTTTTTGGTTCGACACGGAATTAATATAATGTAATAATTATACCGTAATATAATATAATAAGTTAATATAATGGAGTCATAGAAGCAATAACTCCCTTTCGAAATTCCTGACTAAGCCAGTTATTAACTACTGAAATTCCGCTTCCCTAGGTTCAGGAAACTCATTTTAGATAAACTTCGACTTGACAAATTATTCACCGGGACTTTAGGTATATTAAAAGAATGAAAGGAGCAACAAAACTTTAAATAAATTTAACCTTGCATATGTCATGTTAATGTATTATGTTTATAGGCAACATAATACTGTAAGCATATTCTTTACTTAGTGCTGTAGATATTTATCGTAGAATCTAACAGGAAATGCTTAATTATTTATTTATTACAACAATCTAATAGTTCATCATTATCTTAATGGCTTGAAATATCTTAGAGCTCCCCCTTCATCTTGTGTTATTTAAATCAAAATATTAAAACAAAAAAAAAAGCTTTAATTAATATGTACAAGTATTCGTTTGGTAAGCTGCGTTGGCTCCTACAATACATTTTATAACGTTTAGAGCCCTTTCTTTCTTTACTTTCTCAGAAAGTACTCAACGCTAGGTTAGAAAAATCCCTATTCATAACAAACTTATCGCCCTTTTCTTTGAATAATGATAATGCTATTGTCTTATTTTGGTATAAATAATAATGTGAAAATTCAATGTTTTAGCTGAAATAGACTCAACTGCAAATAGATTCAAATGTTTCATCTGGAAAAAACCTTACTTTTTAGCCCTTCTTCTAAAGGGCTAAAGGGCTTTTTCTTCGTCGTATAAGACATCTAAAAATTATAATTGCAGTAGGAGAGCATTTGTGGTCATGAATTTAATAAATCTGCTCGATATTAATAGGGTATATAAAAAAATACCGTTTTCTCAAGTTCAAGATTTCAATGGACTGTAATTATTTTAACCCTATTTAATATTTACCAATACTTAGTAATCCTTATACTCAATGACCCTAATCTTAGTATAATCCTATGCTTAATGAAAAAAATCTAAAGAACGTCATGGTTTCGAACTCCATATAGTCCATACTTCGCACTATCAAAACATTGTAGTAAGTTTCGATCTATGGCCCATTTTCTTCCAGGGAAAAAAAATTATAATTTTGCGGAAGCTAAAATGCGGTCCAAGTGCGCAATTGGCTACCAGATGGCTAAAGACGGTAGATAGCAATGGACACTACTTTGAGTACTAATTGCATTTTATATCAAAGAAATAATAATACAAATATTTGATTGAAAAACTATCATTTTTTTAATACACCCTGTATTAATTTTATTTGTTTAAATTGGCAACTGTTTTGGTTTTGTTCTTGCATTTTTTGTTTTTATTCAACTCCCAACCTCCCCCCTCTCACTCCGCAGAAGTCTGGGTCCCTAAGAATTTGTCCCCAATTTTAGTTCTTTCTTATTGGAAACTTCCTCAATCTTATGTCTTAGATTCCTAAAGAAGTGAAATTTATTTTCCTTGACACAGGCAATTTGAGAGATGACCATAAAATAGGCATGTAGGACAAGTAGGAAAAATACAAAGGTGAACATGCAAACGATGTCATCCCTAATAAGAGAACAAACAATAAGACAATATGTGGGATGCCAGCGTGGGTAGTTAAATCTGTGTAAGTCTTTACGAATCGAAATAATAACTGATAAAGATTGAAATAACTTTGGCATACTTAGCATCATGAATAAAGATGTTTAGATTATGGCAAGAGTTAACAAGAGTGTTCTCTGCTCAAACAATCATTGTTTTAGGGGAAAATGGTCTGGGTTAATTATTTCTTTGACTTCCTCCCGACCATTTTCTTCCGCAAACGTAAATATATATGCAATGTCAACTAATGTTATTCTAGATTCATTGGTTTAGTTTATCAATTCTAAATTTTGATATTAGACTAAACCCTCCAGGACTCAAGTCTTAGCGATGCCGTTTTATTTGTTTATTGCTGCTTCCCGAACTTTTGCGACAGTATCAACATATCTTTTGCCCAGGTTACAGATAGCGTCGCTAACAATCCCCCTAACTCATCATCAAGAATTGATGCAAGTAGCTAAAAATTGAAAAACTGCTTTACAATGTGTTTTGATGTTTCTTACCGACGAAATAATCAGAATTCGAAATACGAAAAATTCGAGAGGACGGTGTAGAACTACTCAGGATTATACCCCGTGACTTTAAAAAACAAACAGGAAATAATAACAGCACATATTGGACTTTTATACCTGAGTGTTTGCTTGAGATTTTCAAACCTCAATGTATGTGATTTATGGGACGATGACATTGGAGTTAGTAGATTTGGCACGGTTATTTTGTTCCGACGTTTTTCATTACTTTTGAAAGCTCTGATATTTCACAATTTGGTTGACAGGACTTCGATCTTATATCGTACTGACATTATTAGTACACACATTCATGTTCTTATTTGATCAGAAGAAAAAATGTAGAAATCTACTAAACGTATCCCATGATATTAATTTTTGTTTCCTTAAAAGGAAGACCTGAATGCATGATGTAAAATGATATAATAATGAAATTATTTGCAATATAGAATAAGCCACGTAGCAATAATCATAAATTACAATGATAAAGTTTATAATTACAGTGAGAACTAATAAAAACCAGAATTGTTACCCAATGTAGAAAGCTGCCACTTGTCCGGATACCCAGGACTATCGTAAGGTTCGTAGCCAAGTTCTCTCCCTTCTTCGGGGGCTGGAATCGCAACAACTGCGCTGGCAAGAATCAGGCAAAAACAAAAAGAGGTTCCGATCATCCTGTAAAACGAAATCAATTTAAACTTTATAATATACAATTGATAAAAAACAATACGCGTGTAATAATAACCGCAATTCCTAAAATAATATTTTTACTAATTTCTTAGCCGTTTGTTCCAATAAAGCCAACATAATTCCGAATATTTTCCTATGAATAAACAAAACTATATTGAAGGAACTATTAAATCCAAAGAATTCTAATTGGTCATAAGCCCTAGATTATTTTCCCTTAAGATGATATTCTAAAGAATCCTAAAGAAAATTGTTAACTTCTGCCTAAAAATACTGTCTATCCCTGATTATAGATTACCCCGTAAATGTTTCGATAGACTTGTGGAGCTAGATAAGAAAAAACAGGACTTGACTTTTAACTGGATCTCACAACTTAAAATGGTAGCTACCATAACCCACCATATTGAAGAATATTTTGCAGATTTTCATAACCCCAATGTTTTATTAGCTAATAAACATGCTATTCTTGAAAAAGTAACAAATCATTTACTGTCGAAGGATATTGATAGAGCTCTTGACTCAAATTACAATCCAATATACAGAACTATTTGCACCTATACCAACCCTGAACCTGAAAGCTATTTAAAATTCAAGATAAACATAGACAAATTAAGAACCGTGAGTCAAATAAGAATTTCAAACCCTGAATGCCTGAAAATATTTTATAGGAATAACACCAGTATTCTCAGAACTGATGAAAAATATCATGGTGTGGTGCCATGGGACCATATTCAATAGTTTGAAGCATATAATATTGCATTGTAAATTTTTTGTTAACACACGGAAACAATTTCTGCAAAAATATATTGTCTAGCATGAGGATGTATTATCACTTCAAAATGTACTCACTATGGACAGCGTGGAACAATTAAACAACATTTTTTTCTATCTTCAGTTTATATGTCAAAATTCGGAATCCGGACTTTAATTGTGGTTTATGGTTTCGGGCACTTCTAAAATATCTTGATTGTAACGTATAGAAAGAATAAGATAACTGTTACAATAAAGTATCAGCGGGTTAGTACCTAAATACTTTAATTCCATTGTATTGTATTTATCTATTTCCTTATATTTGCGTTATTTGTTTGGAAGATTGTTATTCTTTTGTTATAATTGATACTATTCTGTTCTGACTAAAAATTTTGTTTATTTATTTATTAAACGAGTGTTGATTATTTAATTATTGTAAAATATTTAAATAATATTATATAACTGTAAATAAAAATAACTGTAATTATGTGACGATATACTAATTACTAAAAATTAACACTAAGTGGGCCAGACTCAATGGCTACAATGTTATACATTAAAGCCAATAAAGAATTTATTTTTAGATAGGCCAATATTAATAAATATACCCTAAGCTATTTTGATACTAAGTTCTTCTACAAGTTGTGAATGCTTGATAATAAAAATTAGCTAAGTTTAAGTGACAAATATAAACAGAAGACTTAATATCTGAAGTCTGTAGTTAATAATAACTCTATTTAGTACAAAGAACTCGTCAGTCAATGGGCTATGCTAAATTAAAAGTGTAGAGAATTAATGAAATATGAGTTATTTTATAATTTTAGTTAATATTCATTATTTTTTAGCAATTTATTATAGTATTGATTGGAGCTGTAGGGAATTTTGAAAAAAAAAAATACATAACCGATAAAGTATTTAATGATCTACCGATAAAGAATGTTATCATCGAGCTATATTATTATTACTAACGAATACGCACTTCTTCAAAGCCTTTTTCGGTTATACAAGTTTAAAAAAAGTGGGGATGTTAATGTGGGAAATGTGTATGATAATAAAAACTAGAATTGAAAAATATAATATTTGCTACAGTAAATGGATTAATAATATTATTTATATTTGATATTAAAAACAACTAATTGATTGTTGGAAAGGGAAAGTCAAAGTTCATCATAACAGCACAATTTAATTGCTATAAATAAGTTTTTAAATTGTATGATTATAGATCACGATATAATAGAAAAAAATCGCTATAGTAAAATTTAAATTTTAAAATATTATTCCAAGAATTAATGTAATGCTATTTATGATCCATATGGTAATTAATATTTCCCTTTTTATAAACTAAAATTACCTGTTAATAATCTTAACTCGTTAAAAACATCTATAATATCAAGAAACAGAGTTAATGGAAAGAGGGATATAAGGCTTTGGTTTATATAGAAGCATTTTCAGGAATTTCTGTAAATTTGTATCATATTGTAAATAAAATTTTTGGAGGATGAGAAAAAAAAATGGAAAAAGAATTGCTTTAATAAACGAGATCTCTATTATGGCTTCGATGATTAACACTGACTGAACGTAATAGAAAACACAAGTGCCCTAAAACTAATTTTGTAAGTTCTTTATTATTAAAATAAATAAAATTCTCAAAATAAGTTTTAGGATAAATATTATTATGAAGTAAAATATAAAATTTGGACACTTATAAAAAAATATTTCAAAAGACTAGTAACTCAATAACGAGGTGAAAATTGGTAAACCTGAAAAGACGTCTACACATTGTTTTATCGCAATACCTACAAGTGTTTTCAAGTGATTCTCGATCAAAATTCAAAAGCTCAATGGAAATGTGAGGGATGTTTATATACAAAGTAGCGAGAAAACGATCTGATTGAAAATATTTCAGTATTATGACATAGGATTGTGTTTTCCGCGCTAGGAATGTTGGAGAGAAAGAAGTACTCACTTGGATGCAGGAGGAAGCCGCTTAAGAGACGTGTACGGGCCTCGAGATGGGCCGTGGGCACACATATATAGTCCTCTTCTATTGTAATGTAAACAGTAACCCCCTCTTTTGTCAACCCATCTCGTCCAGGGGAAAGTTTAAAGGAGTTACAAAAAGAAAAGAGTAAAAACTTCCGAGGTGATGTTAACCTTGGAAATATGTTAATCGCATCCATTACTAGTCTATTTATACAAATATTGTTTCGGATATAAGGAATGTTATCCATCAAGCTCCTGGGATCCTGTAGAAAAACTAAGTCCAAGTTATCCGATAGAAGGATATTTAGGGATGTGAATACAATCTTCATCATGATTCTTCTCTGGAAGAGTGCTGGAAGCATATGATCGATTCGTGCCAGAGTCACCCTGATTATCTGAACATTCTATTCTAATTTAAATGATTAATATATTCACAGCTGATGAGCATTCGGTTATGTTGGTATTATGTATTAATCAGAGAACGTGGCGCATTGGAAATAACACTATTACTGTATGTTATCAAATACTGACGTTACAATCCAACCGGGCATAATAGAGATAAGAGCAGATTGAGAGTTTTAAATACATGGATGCTCATCTCAATGGAAGTGGCTAAATTGATGAAGAAGTGCTTCCAAAGAATCGAAGCAGCGGGAAAAATATTGAATATATTCAGATAGGGTTTCCTGGGAAGAAGAGAGGTGACAAGGCAGACCAAATTGGAAGTCTATAAATCGACCTTTCTTCATATCCTACCTTACTCTTCGAAATCTTAGGTACAAGCTATTGTACATATTCAATTTTTATATGTCGATACATTTCTACTTAAAAGAAAGTAGGATATTCAGAAGATGTAAACCGTTGCGATTCGGATTGGTTGTGATAAAAGGTTGGTTGTGATAAAAGGTGGTCAATGTAGATATTTAAATATTTTATATAAATATAAAAACGGTGTTTTAACATAATGATATAAGACATAAAATCGGTTTTATTCTGGCTAGGAAAAATATATTTGATGTAAACAAAGTTTCAACTTTGAATTTAGGAAGCTATAACGACGTTGGGTTGGTTGAGTAAATGTAGAGCAAAAAGTACTCTATTGATTGACGAATGATTAAATTACAGAAAATTAAGTCCAGACTTCATAAAAATATTCCAACTAGCTTGTATATTACTATAATTTAAATATATATGTATGCTATACCATAAAAAAATGGTATGTAAAAAAGGCAGGAGGTTGTAGTTATAGTTATGTTAATAATTTCTCAAAGTGGACAAGATTGAAAGAAAGTAGATTTATTATTATTAATAAAGTCCCGAAATAATAGTTGGACAACAAATGGTTAGGCCCAAAGCTTTTTTTTTTTTTTTTATTGTGGCTGATTTAATGAATTTGACTTTTAAATATGATTTATAAACCGTTCAGCTTCCTCTTTACCTAAATAGCAGTATTTCTATATTTACCCAATAGTTTAAATCACTGTAATCTAACGTCACTTTCATAATAATAATCTCTTACTTGACGCATGATTAGCATTTACCTTTCAGGTGGATCATCATTACAAGATTAATAATAAAATTCTTACAAGGTTGCGGATTAATCTGTAATAATAAGTTACTATTACTTATTGTTAATTTACCATTATAATACATTGATTTATTTTCTCACAGTTCAATTACTATACTAAATCTGCATAAATTCGCTGTTGATCGATTCATCTACTTTGAAGTGGAACCAAATTGCGAAAGCAAGAAAAGCGACGGGGTCAAAGGTAGTATCACAACGTGAAATAGAGCCAAATACAGCCTTCAAGTGTTAATCCAATCAAGCCCATTTTACTTGAAAAGGTGCACAAATTTAAAAACGTAAAAGAAAATGTTTAAGTATCTAATCTCTAGGACCAGTTAGCCCTAAGGTTCTTCGAACAAGAAAATATTAAGGCGTATTTCGGCCAGTTTACTCTCAAGGAAACTGGCAAATCTAAAAGAATATGGAACTTGACAATCTTATAGAGCATGAGGATATAGTTAAGTTTGTGAAGCCAAGAAGATTAAGTTTGCTTGGGCGTAGAGAAAGTTTGGCAGAAGGATATATGACTAAAAAGATGATTAAGGAGGATCTCCTAAGGAAAATAAGAAGAGGGCGCTCGAGAATAAGCTGAACGAAGGATGTAGAACAGAATCACTGTTCGGAAAGGCTGCATACGGATTTTGAAGGTCAAAGTTCATAATAGCGCCGAATAAAAAATGAAGAAATAATCTCATTAAATTCAGTTGAGCGTAAATTACATAAAAATTTATAACGAAAGATGAAGTTATGAAAAATGAAAAAGAAACAAAGGATTCCATAGTCAGGTGAAATGGAAAATGAGATTTCAGCTAATTCGATAGAACCGACTTAGAAGTACTAATTAATTATTTCTTTGACGAATTTTAAAATGCTTACAAACTTCTGTCCACTGACCACTACCCAAATCCAAATCCGCCAGATCACTTAACGATCTTTTTTATTAAATAATTTTATTACGATAATCGTTATTAATCTGTACTAACAAAATAAAGTAAAAAAAATATTTAATATTTTCAAACGGATCCATGGAATATAAGGACCTGAGACGTAGATATGGAGATTTGATGTTTACGCCCAACATGAAGATGACACACTTTACATCTGTTTACAGTCTATGTCGCCTTAACCATCTCGAGTTCTTTGAAGGTATTCTCAGAGAATATTCAAAGACATGACTAGAAAATCCAAACTATTTTGGAAAGTTTTGAAAAAAAAAAATGTGATGCTTTTACCGAACAGGCCTTTATAGCAATGTTTAGTTAAAAATCTCAAGGCTATAAAACGTTGCTTACGATAATTCAAATTAAATTTTAAGTAACCTGATATTCACACAAATCCAAAAATAAATTAAAAACCTATATATATATATATATATATATATATATATATATATATATATATATATATATATATATATATATAATATCTTATAAGATAGTTGTCCAAAACCAAGTGTATTAATGAGGTGTATAAAAAAATGACCGCTTTTTAACCAAATATTTGTATTATTATGTCTTTGATCGATGATTCGACACACCACACTCTCTGGAAAGCTCGCGAGTTCTTGTGGACGGGTTTGACTCAACAGCTTCCTTCAGAACCTCATCAATATCCAATAATAGTCGCCCGGAGCCCTTCTTCCTTTCCAACGTCGTAACTCCACTGCTAAATTTTTCAGTGCGCTGGTCAAGGACACCTTCCTGCTTCAGCGGCTGTGAATTTTTTTTCCAGTAATGTCTTAAAATGACGAGAATTTTGTAGGACACTACTCATGTTTCTTCATTGAAATAAATAACTAAACTGAGGCTTTTTTTGAAGAAGTCCAGTGTCAATAAATAAGCTTAGAGAGTGCTCTAAAGGGATTTTTAAGTGTTGGTAAATAATAAATACCATTAAAATATTTACAGACTTCTGAATACTGGAATTTGATAAAACCGACTTTTTATTTATACGCCCTTATAAAAAGTAGTTTTGGCGCAGGAAAAATATAAAAATTCGTCCCCTACCCTCATAAAATAAATATTAAGTACCGTCAACGGGGTTTACTTTACCAACAGGGGTAAGTTTGCCCATTTAAAAAAAAAAAGTTACGGGGCCAAACAGTGGTCACTAAAATGGCCACTGAGTGCTTTGCACACAATCAGGTCTGTTGGTTATACTGTTGACAAGATCTAGGCAAGAGTTTTTCTATTTAGTGATAGCTTATCAGTGTGAAACTATTAGTTTTTATTTGTACTCTGTACAAATATATAAGGATATGAGAAGGATGTTGACATTTCTACATATGACTCAAACTATTTTTTTTATTTTAAATTAAAATTTTAAAAATTTGTGACGATGGTGACTTGGAAGTTTCCTATCTGAGAACCAAAGGCAAAGTTCTGGTCCGTGGACAGAAGATTGTAAGCAGAGATTGGTAGTATCGGCATCGATCCTTGGGGCTATTCGCTACGACTTATTATTATTAATAATAATTTTAAAATTCGTCAAAGTAAAAATAAATTAGTACGCTTAAGTTGGTTCTATCGAATTAGCTGAAATCCTATTTCATCCAGTTTTTCAGGAAACATGAACGATGAAAATATTTTTAGAGAAAGATATGAAATAAATCAAATCTATAAGCCTCCCCCCAAGCTTAGAAATTTGTTTCCCCTCTCCTACTGATAGAGAAGTACACACATTTTTTTACTAGAAATTTAAAAGTGGGCACGGCATCCCGGCTGACAGAAAATTATGTATTTTTGAAAGTTGATGAATATTTTTGTGAACTGATGAATAGATCATAGTTCAAGCATATTTCGATAAACTTTTATAGTTCTGTTTATTTCAAATTTGCCATAGTTTTTTTCTATAATTTTCATTTTTGATCCACTCAGTTCTCCAATTCAGTCGCCCTCTTCCCAATGAGTTTTAATCTTTATTTTTCAACGTAAATAATTCTATATTTAATAATTAATAATTGAAATGCCTTCTCAATTTGCCCATCCTTTGCTGCCCTATCCATTCATTAAACGCTATATCACAATTTATTAATTTCTATTTATCCGTTCTCATAATTGTTACATTAAAAGATGCTTAAACATTCTGTCAGGGCGGCGTAAGGGTAACAGGAATTGCACCCTTGGGCAACCTTTCCCTATAACACGAAGCTCTGATAGGCTGCCTTGATCTGACTAAAATAATCTACTTTGCAGAAAATTACCTGATAAGTTATATTTAAATTGTAACACACAATGAAATAAATAGATGTCAGAAATAATGCCGAATGCTTAACTTTTGAAACTCTTATATTGAAAAATAAAAAATGATATAAATCAAATTACTTACAAAAAACAAAAAAATTAATTAAATAAAATACAATTATTGTTGTTTCAATATGAGTTATAATTGTTCAAAATGGATCCAAATCCAAAGGACATGAATGGATGGCTAAGTATAAGAATAAAAATTTTTAGAAAAAAATATTATTGATATTAATTTTAGTAATTTACAAAGTATTACTATTTAAAATTAATATGTATTTTTTAATTTCTTCTTAATCTTTTACCAGGGACTCCAGATATTTTCTTAATGATTGCCAGAGAACAAACTTGACATACATAGTGGAACCATGATCAATATGAAGGAATGCCGCCAGAAATTTTCGGCTGCATTGAAACAGTAGGTATGAGAAATATTTCGCTGGCAGTTTATTGAAAATGCCTCCAAATTCACAACTGGGCAATATCCGCGGCGTTCCCTTGGAGATGGATCGACGCTGCTTCAGCCATGGAGTTGACCATAAACGAGGGGAAAACCAAATATATGCACTCAGGGACTGGTGGCGATGAGATACTGATTGTAAGCCCTTATACATTCCAAAGGGTGAACGAGTTCGCGTATTTGGGATCCTTAGTGACACCAATAAACGATGTCTCTGCTGAGATAAGAAAAAGGATAGTGGCGGCAAATAGGGCATATTTTGCCTTACTGAAAACTCTTAGCAGCAGATCCTTAGCAGACCTTGCCAGGGGCACTAAAACTGTTCATATACAATACTCTTATACACCCTGTTCTTAACTATGCTTCCCAAATCTGGAATATCTCAAGAAATAGTGAAAATAGTCTTTTAATTATCGAAAGAAAAATATTACAGCGTATAGGTGGCCCAGTAAGAGATGGAGATGAATGGAGGATTAGGAGGAACAGGGAGCTTTATGACCTTTACGGAGATGTTGACATTGTGAAGTTTATTAAACTGAGGAGGCTCAGTTGGGCTGGCCATGTCGCAAGGATGGAAGTGGAAGAAATTCCTAGAAAAGTAGTAGACACAACCGTTCACAGTACACGACGGACTGGTAGGACAAGGCTTCGATGGGTTGATGGAGTGGCAGCGGATGCACGGAATCTGCTACGGATCAGAAGCTGGAGAGCGGTATCACAAAATCAGGCCGAATGGTAGCGGCCAGGAACAACCCAGGGATGTAGCACCACGAAGATAGATAGATAGTTTCCCTACTACAGTAGAAATGGATTCCCCACTATTGTATAGATAGTTTCCCCGCCCTATTATAGCAGCTATATCTTCAGGAAATGAGTTAGTTCTAGATAGATTGCTATTTAATTACTTAAGCTATTAATTAAACAGTACCGCTTTAATTTATTTTCCCATATCATATCCTCAAGTTGCGGAGCCGTTGCTGAGCCAAAAATCGCTGGTCTAAGGTCTCCCGATCAGAATGGGAGACTTCATGCAACGAGAGGATGCACTAAGGGTTCTCTTAGGTCGTTCCTGGACCGTTCTTTACAAACCGTCTCTGGACGGCCTAAGGTTTGTCTCGACTAAAGGCAGGCAAATGTCTCATAGTGTGGACTAGGCTTTACAAGTGATTGTTGTTGTAGATGGACTACGCGAACAACAAGGACAAGTTCATCCTAACATTGAGCCTACTGGCTGCCATAGTCAGTCTCATACCGCCATTCAATACTTTTCTACTTTTTACATAAGCTCTCAATATTTTCATCAAAATGGAAACTCCACGGAAGGTGAGAATATCACTTTTCCTACATACAATAATGAAGATTATTTCATTTTTGTACATGTTTAATTATTTTTGATGATTAACAGCCAAACAACGACAACAAGACCAGAGTGACTTCCCAGATCTCAGAAATCGGCTATAATTATTTTATTATCACCGCAATTAATTTCCTTTTAGTCCTCATTCAGGTGAAATATTTATAAACAGGTAAGAAGTTATAAACCTCAATTACTTATTTGATTCATAAAACAATTATTCATTAGCACTATTTTTTCAGTTACCGCACTCTTCCATAAGGTTGTTACAAAAATACGTGAGCACAAAGCTAAATTCTAAGCATAATTAATCCTATAAGAATGTTTTTTCAACTATTATTTCTACCAATGTTTACTATGACTAACCCTGTAATTTCTTGGGAATATGTTGGCTTTGTCATTATCATTTAAACGCACGTGAATTGTCGGGAGTAACCGCGGTCTTTTGAGATATCACTGGAAATAAGGTCTAAGCACAAAGACAAAATTTATCACAGGAGAGTTAGATATCCATCGAAATGCTTGGCGTTCGAAAGATCGCAGATTCTATAAAATATTTTCAAAGAAAAAAATGTATCATATAAGACAAAATATGAATTTTGAAAAAAGGAACATGGCAAAAATATTCCTTGCCTCAAAACAGAATGTGTACTAACAACATCAAATCCAATTACTGACAGAAATACCGGTGAAAATGTTTGAAAACAATGGATATTAGTTTCAAGATTAATTATTTCATAATGTTTCATATTTGTTATCCGAAATAAAGCAATATGATAAGCACCTAGTAGGATAGGATGTTATATAATGAAATGTTTCCCCAGTACATTTTTTTTTGTATACGAACCATTTAGATATAGACTAAATGAAATTGCTTAAATGAACTCCTAGCAACTTGAAGGAATAAAAATCAACTAATGTAAAACCAGTTTAGAAATTAAGAAAAACTTGAAAATGGCCTATGTTTGTTAAATAGTTCCTCAAATACCTCATATCCTGTTAAATAGTTTTTCAATCAAATTTGAAATAAATAGTCGCTAAATTTACATTCAGATGTCATTTTGAAAAAAGGTGAAGGTATTTTTTTCCTGCATATCAAAACATAGGAGTATTCATAAAACCGGCATAGGACTAAAATACAATATAATGCTGTAGTTTACATTTCAGTACTAGTTTAAATTTCCTTCCCACTTATCAGCTTCAGAGTGACTCAGCCCTTAGAAACTACTTTCTGCTTTAGCTGAAAACAAAAATGCAGCAAGGCATAGTTATAATGATTTAATTTGTCGTTAAACATTGATTTTTTTCAGATTATGGCATCTGAATCCGTTCCCGTAATGCAAGGCCGTAGCCAAGGGGGAGGGTTAGGGGGTCAAACCGCCCTCCCGAAATCTAGTCAGTATTAAAAATTAATACTAGGTTAAAAAACTGCCAATTAAACACACAACAGAGGATCCAACACATTTTACATCATTGTGCATTGCAACAAGCATACTTATATTTATATTTGCTTGAAAATGACCTCCAACAACCACAATAATTAACAATTGTATCGAAAATCAAGAATTGAAGTATTGTTGTTGTTTCGTATTGCATTTAAATCATTCATTATCCAATAATATTTTATATAGGCAAATTTATCCAAATTTTAAAAATTATCATGAATAATGGTATTAAAATCCTCGATCCTGACCTGACCCCCCCGAAAGATTTTCCTGGCTACAGCCTTGCCATAATGTAATGGCCAAAATAAAAACTGCATATCTGACAAAGATGCTGTCGATAGAAATGAGCTGGCATGACAAATCCCAAGAGCAGTTTATAAGTGCTTTATCACAGTAAGTTGAAATTTTACAATCCGCCATTCCCAAAAATTCCTTATATTAACTTGTCATTCAATATTGCTTCCAAAGTATTACCAAGCCATAATTGAGAAAAAACCCTTATATCCTATTGAAATATTTTCTGACTAAAACGTAGATTTATTTTCAACATAACTTCATTTGACCTCCTCCCACTAGGAAACTGCTGTATTGGCTTAAAGGAATTGGTTATGGAGATATAGATCTGTCGCTGCTGTACGGTTGGGTTAGGTCACCCCCTTCAGTCTGTTCTCCCACAAGAATTGGTCTATAGTTGCAATAAAAAAAAAAAAGTAAAATTAATCTATTCAGTTATCTGATTTTAAAACAATTTAAGATTTTTCAACAAATGAATTTCTCTGGCATTTTCAGCCTCTTTGGTTCTCTAACTAGCCTTTATATTCATTTGCTCAGCAAAAGTTATATATTTAGGTTTTCAAAATATACAAAAATAAATTCCAAAAAATATTCCTAGAAAACCTAACAAACAAAACTTATACTGAATAATTTATCAACAAAATTTTAATTATGAATTTGACTTATTGCCTTTTATTTGTAGATGATTGGTGAGGATAATGTATGACAGGGAAAAAAGTAAAGAAATAAATTATATATAAAATGTTTACCTAATATACAAATGAAAGGAAGTAATAAATTACAACAAAAATAAGTATGGTTCAACTTCCAAAGTGTTACAAACGTAACTAACATAATATAATTCTTATAAAATAAAACATGTTATAATTTGAACTCAATTACTAATTACATAAAAAAAAATACTAATTAACATCATGGCATGAGGTACCACAGAATAATGCCTCTTCTTGATATACAATGAAGTGAATTTAATTTTGTGTAACATTCATAATAAATTCATTGAATAGAATTGATATCAACTACCACCTGCCATTTACTTCCAAAGTGAATTAATTGAATTTTCAGCTTCTAAAAATATTAGGATTTATGATAAATATCAAGACTTTTAAGATACATTTAAATAGATTAATAAGAATGGGTTGAAAATCCACATATATTATTATACATTCCACATTAATTACAGTAACTTATGGAAGATAATGATCTTATCCGACTGTAAGATGGCATCTGCCACAGGAATGCTCTCATCTTTCTTCTTTGGTTGTGTGGTTTGTTTCATTGTGTCTTGGAAGGTTGCACTTCTGACTCTTGTTTTAATGTTGACAGCTGCGGTGGTCATATATTTTTTTTACAGGTGAGTCGCTACTATTCATTTTTTATTTACGATTCGATTTTTTAATTTGATGGTGTTTATATGGTATAATAACTTTAATATTGTTTCTAGTTATCAAAAAAGAAAGGTTTTCAACAGCAGTGTATTGAAAAATGTACAAAAATTGTTTCTGAAGTATTAGGAAATACCCAGAGAGTTGCTGCATATGGTGGTGACCAAAAAGAAATAGAAAGGTCATATGGATTTATACATTGATTTATTTATGCGATGAATTATGCAGATTTTAAGCTTTATCAAATATTTGGGTTTATTAATCACCTGACAAAATATTTTCCATACTGGACTTCTTCTTATTACTATCAAAGAATATATCTCATGTAGGTTCCAGAATACGCTAAAGATGATCTATAAGTATGAATTAAAACAAGCTACAATGGTATTAAGCGCAAAAGCTTTTAACTATTTTTATTACTTAATAATAGTTAAAAGCTATTATTACCTGTTATTGCCTCTTATTTTACCCTTAATACCTCACTGTAAGATTTTCCTTGTAGATGATTTTGAACCAGGATACATTGGGTTAGTGAGTAAATTTGGTAATAATTATTTACTTTAAACTTTTTTTTAATTATTGAAAATTAGTCTTAAAAAAAAGTTTATGGTTACAGAATTTCCACTTAAAATAGGTTGTTTTAATTTTGAGATTGAACTTTTAAGCAAGTGACTTCCTATTAAGTGAAGCATATTTTCTTTGATATATTTCTGGACCCAAATTAGCAGAAAAAAAATCATATAGAACTTAAATATTTAGTTTATTCAACCAAATAAGTAATTAAATAATAAAATAATACCAATTGAATTTGTTGATCAATAATAAATAAATTGAAAAAAATAACCAATTTCCTTTTTTTCTTCACAGATAACAGATTTTTCATAAGTACTATAAATAAATAATAATATAAAAACAAGACAAAAAAACATTTAAGATAATAGCTTATTACTTTTATCTAAATTGCCATTGTATTTTATAGATTTTAGTTACACAAGTTATTATAATGTACCGTACTTCATACATGATAAGTATTATTTCAGATCTCTTCATGACAACTGATTCATTTTACAGAGTAATGCAATTTCTGGAAACTAAGACCATCTACAGTGATCTCTAGAAAAATGTGTCAAACCAGACACATTTAATGCCAAAGTCTCTTTTAGAAGCGTTCATTTTTCTTTTCCAACAAATTTACGTAACAAGGTACTTACTTATACCTTTTACTCTCTATTATTGTACAAAATGGATTTTTTTTTCATTTTAATTTTAAATAGGCCCTCTATCTAACATTAGATATTGAGACTTGCGAATTCACAGCAATTATAGGAACAAGTGGAGCAGGCAAAAGTACTATTGTGGACTTTATTTTGCACCATTATGACATTTCTGCTAGACAAGTCTCAGTATCACAAACTATTTTCATTTCATTTACGGTTATGGAAATATAAAGTAATTTCTCAAAGTTACTAATTGATACTTTGTTAACAGATTCTTTTGGAAGGAACGGATATTAAGAAATTCAATCTCAATTGGCTGAGGAATCAAAGCAGTGTTGTGGGCCAGGAACTAATCCTCTTTGATACTACCATAGAAGAGAACATCAGGTTTGGGAAGACAACTGTAACTTTGGAGGAGATCATCAATGCAGCTAAAATGTCTCATGCTCATGATTTTATAGAGAAGTTACCTTCAGTATATGTGATAATAATCCCAGAAGGGGGGTGAGCCTTATTGGTAAAAAATAAATGTAGCAAAGAATTTAATAAAAAGAGAGAACGGATAAAAATCATAAAACACAGGCAAAAGTAATAATTTATAAACTTTTTAAAGATAATATTTACCCTAAAGAAGTAATGAATAATAAAAAAAATGATAAAAATGGCAAAGATATCAAAGTGATTTAATAAAATATAAAGAGAATAAACATAAAAATAAAATTAATAGAAAACTATTAATAAATATTATAATAATAATTAAAACTAAGAAAACATAAAAGGATAATAGTCAAAAGTAATAAAGCCTTAAAAAATGAAGAATAACATTAGTAAATTCTATAACAATAATTATGTTCTGTGTTACACTGAAAACATTCATTAGACGATTCTGGATTATTACTGTACAAACCTCCCATCATATGCTATTTCAACTTAAAAAAAAACCTTTTTGGGTCTGGGGTTCAGTACATGGCAGAGACTGTACTGTTTCATGGACAATGGTTCTGCAAGTTTGTCCTAGGTCATGCTCAACCGCCAGATTTTTCTCCCTTATTTTGGGTACCATATTTTCATAATATTTTATAGAGGCTGGATGGGCCCCAGGAGGGTCCTAGAAATCCTACTTGATCCATCTCCGGCTGTAAACAGACTAAATAAAAGTCTTGCCAGCAGCGGGATTTGAACCAAGATTTCCGGCATGGCAACTCAGTGCTCTACCACTGAACCACTCACTTCCTTATCAACACAAAATTGAAAAACATTTAAGTAATCTGAAAGATAAAAAGAATTAAATAAAATTAAATAGGAAATTCTTTTTCACAAATTAATTGATCAAATCTACTTTAAATTTTAATTGTGATATTTTTCTTCTAAATGTCTTATGTTCTGTAATATTTGAGGAAAAGGAGAAAAAATACCATTTTCGAAAACATCTTTTCCATCTTCCCAACACCCAGCCAACCTTCTGGCTTTTTAAGATAACATACCAAGGGAAGGGTGAAAAATGATGTGATGAAAATTATATTTTTGTTGTTTTTAATGTATAGATTAGGTAATTTTTTTTCTAATGTAACTAAACTACTAAGGTAATTTGAGCTAAACCTTGAGCCTGATGTTCTAACCCACTGTTATTAGGAACTACAAACTAACATACACGTTACAATAATGAATAAGTCATCTAATCCTCTCTCCCTCATCATGTAAGTGGCTGTTCTTCCATAAGTAATTTTGAACTCTCGTTCTGTTACCTAGCTGGGCAAGAACACTGCATAGAATTATCCAAAAATGAGAGTGTACAATATAGAAATTTATTAATTTATTCAACTACATAAATATTCTATTTCTTGTTTTTAATTTAATAAAACACAGTCTTGTTTTTAATTTTTAAAGACTTGTAACTCGGTTTATAGAATAATCCAAATGTGAGAGTCTTGTGTTTTTTATATTCAAAACTCATAATCCAGTTTACTGCCAACCAAGGCTCTCTAACGTGGTTAGCAGTAGAATATTAAGTACAAAGGTATGAAAATGGTTAGTGGAAGCAGATCGTTTACTTAAGAGTTTAGAGTGTATGATCCCTAAGAGTTCTAAAGATTATTCCTGCCATAACTTATTCCCTAAATGTGATTGCAAGAAAGATCTTTTGTGTTTTGCTCTGTGAGAGATAAGGCTGTTCATATAGGTTCATATCTGATAATCCAGACTGGAAAAAGTCCTAGTTCTACTTATTATTTACAGTAGCTGACTATGGGTGACCCCACCCAGCCTTCTTTCTCTTCCTTCATTTAAATATTGGTCTCCAAGAAAAAAAAAATAAGGTATATCTATCTGTGTACTATTGTGAGGATAACAATAATATAAGAATTGTAATTTATATGCAATGAATTTTTGATGATGCCATGTATGATGGTATGGCTGATATGATAATATTTAAGAAGATTCATGTTTTTCATATATATTTATAAAAAAATTTATAATGTTAATGTTTTGCTTTTTTGAATATTCTATAGATGTATTTTTTGCGGATTGAATTCAGCTAACTGAATGATGATAAGAAACATGTATTGAGAATGACCACATGGGTCGAAACGTCTACATGTTAAAGAAAAAATAAATAAATGATAACTTGTACAAAAAAAGGGTTTTTGTATCTATAAAACAAAAGAAAATAAAATTCAAGTCCAGAACCTTAAACTATTAATATTAAATGAACTACAGGTGAAACCCTAAGCACCTTATGAAAATGACACAGAATAAAGTAGAAGATCATATCAAACAGTTCAGGAAGGAATTGATCTGCAACAGGGACCAGTTGAATGTAAGTCCTTACAATAGTGATATTGATAGTGATACCTTAAAATCGATCTTTGAATTACAATTAAAATTAATTAATGCAGAATGCAAACTGACTTACCTGAGACTATGTCTAGAAAAAAAGGATTATACCTAACTGCTTACTTACACATATAATAGACATAGAAAACTGTTTTAATAAACAATACTTGAATAACACCAAACAAAATAATTTTTTCAACACAATAGCACAAAAAATATTAATTTTAGATAAAAGACAAGCTTACTGGCTCATTAATAAAACCAAAAAACAAATACAAACCATTTTGGATCATATTAATAAAACTGATCAAGAGACACACACATTTATAGTTGAAAAATGCATCAAATGGAAAAATAAAATAAAAGATATTAAATTAACAAATGCATACAAGAAATTAAATAAACCTAATAAATCCGCCATAAAAAACCCATATAATACAAATAAAATTCCTACTGTATATAAATCCACTATCTACTCTGATAATATCAATAAAAAAGATAAATCTACACATGAATCCCTCAATATATTCAATTACTATGATAACTTATATAAAGAAAATAGAGTTATTAACCTAACCGCTCAAACAATACCTCATAATATTATAAATTTATTAAGTTTGGGAGACAATTTTAATTGCAATCCAGAATATAAAAAACCTAATATTTTCCAATTAATAGCTGACATAGAATCGATAATCAATTTTTTGGACACTCCAGATACACATAAAAACGGTTTAAGAAACATAATAAGTAAAAACATACTAAACTTTTTAAACAAAGAAACAAATAAACCAACCTCCATAACTAACCAATTTTCTAAATTAATAAATAAAGATTTGAGGATTACAAAAACATTTTTCAACAATAATCCAGACCTATGCATAATCAAAACTGATAAAACTAAACAATTAGCAATAATTACAAAAACAGAATACAAACAAAAAATGCTCAATCTACTCAATAATAAAGATATCTACAAAAGTATTAGAAATAATTCTATGAACGACCTAAATCAAAAAGTTAATAAATACCTAGACAAACTAATGAAATATAAATTTATAAATAAATCTCTAAAAACTAAATTAACTAACAACTACTATAACACACCCAGAATACACGACTACCTTAAAATACATAAAAAAGACCATCCACTCAGACCTATAGTAGATGGCACTAATAATCCAATAGATAAATTAGCAACTCACCTAAATAAGTCATTAAACCACTTTAATAATAGTAACGACTTTGACATAAAAAACGCAATAGAACTAAAAAACAAACTAAAAAACATTAATCTAAAACCAGACCATATAATGTGTAGTCTTGACGTCATATCTATGTTTCCTAATATACCACTAAAAACAGCATATAAGATCATAAACGAAAACTGGGACAAAATATAACCACACACCGAAATTAAAAGTAAAATAATATTCATAGAAGGTATAAAGTTGTGTACTGAAAATGGATTTTTTTCCTTCCAAAACCAAATATACAAACAAACCACAGGTTTACCTATGGGAGGTAGACTCTCAGTTAATCTATCAGGCATTGTACTAAATTTTATATTGAGAGAGAGTCTACAAAAAATAAATAACCCGTCAATATTTATAACAAAATACATTGACGACCTACTAATTATAACTAATAAAAATGTTTTAGAACAACTCACAAAAGTACTCAATGAACAAAACAAAAATATTAAATTTACACAGGAACTCGAAAAAAATAATCACACATTAAACTATCTAGACATTACAATAATAAGAAATCCCCAAAACAACATCCTCACCACAAAATGGTATAAAAAAGATATATCCTCACAACTACTGTTAAAATTCTACTCAAATCAGCCAAAGCACCAAATCAAAAACACAGCACAAAACCTTATAAATAAAGCACTTAAACTAACAGATACAGAATACTTAAAAGAAACTAAAACAAAAATTTTCGACATCCTAGAAAGTAATGCTTTCCCTAAAAAGTTCATCAATAATTTATGGTATAAACAAATTAAATTAATAAATAATGTAAATGAATGTGAAAATGAACATATGAGGATAACTGATAACAGACCTAATAACAATAAATATAACCCAAAACCAATATCAAATAATCTAAACATAAATAACAGTAATAGCATCTTAACAACTAAACCTACTCAAAATAAAATTACAAACTTTTTCCAAATAGAAAACAAACATACACAGCCAATAAATAATACAACAACACATAATACAGATAAAACCACAATATCAGAAATAGTACCAGACAAAAAAATATATAAAACCTTGACATTCATAAAAGGACTGTCAGAAACAATAGCACCGACCTTTAGAATGTACGATATTCCTGAAATCAAATTCGCACACAAAACAACAAACCCTATTAAAAACATAATCAATAACCAAAAGGACAGAATCCCATTACTAGAAAACAAAAATGTAGTTTATAACATAAATTGTGAAAATTGTAACAAAAACTACATAGGACATACTAGTACACACCTTAAAAATAGAATTTATTACCACAAAAACAGTTTAAAACCAACATATAAAAATAACACATCACTATCTAACCACAGTAAAACAGAACTACATACTTTTAATTTTAACAGACCTAAAATACTGCATAGGGAAAGTAATACAACAAAACGTAAATACTTAGAAGCACTTTATATAACAGATAACTTAACTAATATAGTGAATGATAAAAAGGAGGGAGGAGATTTGTCAAAATACTACTCCTCCATTTTTTTAAAATTAAATGAACATAAAAATAAAAATAAACATTAATTCTACAGATTATCAATTTGCTTATATAAATAAAATAAACTCAACCTTTTAACAAATCCATTTCTACTTCTTTATATTTTTACCTATCAGATTAGCAGTTTTATAATAACAATAATTAATGAATTTTGGGATATCTATAAAATAGAATAAAAAGATAGTTTTCAATATATATTAATAGAAAGAATATTCTGGAATTTGTAATAGTTGTACTTTTGGCCTAGAAATAATAATTAATGTGAGACATAAAGCATAATAAGCTATGATTACTCAGATAATCCAGACTGGACAAAGTCCTAGTTCTACTTATTATTTACAGTAGCTGACTATGGGTGACCCCACCCAGCCTTCTTTCTCTCCTTCATTTAAATATTAGTCTCCAAGAAAAAAAAATAAGGTATATCTATCTGTGTACTATTGTGAGGATAACAATAATATAAGAATTGTAATTTATATGCAATGAATTTTTGATGATGATTTGATTTTTTAATTTTTAAAGACTTGTAACTCGGTTTATAGAATAATCCAAATGTGAGAGTCTTGTGTTTTTTATATTCAAAACTCATAATCCAGTTAACTGCCAACCAAGGCTCTCTAACGTGGTTAGCAGTAGAATATTAAGTACAAAGGTATGAAAATGGTTAGTGGAAGCAGATCGTTTACTTAAGAGTTTAGAGTGTATGATCCCTAAGAGTTCTAAAGATTATTCCTGCCATAACTTATTCCCTAAATGTGATTGCAAGAAAGATCTTTTGTGTTTTGCTTTGTGAGAGATAAGGCTGTTCATATACGTTCATATCTGATAATCCAGACTGGACAAAGTCCTAGTTCTACTTATTATTTACAGTAGCTGACTATGGGTGACCCCACCCAGCCTTCTTTCTCTTCCTTCATTTAAATATTGGTCTCCAAGAAAAAAAAAATAAGGTATATCTATCTGTGTACTATTGTGAGGATAACAATAATATAAGAATTGTAATTTATATGCAATGAATTTTTGATGATGCCATGTATGATGGTATGGCTGATATGATAATATTTAAGAAGATTCATGTTTTTCATATATATTTATAAAAAATTTTATAATGTTAATGTTTTGCTTTTTTGAATATTCTATAGATGTATTTTTTGCGGATTGAATTCAGCTAACTGAATGATGATAAGAAGCATGTATTGAGAATGACCACATGGGTCGAAACGTCTACCCAAAAAAAGGGTTTTTGTATCTATAAAACAAAAGAAAAGAAAATTCAAGTCCAGTACCTTAAACTATTAATATCAAAATGGTCCTAATAATTACAATATGTTTAAAAATTTTTATAATCTTCAGATTTAAATGTTTGAACAGAACAATATTCATCGGGTCAGCTGATATATACATATATATATATATATATATATATATATATATATATGTAAAATTGTTGTGTCACAGTCTTTGTAACAGAACTCCTCCGAAACGACTAGACCGATTCTTATGAAATTATGTGTCCATATTCAGTAGGTCTGAGAATAGGACGTAATTTCCATAATCCAGCAATTATGGAATCTTACACTTTTGGTCATCAAAAATATCACCGAGAATGTTATTGAAGCAGCAATGTTGACTGGAATCTTTAATGAAGTTGTCCATTATCCATGTATTCCAATGATACTATCAGACCCCATAATACCGTTTAAAAGACTTCAATTTGATATAAACTTGGCTTTTGCTATGACCATCAAGTCTCAAAGCCAGACAATGTCCATTTGCGGTTTGGATCCATGTTTCTCCAATGGACAATTATATGTTGCATGCTCACGTGTTATTAAACCATCTAATCAATTTAAATTAGCAAAGGACTGATTAAATAAAAAAATTGTGCATCGTTTAGCTCTATTAAATTAAAATAAATAGTTATACTTTAAAAATTTATATTATTATATTATATTATATTAGCCATAATATAAAATCAACCATGATATACCTCATTCGTTTACCTAATGTTTATATTTTCTCAGTTAGGAATTTTGTATATTATTGATTTATTATATACTGTACTCAGATATAAGATGAATAAAATGTAAAATAAAAAATGTATTTAATTTATTTTTTCCATTCATTCATAGTTCTTTAAATTTCAAATTTTAATGTAATATATTTATAAAACTATTACAACAGCCACAGCAATGTGTGGCAGGGTCAGCTAGTATATATATATATATATATATATATTTTATTATATATACTATTATGTATATATATATATATATATATATATACCAGGTCTGCAAGTTTAAAATGTCGTTTATTTCTTAAAATATAATTTAATTTAAAAAAAAAAGTATAATATATTTTATTCAAAGTACTGGCCCTCGCTTTCTACACATTTTGTCCATCTCTCGGGCAATTTATGGATACCATTCCAAAAGAATGCTTCATCTTTATTTGAAATCCATTCATCGAGCCATTTTCTTGCATAATCCAAATTGTTAAAGTGTTGCTCAGTCAATGAGTGTCCCATCGATGAGAATAGGTGATAATCAGAAGGCGCCAGGTCAGGTGAATACGGCGGGTGGGGTAGGAGTTCCCAACCAAGCGAAGAAATCGTTTCCTTAGTCAATCTGGCTGAATGTGCAGGAGCGTTATCATGCTGAAGAATGACTTTGGCGTGCCTGTGAGCCCATTCTGGGCGTTTTTCGATCAATGCGTGACTCAAATTGATCATTTGTTGTCGGTAGCGGTCGGTATTGACTGTTTCGCCGGGTTTGAGAAGCTCGTAGTAGACTACTCCCTTCTGATCCCACCACACACACAGCATTGTCTTCTTCCCAAAACGATCCGGTCTTGCACTCGATGTGGATGGTTGTCCTGGCGTTACCCATGATTTTATTCGTTTGGGATTCTGAAAATAAACCCATTTTTCATTGCCAGTTACAACTCGATGCAAAAAACCCTTTCTTTCGTGGCGTAAAAGCAGCATTTCGCACACAATTTTTCGTTTTTCCATCTGTCGTTCGTCCAATTCATGTGGAACCCATTTTCCAACCTTTTGAATTTTTCCCATAGCTCTCAGGCGATCGGAAATGGCTTGTCTAGTGACATTCAACTGTTCTGCCATCATTTGTTGGGTTTGGGTATTGTCTTCGTCTAATAAAGATTGCAATTCGACGTCCTCAAACTTTTTTGGTCGATTTTCTCGTTATTTATCAGTAACATCAAAATCACCACGTTTGAAACTTTGAAACCAACGTTCACATGTCTTGACGGTTGGAGCAAGATCGCCATAAGTCTCAACAAGAATTCGATGACATTCAGATGCCTTTTTCTTTTGATTGAATAAGAAAATCATGACATGCCGCAAATGCTCTATATTTGGCTTAAAATTAGACATTTTTAACACCAAAGAAAGGTATGATACGTCCACGTAAACGACTTAAAAACAACTGACTTTTGTAAACAAATGACTAACAAACAAAATAGCGTTTAGAGATAAGCAAATCCTTCAATAGGCTAAGGGCGCATTCTATTGGAATTAAAACGACATTTTAAACTTGCAGACCTGGTATATATATATTTTATTATATATACTATTATGTATATATATATATATACTATTATGTATATATATATATATATATATATATATATATATATATATATATATATATACTATCTTTAAAATGTTTCTGGAAAAAACTTCCAGCCAAAACCACCCACAAAGCAGACAAGATAATCGTACTTCAGTCGAGTGTTGTCACAGATGAAGGGAATTATGAACAGTTAATGGAGAAGAAATGATACTATTATCAGCTTTTTATTAGATAGTTTAGCAGTTGTGTTGAATATCCAATGATGTTACAATATTTAAGTATGCAACATTTGTTAACCCCTGATAAAATATTTTTATAATTCATTTTTCATGATTGATAAATAATTAAGCATTTGTATTAAAATAAACTGTGTTGGATATGAAGGATAGTTCTTTTTTTTCATTATAAGTATTATTTTAATAAATTTAATGTTACAATATGACATTATTTTACTTTTTTTAAATAATTTTTAGGGGAACATCTGTAATTAATGATTAAATGTATTTTATTATATATAATACATATTATATATAATATATAAATGAAAATGAGGCTTTTTATACCACCTTATATCACATCATTCTGGCCTTAAAAAAATAAACTTACAAATACAATAATATATAACTTACAACTATAATAATATATAGTGATAGTATAAAAATAGAGAAATTTTTAATCTAATGACTTAATAATGACTATCATCTCTATTTTAACTTATTAAATTAAAAAGATAGCTAGTCTGATGAGCTGAGTTGAAACCCTTAATCTTTCCATAGGCTTACATTGCATAAAGTCCCCTTTTCTTTTGGCTCTGTTAAGTGCTGGGACCATTCGCCAGGAATCACTTCTCAAATTTTGGTTATTGACTCTTTGATAACTGCTGAAATTACGAAAGTTTCTACAAGTTGTACTACAACACTAAGGCTCATTGGCCGAGATAGTAAAGGCATCTACATTACAACTGCTGCTGGGCCTCTTCAAGTACTGCTTCAGAGGACTAATATTTTTTTAATGAAAGACCCGGAATAAATCTCGACCTTCCGACTCTGGTTAGAATGATTGGTAGGGAACCTGTAGTGATAGTATGCCCTTATATTCTTAACAGAAATAGGAATGGACGCAAGAACAAAATATTAAAAAAACTATAAAAAGGTTTTGTAGACAACACACCTTTAGAACCACTACAATTCTCAATTGCTACATATGATTGTTTTGTATCTACCTGCTCCAAAATCCATTCATGCAAGCTCATATAAGAGCCTTCTTCGAACTGTTTTGTAGATACTGTACGCGTTTCTATATCTTTTTCCTGTATCATTCCATTATCCAGGAGATTGTTTCCTTTACTTTATTAACAGCACTATTCGCAGTTGGATCCTTTTGAGTTTTTTGGTATAATCTATTGGATCTGAATACAGTATGACTGTCTTCTTTCCAGGTCTTCCTGGATCCGGATGTGCAAGGTAGATGGAAGGAGCATTTTCAGGAATTACTAAACCCCAGGGATGATGAGGAGTACTCTGATGTGGAATTTAGAGAGAATGAAAATGACCATGAAGTGAGCCCACCAGATTCGAAGGATATTGGTCTGGCTTTGGACAACTTCAAGAATAACAAGGCTTCAAGCTCAGATGGCATCCCAGCGGAGTTTTTGAAGATAGGTGGGTCAACACTGGCTGAGGAACTGACTCGTCTGATAGTTAATATCTGGGAGACCGGAAAAATGCCGGATAGTTGGAAGGATTCAGTCATCGTACCGTTATTCAAGGAGAAAGGTTGTAAGACTGCAAGAATTACCGGGGAATCAGCCTTCTGAACACGTCTTACAAGATATTCCCCACTATTTTATATAACCGAATTGTGGAACCTCGGTTGGGTGATTATCAGGGGGTTTCAGGAAGAACAGGTCCAACTATTGACCAGATATTCAGCTTAAAGCAAATAATGGAAAAAACAAAAAAATTGAACAAGATTATATGGATTCTGTTTATCGATTTTAAAGCGGCTTATGATTCCATTGTCAGAAAGGAGCTGTTCCTGGTAATGGAAGAGATGGGAATCCCACCGAAACTAATCCGACTTGCAGCTTGTACTCTGAGAGCGAGCGTAAGTCAAGTGAAAATAAATGGGAAGCTGGGCCAACCTTTTGTGGTGAAGTCAGGAGTTAGACAGGGGGCTCCTGTCCTCTCTTCTATTTAATATTGCCATTCAAGCGATGGTGAACAGAGCCGAGCATAATCAGTCAGGCACAATTTTTACTAAGAAAACCCAAGTGCTTGGTTATGCTGATGATGTGGTACTGATTGGACTGTCTCTCAAAGCGATCAAGGAGGCATGTGAAAGATTGCAAAGGGAAGCTGGAAGAATGGGGCTATCCATAAATGAAGTTAAAACAATACTTATGGTGCTTAGGAAGAAAACGCCTATAAACCCGCCGAAGCAATATGTTGTGGGACAGTATGCATTCCAATGTGTTTCTAGTATTAAATACCTCGGCTCCATAATAAATAATCGGGTGGACGAAGAAGAAGAAATTCAGAATCGCATAATGGGGGCTAGCAAAGCATTTTTTGCCCTAAGAAGTTTAGTCTCTGGTAAATTACTAAGTCGGGGTATCAAAATGAAGCACTATAAAGCAATCACCCGACCTGTACTGACCTATACCTGTGCAACCTGGGCCCTACGGAAGATTCTGGCTGAAAAGATTTACAGGTTTGAAATGAAAGTGTTGAGGCGCATCATGGGGCCTTTTGGAGAAAATGCTACATACTGTTTAAGAAAGAACAATCGATCTATGAACGATTTACAACTTATACGACGATCTCCGAGTTTCCCATTTCGTGCGAATTCAGCGCTTCAAATGGCTGGGACACCTTATCAGAATGGATGATGGGAGAGCAGCAAAGAAATTATATTATGGAACCCTGGATGGAGCCAGGCCACGTGGAACACCGAAAGGAAGATGGAAGGACTGAGTGGCTGAGGACTTGAGGATGATTGGAATGTCCACTGGACAAGCTGCTAACCGAAACGAGTGGGAGAGGGTCGAGAGCAGCTTCACGCACCTGTAGAGCCGATAAATAGATAAAATAAAAAAAATCCTAGGGCCACCAGCTGGAATACGAACCCGCGATCTTGGGCAACGCTCTGAGTTAGCACACATTAAACGAAAGGGCTCCTTTTTTTTTTTTTTGTAACAATACACATAAATTTTGTAAGTAACTATGATCACCACTTAAAAAATGTAATGTTATTTAATTAGATGAAAAAGGGTCATTATTTACTAAACAGATGATTGGGTTGAGTCAGTCAATCTTTGGTGAAGAGAGGGATATGTTATTTAATCATATATGATACAATATTACTGTGCCTTAGCTGGATGGATCTCAGGGTAGCATTCCATTTTATTATTTAAATAAATATTATTCAGATAAAACGATCTTAACTTTCTCTGAGATAGTTGTTTGGGCAGTGAAACCTAAATAGCAAATCTACTGCATTATTTTTGAAATATTATTCGGAAAAATTTGATAGCAAAATAAAAATCAAAACTTTGTCTTTTGCAGATAACGCTTGTTCTAAACCCAACAGTTAAAGAAATTCGTGGGACTTAAAAACCTGATTAACCATATATGTTTTTTTAATTGAAAATTACAATTGTCAGCCACGAAAAATAATTAGAAAATAAATATAAAAGTTTAAATGAGTAAATTAACTATGATAAATAATAATGAAGCACAACATATTTAATTTAGGATAAAGACAGTGCATATCCGTAACTGTCTGAGGGGTAAGGTCCAGAAAAAATATTCCAATTATTACTGCTGGTTGGAATATTGTTTAAATAAAAGGACTTCAATTGGAATAACTGCGTCAAATCATTTATTAAATTTTGAGATAAGTTCTTTAGATATATCCATAAATTGTTAAAAATCAGAATGTGTTCTTAAACATAATTTTCTTAGTAAACTACTTCAATGAAATTGTTGCGTGTGCTGATCATGGAAGCCAATAAAGATAATATTAATGTTCTCATATCGTCCATGCCATCGCAAAGTATCGAATGTGAACACTAGTTTTCAGGAGAATTAAAAAAAGCAGTTTCAAGTTCCAATAAAAATTAGTGCCTGTCAAACCAATGACATTCGTTTTACATTGTTTTTGTGAGTGATAGATGCCTCTATATGAATTTTATTCATAAGCAACTGCTATAAGTAGAAAACGAAAACTGTGTTTTTTCACATTCGATACTTTGCAATGGCAGGGACGATATATTTAATACCAAATATTTGTTGAATTTATATGCTTTTTCACAATGGGATAAACAAGGGCCAAGTAAAAGGTGATCCCGGGACCTGTGAAGTCAGTACCAGAAGTATAACATAGAACATCTGTTAATGTAGTCGACCCTTGAGTAACCAGCTAAGAAAAATCTGACAAGAAGATTATTTTAGTATAAGTCTAAAGCGCTATGTTTTCTAGAATATCTGGTGAATAAACACTGGGAAGTTTTTGTTGTATTTTTTATAAATTACTACAGGCAAATATATATTCAAATCCGTGTTGTAATTGTATATATGGTAATAATGGCAGAACAGAATGAAAATGTATAATGAGAATTAAAATTTAACGTTTTATTGAATTTAAATTAGAATGTATATCTCGAGGATAAGTTAAGCTAAGGTTAAGCTACCGAGTACGTCCGCGGGTGGTGAATAGCGGAAAGGTCTACCAGCTTGGCAGATCAGCTGTGAAAATATTGAATAAGCAGCCCCGAACCACTAACGGTAGCGCTGTCAGGGTGAGGGAGAATGTTTGGTGGCGTGGGCACTCCCACAAGTACCCCAGAAGCCCAATGACGACGCTGTGACGAGACGAGTATGCACCGCCTCTAAATAAGTGCAGCCTCCTCTGCAGAGCGGGGGATGCCCGGGCAGACAGGGCCCGAAAGCCAGGGATGGCAGCCTGTATAAGGGAAGGTGCCCCCCACAGAAAACCCCTGGTCCTCCAGGTTGGGGTTTTTATCAGGCCAGGGCCCTGCTAGTAAATAATCAACCAGCTAAAATAAGTCAGAGAAAAGAAAAGCCCGAAGAAACGGACTTGGTAAGAGAAAATAACATTACAAATCAGAACTTGGAATGTGCAGAGCCTCACAAATAAAAAAGCAGAGATGTTCGCGAAAATAGAGATGTCAAAATTCGACATCGTTGTTTTGACAGAAACAAAGGTCGGGAAGGGGGAGATCAGGAAACGATTGGGGATTTTTAGTTCACATTTCGAGTGGAGTGGATAAGGGTGAGTTGGCAAAGGCTGGTGTCTCCATTGTGATCCCGTAATCCACAGAAGATGCGTAAGCTTTTATGAAACGATCACGGAAGGGATGATCCCGGATATGAAATGAGATTGTATGTAAAAATGTTTGGCAACTATGTTTCAATTCTGGGAGTCTATAGCCTAGATAACAATAAATTAGCCACCGAGAAGGACGGTTTCGAGAATGGTCAAAGAGGCAATGTAGAGAAGTTCAGGCACAAAGACCAAGTGATTATGATTGGTGATATGAATGCCCGAGTTGAAAAAGAAGCAAAAGAAAATCCTTTAGTGGGTACCTGCGGGGAAGAGGATATAAATGATAATGGCCTCAGGCTGCGTGATATCTGCAAGGAATTTGACCTTAAAATACAAAATACTTTCTTCCATCTTGGATTACTGTATCACCAAGCAGCATAGCCTCCTACCAGTAGCCGATGTAAGAGTCCTGCGCGGCATGGAATATGGTAGTGACCACTTTTTGTTAAAAGCCAAATGCATAGCACTGTGGAAAAGAAAGCAGATGGCATCGAAGCAAGCCAAACCCACACACTTAGATGTGCTCAAGCTTCACCTGCTCAATGATGAAAGCATGAATGAATGCCATCTCTACTAACACCGCCTGGAAGCTAAAATGAGTGATAATTTGGAGATTAATGCTGTAGAACTATATGAGCACATTTAGGGAAGGGACCCTCTGACTAAACTAGGCAATCCATTGAGGGAAAAACCCTGCAAAAGTAAAATTAAGTAAGAATGTATGTTTTTAGGAATTCAAAAATAATGGTGCTGTAATCGTAATCTTTTTTTTTTTATGCATTGTAAAAATTGTCTTGTAACTTTTCTCTATCTATTGTAAGGGCTTCTTTCTTTCCTTTCTTTTTTTTTTGTTAATGGATATATAACTTTGTAACCATGATCACCACATGATAAACGTAATGTTATTTAATTAGATGAAAAGGTATTTTATTTATTATACATTTCTCAGCCAATCAACCACCTCAACCTTTAGGGGGGATGGATATGTGTTTTATTCATTTTTTTTTTATAATTTAGAGGTTCCCCAAATTTGAGGTTTTCTCCAGCCAAATTTTAGTACATTTTTTTCAGGTCTTCCTCAATCAAATACATCTTCTTCGTTCAGACCGTATCCTATGTCTTCCTAGACTTGGTCCATGAATCCATTCTTGGTCGGCCTCTTATTCTTCTTTCTTCAGGGCACCACTGCACAGTCATTTTTGGCATTCTATTATTTTCCATCCTCAGTAGGTGTCCAAAACACTCTAATCGCTAATCGAGAATTGTGAGTACCCATTATCATTCGGACTACTGAATCGGGTATACTTTCACGCCTAGATATTCCGGCTGCCTAGGTTTTATTTATAAATGATAAAATATTACCATACCTCAGTTGTAGAGATCTCAGTGTGGCATCCCATAAGGATCCAATAAAGCAGGTAGGAAGACGACGATTAAAGCAATTTGCATGACATAAAAGCCTTTACTGATTAACCAAATATTGTTTTTAGTTGATCAAAAAATTCATGGTGAATGGAAATTTTTTTGTAAACTAAATTAAAAAAAATTAAGTGTAGACAGTATTTTTAGATTCGTGCCAAAATTAGAAAATTCTAATTTTCTCAAGGACCTAAAACTAAATATGATGCAATGCTATCTGTTAAAATACTCCACTCCGTAGACTTCGTTCTTCCAACCAATGGAACTGATTACATCATTTTGAATAATCTGTAACCGAATGGAGCACTAGTTTAAAGAGGTTGTTCGATTTTTTAAGGATTATCCAGTATATCATATGTAGCGGATTGCTTAGCGCAGGGAACAGAGTGATCCTCCCCCTCCTCTGATAGTGTTCAATTATTCAGTAAACGATTTACAAATCATGACATATAATTGTAATTTAAACTCAACTAACTAAATTAAGGGAAAAAGATGTTCTCACGGTCTTTTTTACAGTAATTTTTGGCAAGGATTTTCCCTGATTTTAATTGTAAAGTGGAACCATATTATTCTGAGTACTGTTAATGTTTTCAAAAACATTAAGTGTTACGTGGGAAATGGAGTTGACAAGAACTTGATATGCATATCAGATCGCCTTAAGAGTTGCTTTTCCATTGAAAATCACAATTGAAACTGCTAGTTGCTAGTTATGGTCAGTGAACTCAATAGAACCACTACGAAGAATAGAATAGAAACTCAGTTTAGCCTTTGTTGTAATAATAGTTAGCTAAATACTTGTGCAGAAGGGTAAGCTTCATTATTAGTTAACTTTGTGATTCTATACCAAACTGTAATTTATATAATAATTTCTATAATATTTTACTTGTGTGTGTGTGTGTGTGTGAAGAGTTCCGCTTCTGCCTCTCCTCATTGTTGTGCAGTCGCGTCTCATTCTTTACGTTCAATCCTATGATCTGTTTATTAGAAATCCTTCGAAACCGGCGCTCTCTGTATATAACATTTTATATGATTCAAACATGCTAATTTATGCTTAACAATATATATAGTATTTGTGCAATTAATTAAAGATAATACATTGCACATAAAAAATATTTTGAAAATCTTCGGAAAGACTTCCTAATCCTTTAGACTTGCTATCACCTCCTCCAGGCTATGCTATTTACACAAAACACCTATTTCGACCAATAAACATTTAATCAATATATACATTAATCTTTCGAGCGAATCGAACATGCTAATACACCGTGTTTGCAGAGATTTTTATTTCCGGATTTTAATATTCCGAATAAGGCTAAGAGAACAGCGGATATGCATCAAAGACATATCATTTAGTGTTCTCAATCACCTACCTTCAAAACCGAATAATAACAACAATATATCCGATTTTCGAATCAAAGTATACAATTTATAAATTTAACTCAGATTAATAACATCCAACGATCATTAATCCAATTCATTAATTGAATTTCTAAGTCGCTTAGGATCGAGTATCGATCACTCCTAGTGTGAGAAAGATAAAGTGCACAACAAGAGCAGTTAATTGATAATTATTTTATTTTTAGGAGTACACTGCTCAGTTTCGTTTTAAAACAAAGCTCTAACTGTACAAAAGCCTAAGCGAACCCGAATTCAAACCTGGATATAAAACACATTATGTATGTTGGAAATGAGGAAGTATTTTTGAATTATCAAGGAGAATGGTTTTTTTATACCCAGAAAAAACAAAGTGCTTTTAACCATTCGTAATCATGCTTGTGTTTTCGGATTAGTCAACTGTCCGAGGCGAAGACGGAACGGGGAAGAGCAAAGGAGTCAGCTCAGGACTGCTTTTAGTGTCCATGGTGCCGATAAGGAAAGGACTTCGACTTTATATTCTCTTGAATTTTATTTTTGTAGCAATTGTAGACGTAATACGTAAGTTTTTGATAATATTCTAACCGATAACATTAATATTGAATAATCACTGCCTTTTGTCTTTTACTAGCCATATACTTTATATTATCTGAATTTACTTCAAATCCTAAATCTTTGCCTATGTATTTAGTTTTAGAATTCCTGTGAAAGCACAAATCCACCAGTCACTGAACTACAGCTGACATGAATATTTTAAAGCTGGATTTAAACCTTTTTCCAAGAAATCTTTCTAATGACGTAGGTACTCTAGAATTAAATCAAACAGTACAGATTAAAGCAGATATGTTTCTATTCTTAAATATATTTTGAATATATAGGTTGGATATTTGGGATGCCAGAGTATCATTTAGGATTAATACTCAAATTATTATTTATATGCCTTTATCTTAATTGGGTTCCTTTCCATAGGTCTGTTTTTGTGTTTACCAATTTACTGATCTATTATACCTTCAATATATTATTTATAAATAGTGTATCTGGGGTATGTAAGCACTAAAAGAATTACAATAAGGATAGTTTATTTATTCAATTTTAAACAAGATTAATGATTCAGATGTTGATATATAAAGAGGATTGCCATAAAATACCTAACAGGAAACAAATTAAACTTATCTGTGAACAGGAGTAGATTTGGTTAGACGTCGGTCTTTTCCTGACCGCGTCCGGATCTTCTGCTTCCTCATTCCTCGAGGTCTGTCTCCAGAGAACCTTTCTCAGTGGAGTTTGCTTTCCCTCCCCTTTTCTTCTTTCTCCCAGCCATCTTGACGTGGCTGTCCCCATAAGGGGACCAAAAGGTCTGTTCTTTCTAAAAAACACAATCCCTTTCATGATTGCTGCCCGGCATCACTTTTATGGTATACATCACAATACATAGCATTTCCCTGGGGTTATGGGAAAAAGAAAAGATGCTGAACAAAGAGAGACTTCTTTTCTTTTCCAAATGTCACTTTTACAAATATTTTTATGGCAATTCCTTACATCATAACAATTATTCGATTATTTACAAATAATTCGTTCGAAGATATTCATAACGTTCCTTATTGTTATATATTTTACAATATTTTATTTACAGAGTGTTGTTATATACACCGGTAATGAATTAGAATTAATAATGGTACATTGATAAAATGAGTAGCATATTCCAAAGTAATATTAAGTGTCACACTTGTTTTTACTACACACATTTCAATACTAAATCTTACCGTAACATAGTACAAAATCTTGTTATTTAAATGATATATTTTAATTAATAGTTTTACCAAACTTTACTAAGTTCTACCAAATAACAAGAGGAATACTTAATAAACCTTACATGAAAAATAATACCGCTAGTTTTGTTTAAATCAATAGTATGGACTAGTTGAACCTAGCGTCTAAATGTATTCTTACTAACATATTTCAATATCATTATTCAATAGTTATAGAGTATATAGGCGTGTTATTGTAATGTTGAATTATAATTAATAGTTCTAATACTAACTATAATAATAAAAAATGGATACTGGGGGGGAATACCTAATAAACCTTATATAAACAATAATACCACTAGTTTTATTAAATTAGTTGCGTAATGCAGGCTAAACCTAGTGTCCTGCATATTAACACATCTCAATATTATTATTTACTTAAATGTATTTTTACCATTACTAAAATTTGTATACATGGTCAAGATTAATATTGATAATATATAAAATAATAGCTATAATATACCATAAAATATCGACTGTACAAAAAGGTTTGAATCTTATCTATTTTTTTACAAGTTCGGTTTCTTTGCCTTCAATACCTGGGTACCTAGCAAGTGTACCATTATAGTACCTGATAATGTCCACTACCCTTGACAAAAATATTTCACAACCTGTTCAGTGGGTTCGTTTTAACTATATTACCATTTGTAGAGGCGAATGCCGCCTATGCACGTGTGAGTGTGACCTGTAGAAATTATACCTGCTCGCCCTAACCATTCAGCTTTAACATATTTTTATGGCGTCCATTAGTACTTCCAAAAATATTTGAATTTTATAAATTATTAATAACAACTTCTAATATTATTTATATTATTTACATGCAGTTGACTATTCTTATTTATAGACAATTTTCGAATCGTTCTGTAATTTAAAAATACTCAACTATTCTTTTAACCAATATCTAAAATCAAGAGACATTCCTTTTCGTTAAACAATATTCCATCCGGCGGTGCTGATCTTAAAACTTTTTCTTTACCTTACGCCTGAGATAATTTCGGGCATCTGCAGTCCCAAACTAAACATTGCGTGCTACCCATTCGTTCTTAATATTTAACTCACTCATTTTTCGAAAGTGTATAAAAAGTTCAGAACTGGACTCAAAACACTAAACCGAAAATATACGGAGTGCTTATCATTCTGATTATCAATGAAAAATTATGCTCAAGATGCACTATTATTACTATACAATATGTTTGCAATCAGTTCCAGTTTTCATGGGAAACTATCATCTTGGGAGACCGTACCTTATCGCATGCTTGTGCAACGTCTAAGAATGCCGCTGTAAAGTCCTTCTTTCTTATGCTTGAATGGGCATGAAGCACTTTTTGGCTCTTTTATTATTTACTTATAACATACAGTAATGGAAAAAAGTATTTGCACAACACGTTTTTACGAATAAATTAGTTCAAGGAAAGAAAAAACTTCGCTTTCCTTTGCAAAAAAGAAAAGTACATTTATTAAAAACTGAAAAAAATCTTTTACAAAAAAATAAAAACACTTCATAATCAAACAAAATAATTATAACAATAAAAGTGCTTGGAAAAAAGTATTTGCACACTTCCACATTTACAAGTTAAAACTCAATTTTAATAGTTTTAATATTTTGTTAATCGGCCATTTGGGTTTTTAATTAAATCTAGGTTTATTTGTTCCCATTCTTGAACAAGAAGTTGTTTAAGGTGATGTCCACTAGTGATATGGTGTTTTCTTACATTTCGGTCAAGAGTGTGCCATAAATTTTCAATTATATTTATATCTGGTGACTGAGGAGGAGTGGTGAGCTGTCTTGGAACATTAAATATTAACCACTCCTTTGTTCTCCTCGCAGTATGTTTTGGATCGTTGTCCTGCTGGAAATAGTACTGATCCTGAATTCCCATTTTTGAGACAGTAACACGCAAATTACGGCGCAAAATGTTCGCATAGCCTTCCGCATTTAAAATTCCTTCGATGCTCACAAGAGTTCCCACGCCGTGGTAGGAAACACACCCCCAAACCATAACATGCCCTCCACCATGCTTTACAGTCGTTGAAACATTTTGCATCTTAAGGGCTTCATTACGATGTCGCCAAATCGTCCTTCGACCATTTGAACCAAACAAATTAAATTTGCTTTCGTCAGAAAAGACGACATTTTCCCAAAAGCTTAAGGGTTTCTGTACGTACTCCCTAGCAAAAGCAAGGCGCTTGTTGCGATTCGATTCACTGATGTATGGCTTCTTTCTCGGAACTCTACCATGGAGCCCTTCCGAATTCAGAGCATATCTAATTGTTGAGACAAGCTCGAAGGTTCGTAATAAATTTCTTAAAAATGTAATTTTAATCAAATAAATTTCGCTCTGGATGTGGACTGTATAAGTTATTTTAAAAGCGTTCGATATTATAAAGAGGTAACAGGAAGAAATCAAAAACACAGAAAATAAAAGGTGACTCATCCTAGGCCGGCAGCATACGGACAGGAACTCTGGCTTCTGAGTACTCAAAAACCAAAAGAGGCTGGCAGCGTCTTTTAGTCCTGATGATTTCCTGTGCCCTTGAAAAACTCCTGGGGAATCCAGACTTATTTGCAGATGAATCGTGAAATATTTGTAACACATGAATAAACGGAAATTATTAACTGATCAATAACTGGTAATTGTAATTAAGCTGGATAGCTGGATCAAAGAAAGGGAGCATGTGTCTCGCTCAAAGGTTGCACGCAGAAGGAAGCCGAAGCGCGAGATTCAAAAGGAAAAGGAAACAGGTGGTAAGAGTACTCGCATCGCGATCTGCCTAAGATTATGTCAATTAATTGAAGTGTTAGTTGCCCCAGACAGCCACTAGAGAGCGTAGTGTGCTATTTTCAAGATGTATTTGACACTTTACCTATTTTTTAAGTAGTATAATAATTCATATGTAAAAAGAACGCCAAATGGCGTGAACATACCGCCCACCAAAATTGGGATGAAAGTCCAATTTTAGAACCAAAGAAAAAGCTTGAAAAGTGGTAAATGGTGGGTGGTCTAAGGAAAACAATATACAGGAAATCGAGAAAGTAAAAGGAAAAGAAAATGAAACAAAGTAAAATATAAGAACCCAACTGGGCGTAAAATAGGATAAAAACCATAAGAAAAGAAAAGAAAGGCAACAGCCTAGGAAAAAAGAGGAAGGCAACAGCCTTGAACAATTAGGAAGGCAATAGCCTTAAACAATTGGGAAGGCAACAGCCTTGAACTAGGATAAAAACCATAAGAAAATAAAAGAAAGGCAACAGCCTAGAACAAAAAGGAAGGCAACAGCCTTGAACAGGATAAAAACCATAAAAAGAAAAGAAAGGCAACAGCCTAGAACAAAAAGGAAGGCAACAGCCTTGAACAATTAGGAAGGCAACAGTCTTAAACAGGATAAAAACCATAAAAGGAAAAGAAAGGCAACAGCCTAGAACAAAAAGGAAGGCAACAGCCTTGAACAATAGAAAGGCAACAGCCTTAAATAAAAGGGAAGGCATCAGCCTTGGACAAAAAGGAAGGCAATAGCCTTGAATAAAAAGGGAGGCAACCGCCTTGAACAATTAGGAAGGCAGCAGCCTTGGACAATTAGGAAGGCAATAGCCTTGAATAATTAGGAAGGCAATTAGGAAGGCCTTAGAACAAATAGGAAGCCCACGACTCTGCTGGTCGGGGTCTTAAAATCTGCCATGTATAAGGGTGCAAAGGGCTTGACCGGTAGATCAGCTCGGATTTTGGGCAGTAGTTGAGAAAAGTGTTCCGCTTGAGTGAGCAAACAATAGTGAGCAAGGCGTCTTGTACTTCTGACACGACTGAATGGCGTGTTGAATGTGGTTCGGACAGTTTACATGATCGACACTTCGGTGGGAAGCGGCGCATCCAAGCAACATTTCGTTGAAGTCCATTAAGGGATGAGAAGGGAGAAGAAAAATGATCAAAGGTTCGATCTGGTTGTGCCTTAAGCTCAGGTGGTGGCATGGGTTTTTCATCTTGTATAGGTGGCGGGATAACACTTTTTGTTGGTTCTACTTTAGATGTAGGAAAGATGTTAGTGGAATTTACAACATCTTTGCGAGAACAGCTGGTGCTGGCCTAGAAATAAATGTAGATCTAGGTTTGTGAACTATTTGTCGAACTGTAAGTTCGCTATTTGATGAGAACGGTAGTTCTGGTAATTTTATGGTTTGAGGTTTTTCAGGATTCAAAATGGTTTTATTAGCACCACTTATTTTATGCTGTAAACTTAGTTCTTGACCTGGATTCTTAGGTGGTGTGATAGCCTGGATAGGCTGTACGCTGAGGCCAAGTGGCTTGAATGCATCTCCAGCATGGCAAGGTACTGTTGAGCTAGAAGAGTCGCGTCTGGCTTGACAGGAAGAGCCACCGAGTATCGGCCATCAACATTGCGCTTGTGAGTGGCGGTGAAATGTTGCTCAGTAATAATGTCCAGAGGGTCTTGAGGAGTGGGAGTAATCATATTTTTAATTTCCCAAAACATAAGGAGTTCTTGGGATTTTTGACAAGAGGAAATTAATGAGGTGGTTAGCTGATTGGAAGATAAGGCCTGGATAGGACCTACGATTGTCCAACCGAAGATGGTATTAATAGCTATAGGCCCGATAGAACTAGGGACAAAGAGTTGAGGCAATAATAATTGCGGGTAAACATCGGCACCTAACAGGAGGTCAATTTGGTCCGATCGATGAAATTCAGGGTCGGCCAGAGGCAAATGCTGGAAAGCGTGAGCAACATCTACTGTAAGACTTTGAGGAGGTAAGTGATTTGTTACTTGAGGAACCACGTATGGGTTGACGAAAATGTGGCTATGTGAAAATCTGGAGAAAATATCACACGGAACAGTGCCAGGAGAGAGCGAAAGACGTCCACCGATCCCCGATACAGAAATGGGTAGATCGCGCATTTTTTGACTCAACTGGTCAAAAAGGCGTTTTGAGATAAAGGAAAGTTGTGATCCAGGGTCGATTACTCCGCGGACTGGGACGAAACCTATTTCTGAATCCAAAATACGCGCACGGAAAGTGCCCAGGAGTGAAATTACGGGGTTACCGGAAGCAACACAGCTGAAAGAGATTGAGGAATCAATTTGTGATTGATCAGCGGAAGAGGTTGATTTTTCACTGGAAGTATGATTGCTAGAATCTGATGTGCGATCAGGCCTGGAGTTCAAAGGTGAATTTGAATCTGCAACTTCAGAGGGATGCAAGAGCGTGTGGTGAGCGCGAGAATTACATTTACGGCACGTGAACTTGGACCTACAGTAGGTTATCAGGTGAGGACCTAAACAATTGAAGCAGCGCTTGTGTTTTTTGACAAGATCGATTTTTTTATCTCGACTGAGAGGAAAAAACGTAGAACAGGAAGACAGTGGGTGTGTCTTTGGACAAAGTATGCATCGGAAATTTGAAGAATTTGACTGTACAGCAGGAGTTCTGTTTGATTTAGCTATATAAACAGGATTGCTATTAGCAATGAGAGAATTGACTTTAAAATTCCTGGTGTGAGTGTTAGGAGGAGAAATTATTTCTAATGTTTTAATTTGTCGGGTAACAAATTTTAATAGATCATCAAATGACGGAACGGTTTCTGAAGAATGTAAATCTTCAAATGCCTTTGAAGTGCGAGCATCGGGATTGTTTAAAGATAAAGTCAATAAAAGGAAATTCGCAAGGTCGTCGATAGGCAACGCCTTTATAGCTAATACAGAATTTTGATGTGTCTCTAGAAAGTGCTTCAAATTGTTTAGTGAATTGGAACTAATAGGTTTAAATTGAAGAATTTTATTCAAATAGGCCTGAGTTATCCTGCGTGGTTCCTGATATCGATCGACCAGAGCCGTGAAGGCAAGATCATAATTCTCTGAAGTGAGTTGTAAATTTGAAATAACGGAAAGATCACTTCCGCTTAAATTTCTTCTCAAAAAGTGAAATCTTTGAATTTGAGAGAGAGAGGTATTGTTGTGAACGAGAGATTGAAAAAGAGAAAAAAATTCAGGCCATTTTCCAATATCACCTGAGAAATTCGGCAATTGAATCGGAGGTAAGGAAAAATTACCTTGAGAACTCTGAGTGGTATTAATGACCGGTGTAGGGGTTGAAGTTGGTTCTTCCCTCTTTAACTGTAAATATTTCGTTTTGATCTTGAGTAAGATGTTGTTAAAGGCAATTGCAGGGTCTCTAGTATTGACGAAATTCTGTTTTGGTAATAGTGCATTAAGGTCATCAATTTTGTCATTTGCCTGTTCAAATTTGGCTTGAAGGGAGGGTAAGCTCTCACAACACACCTGTGCACTTAAAATATCTGACACATCGGAAGATTTTATCTGATCCCATTGGGATGTAATATCGGCAAAAACATTTTCCCTTTTTGAAAGATGTTGTGTTTGAAGTACGAGATTTTTATCGTCTGTAGGCATGATGGAAATTTTTTAATAGTACAATGTTTAAATAAATATTTAGAAATACGATAAAGCAAAATAAATGTTGAACAGAAAATAAAGTGAAACTTAAGTGAAAAGCTAAATGTAATAGAACGTAGGATTGATGAATGAAATAATAATTTTTAAATAAAAGTGAGAGTAAACAAGCAATGATGCGTGTACGAAACAATTTAGGATTAAGGTTATCAGTGATTCTCTCTACCAGTTCGACAAAATGGCTGCCTTCAGCGTGCGTATTTAATACGTAATTTAATGAAAATTGAAAACTCGTGAAAAAGGCTGGAAAACCTTCACAACTTTTGGAAATTTTAATTTTGAAATTAATGGAATTTCTGTTAGAAGTTAAATATGTGGGTTTCACCTGCAAAAAAGAATGGTATTCAATCTCTCTATAATGCGAACACTTTTTTAAGGTTAAGAAATCGTAAATTTCGGTTTGTAAGGCCAATAATTTACGATCACTTAGGAAAGTAGGAAATGAAATAAACGCTTGAACTGGTTTTAAGAAATTTATCCGGCACGCTAGGACCAAAAATGTTGAATTTTTAATCCGGCCCGCTAGGACCAAAAATGTTGAGACAAGCTCGAAGGTTCGTAATAAATTTCTTAAAAATGTAATTTTAATCAAATAAATTTCGCTCTGGATGTGGACTGTATAAGTTATTTTAAAAGCGTTCGATATTATAAAGAGGTAACAGGAAGAAATCAAAAACACAGAAAATAAAAGGTGACTCACCCTAGGCCGGCAGCATACGGACAGGAACTCTGGCTTCTGAGTACTCAAAAACCAAAAGAGGCTGGCAGCGTCTTTTAGTCCTGATGATTTCCTGTGCCCTTGAAAAACTCCTGGGGAATCCAGACTTATTTGCAGATGAATCGTGAAATATTTGTAACACATGAATAAACGGAAATTATTAACTGATCAATAACTGGTAATTGTAATTAAGCTGGATAGCTGGAAAGAAAGGGAGCATGTGTCTCGCTCAAAGGTTGCACGCAGAAGGAAGCCGAAGCGCGAGATTCAAAAGGGAAAGGAAACAGGTGGTAAGAGTACTCGCATCGCGATCTGCCTAAGATTATGTCAATTAAGTGTTAGTTGCCCCAGACAGCCGCTAGAGAGCGTAGTGTGCTATTTTCAAGATGTATTTGACACTTTACCTATTTTTTAAGTAGTATGATAATTCATATGTAAAAAGAACGCCAAATGGCGTGAACACTAATTGTTCTGCTAGTAACCTGGACTCCAGACGTTGATTGGAACATGGCAGCCAGCTCCCGAGAACTTATAACGGGATTTTTAAGTCCTTCTTTTCTTATTTTCCTCTTCAGCCTGGGAGTTAACTTTTTTGGACGCCCTTTACGCTCACTGTTTTCGTTTGAACCACGTTCCTCATACCTGTTTATGACGTATCTCACTGTAGAAAAATTCAACCCTAAGAAATCGGCAATTTGGCAATATGTTTTTTGTTGATTCTTCAGTAAAACAATTTTTTCGCGAGTCGTGGCACACAGTTCACTTGTCTTTGGCATGACAATTGTCTATTGACTGAAGGAAAGACTAGAGAATACTGGTAATAAACGATTAGAGATAAATTAGTAAACAAACACACGGACACAGGAGGATAAATGCAAAAGTAAACGGAGCTTGTGAGTCATGGTAGACCAAGTGAGCAAATACTTTTTTCCAAGCATTTTTATTGTTTTAATTTTTTTGTTTCATTATGAAGTGTTGTCATTTTTTTACAAAAGGTTTTTCTCAGTTTTTAATAAATGTACTTTTCATTTTTGCAAAGGAAAGCGAAGTTTGTTGTTTCCTTGAACTCATTTATTCATAAAAACATGGTGTGCAAATACTTTTTTCCGTCACTGTAGGGCTGAGCCTTTATAAAAATAACCTTTAAGGAAATGATATTCATAAATATTTCGTCAAGTAATGGTTAAAGACTGATAGGTTTATATGACGAAACTTGGTCGTCCATGCTGGAGATAAAAAAAAGTTTTTAAGTCTTAAAATTTCAGGGATTTAGTGCAAAATTTATAGGTTGTAGAGTTAAAGGAAAGGAAGGAGTAAAAATTGTTTGGATGCCTAGCAGGTCTGGCGAGTCAAATAGATGACATTATCAATGCATTACTTATTGAAACTCATTTTAATCACAGCACGAAATTTCTTTACTGAGAAATAGAGAGTGTTAATGCCGCGGTTGTGCCCGTTGTGGCCCGGCAGTACTTCACAATATTCTTTTATTAGTATTTGGTGTTTAACTACCTTTTATTTGCTTGTAAATAAAAAAAAACTATTGTTTAAAAACGTAATGTTCTATTCACAAACAGAAACTATTTAAAATGAATAATATCGACCTTACTAAGATAATTGATTTATGAGGTTATTTAAAGCTAACAATTTCCTGTCAAGGTGACTGTGTGGTATTGGCGTGGCTGTGGCGGGATAAATGTAAGCGGATTTTATAAAACATTATACATTAAAAAAATAACCCTTTTTTTGTTTTTGTGTCTTGATAATGCCTGAATAGGCGAAACGTCGACTGGTAAGTGGTTGTATTACTGGATTTGAAACATAAGGCTTTGCATTGTGGTTTTTCCCCATTGCATTATAATAAAACATTATATTTAAAACATTCAAATATAAATATCCACCAATCTTGAAAAGAATAGCAGCGCGACTCCCGGTCAAGAACGCAATAGTGAAAGCAGATTCTGGTCAATGGCACCCATGTTGGGAAAATTACTGAGACGACCGCTAACCACCACATTGGGAAGAGGAAAATGGAAAAGTGTGTGAAGGTCTCCTCATCCGGAAGAAAAGAAGGTTCATTCTCATTGATATATATATAATGATATTCAAACAATTCAAACTACTGTGAGGGCAATTGAGTATATAAGCTGGAAACTTCTCATGGGATAGATAATGAAATGTTAAGAAAAGAAGAGTCAGATGTCAGAAGAGTCAGAGATGTTTTAGGATATAACGTCGATCGGAAGTGGCATAGTCTTTATATGCAGTAACAATTCAGAATAATTGTTGAATATCTTGGATTCAGAATACTATAAACTAATTGATTCAAATGACTTAAATAAGGAAGAGAGGAATATCAGGCTGAGCTTGGTGTGAAATAATGTGTAAGAACTGTGGTGGAATGACTTGAACCCGGGGCCAAGAAAAATAAATAAAAGTCTAATGGAAGTGAGTTCAATGCACTTCCAGTTTGATACATTCAAATTCGCTTTAAAGAAGCCTGATAGATAATACTAATATGCTATTCGAGGTGTATAAACTCTTGTATAAAGACTTTTATTTAAATCAAAATATAAAAAAAACGAAACAAAACCTCAGCCTATGACTGTATTACTGTATTATTTTCATGTAAATAGCTTTTAATGTAATCACACTTGAATAAGTATTTATTGACTTAACCTCAAGTTCATGTAAAAACATAGAAATAAACAGTTAGAAAACAAATTATGTTTATGTATATTGTATCCACAGCATCACAGGTTTGTAGTGTACCTATAATACCTATTTCGTATTCCATAATTGTATTTCGTTATTCCATAATTCAATTAGATTGCATACAAACAGACGGAGGAAAGTAAAGTGATAACGTGTAAGCTATCTCGAGCCTGGCTGTGTCAGATTGTTGAGTGTGGTCCGGGTCAAATCAATGGAAAAATGCAACTTTAGTTATTTCTGTTATTTAAAGTATATTCAAAAGTTGAATCCAATGAAGTAAAATAACAAAGATAGCAGGATAAAATTATCTTCTTGAGGTGCTACGAGATGAAGGGGTGCTCAGGAAGACGTGATGCAAATCCGAGAACTGAAAATAGTTACTACTCGTTTCTTTGTTCACATTGGCCAAAGGTCTGGAGGGAAGGGATATATTTCTTCAGGGGATTCCCGAGCAGGTTGAAAGTTCATCTGTGATGTGGTTGACCGCTGAGGCTCTCTGTTCTTTGTTTAGGGAAGTTCTCTTACTCATCTGTATCAATAAGCGGGAATTATACAATTAGCTGAGGCTACAGTTTTTGTAATACTTTCTCCAGTTTCTTGGAAAGTTTTTTCTACTGGAAAAACCACAGCTGTATCTTATTTTTTTTCTTTTTATTACTGGCTCCACTCCTTTCGCTAATGTTGTAATGAATGATGTATGAGTAGTGTTTATCCAAATAGCTAGGGTAATTTTTAAAATCCTGAGTACATTATATTTCCTTTCCGAAAATTATAGAATAATGGAAAAAATTTTAAACAACACTCTAAAAAACATTTTTTTTTTAATCATACTGAAGACGTCAATAATTTAGGAAACACTTCAGGTGAAAATTAAAAACAAATACCAGTCACACTTATAAAGCATATAGAATTTATGGAAATGTTGTTTATTTCAGTTTAGCCGAATAGATGAATCTGTACCTGTACAAACCCTGAAGGGTCTAGGGTTCGGTACGCAGTATTGTATATGCAGTGTAATTGTATCATATAGAATCTCTGTTTTTACCACAACATTGTAGTGTTTTATTTTGGCATTAATGGAGAGATTATTTTTAAAGAAATAACACAAATAAATGAAGTGAGAAAAAAGGGCCACAAATCTTCAAATAAAATAGGCAGGGTGTGTCCCAGGAGGGTCTCCAGATCACACATGGTCCCCCCCCCCTGCTGTTTATTGATTAAATAAACTATATGCCACAGCCAAATTTGAACCCGATACGATCGGCACAGCCACTCAGCGCTCTATCACTGTGCTAACCCTCTCACTAATTAACTAATATTATTATAACTAATAAAGTAATAATATTATTACTTTTGCAAGCTGAATGAGTACAACATAGCAGTTAATTACTTATTTAACAGAAATGACCTTAGACCACGCCAATAGAACTTTATTTCACTGTTATCGTTGTTTCTTCCTTAACTATTTCAAAGTGTTGCTTTCTTCTTTCTCTTTATTTTCTTTCCTCTGTCCATCATTCCTCCTGCGCTCTTTCTCTTGTTCCGCAAGATTCATTATGTTAGCAAGTCTTTTCCTAAATTGGTTTATATCTTGACAGTCTTCGTTTGTGATTCCTAGCCTCCTTGGTGTAGTCTCCCTAGCTCTTCAGATCCTATTAATATATAAAAAACCTATACTTCATACTTTTAGTGGTAAAGGTTTTTTTAAATATAAAACATAGAAATACAGCAAATTTAGTGAATCATGGGAATAAAATTACAACTTTTCTGTAAGACATTTTTATTTCTTGATAAAAAAAATAAGATGAATATAAAAGAAACTGCAGAAAATGCTTGAATGATTTTTTTCTGTAGTACATAATACTTTTAAAAATGTATAAAATTATATAACTAATAATAATAACTGACTTTCAAAAACTGTGATTATTTTCGTATTGTTCAACGACAGTCTGAACTATTAGAGGACTTCTAAAAAGGAACTGGATGAGAAGTTTCTTTCCTTGAATTTAGTATATTAGTAACGACCAAGAAGAGGCGCTGCAGGCTACTATCCTTTCCCATTCCAAACAATTGTCAAAAAAATTATAAAAGATAACAGTAAGTAGTTAATAAATAGCAAAGTAGTAAAAAAAAATTGAAGCCCGATTATCGACAACATTTATGACGAAGTACGTCCCAAAGTAGGTTGCATAAGTAGATACCATACTAGCTCACCTGTTTAAACGAACCGGTAGGTTGTTAGTCAAATTGACGATCATGAATATTGAAACATGCATTCCGAAACCAAACGAAAACCAAAAATTCTCTATATAATACTTAATGTACTCTCTATGTAATACCGGTATTTACAGACACAGATACAAAAAACTTTCAGTAATTTTACATGAACTTGATGCATGGAACGTTAAGTACTTAAAAGGGATTTATATATGTGAAGTGGAGAAGTCATACGACTACAACACCAAGTAATTATCCACGCCAACTTCACTAATGTTTAACATTCATTGTAGTACTATGACATTTGACAATACTCCAGTCTGTGTAAGTAAGCATGCAAGTACATTTCGTACCCTTTGATTGTAAAAATACAACCAGATTTATTTTTCCATTAGACTATAGTGATAATGATTCTTTATTATTATTTGTTATCAAAAAACCATGAACAATAAAAAATTTAAGTCCCTGATCATTTAATAAAATAATATACATCAATCAACAAAGTGTCGAAAATATAACAAAAAAGATATATAAGTATATACATTCACACGAAATATTTGAATAATCAGTCACTCTTTTCATTTAAGAAAACCATTGCAAAACAAAAACATCTATACCGACATCTTAAGTATTTTGTGCTCATAATACTTTTTTTTTTATTTAGGTATATTCGATGTAAAAAGATTACAAAGATTCGCTACAACGAACCTCTTTTTAGAAACTAGGTTTAGTAATTCTCAGGAAAAATCATTGAACAAAAAAATACAAAAAAAAAAAAAAGGCCTATACAAATAAATAAATACATAATAATAATTATAAATAATTATATAAGTATAAATACGTCACTCCTTCAAAAGATCCTTGTCATAACTCGAAAAACCTTATTTATCAATATTAGAGAAGAAATTAGTTGACTGCAACTTCTAATGTAAGGATAAAGATAGTTGGGAATGACCTACCTGATACCTGATCATAACCTACAAAGTAGGTCGAAACGTCGGCACACAATAAATAAGTATGCACTTATTTGGTGTTTCAATTGACTGCACCCCCAACTATCTCTATCCTTACTTATTTATCAATAGATGTTTTTGAAAGTTCCATGTAAATAAAAAAAATAAAAATTTGGGTATTGGTAAAGAAAAGCATTCCTATTGCAATGATGGTATTGAAATTCTGTTAATGAGCATTAGAAATTTTTTAGATTATAACTAACACCATTATTCCACAAAATATCATGTTCTAGCATGATACAACTCGAAATATGACTTTATTAAAAAAAAAACGAAATATGTTTCTTTTGAAGGAGCTAAATTTAATAGAATTGTTTTTAAATATACTAGAGATCGAACAAATAATTAAGTGCCATCCAACCTTAACAATGGTTGCACCCTTCACTCAAAAAGGTTTTTATTAAATACATATTTAATATTTGCTTTAGTTCAATCGCACACTAGTTGCTTGGGACAAATGTAGACGGAGGCACAACAAATAGTGAGACTTATCATATTACCTCCTACACCTTAACGTACACCCTCTTAGAGGATATAATGTGAACCCTCTTACACTTAACGTGTAAAAAAATAGCATAAATCTAAATAAATTAAATTTTAATTATTAACAAAATAAAAAATCGTTGTTTCATTCCATATATAATGTTATTCAAATTGTATTAGTAAGTAGGGACTTAATAAAGACAAATATTCCATTTTTAACGATACAAAAGTTTGTTGTATTTTTTTTCCTATTTTCCCTTCTGAAACAGTTGAAACAGCGCATGTATTAATGTCAGTTACGTGAATGATTTTAAATGATCAGAGGACCAGTGAACTGTTTTGAAGACTATAAATAGCAGCCTCAATTTGGTAGGTAGTGATCATAACATTACTTGAGCAATCCCAGTGACGTAGTTCGGCATTTAGGGTATACGTCAAAGTGCGACCCCGATCCACATCAACCTGTAAGACTTTCTTCAAAACGGGTCTCAGCTTTGAGAACCCCTGACACTCTCCGAAAGAAGATGCATGCATAGAGGCTGGGATAACCCTAGATTGGGCCGTTTCGTACGTAGGTCATAAGAAACATCGAAGATCGCAGAGCTTCAAGTATAATTATTTCTATAACTAATCATTTACCAGCGTGCTTATATACAATGTTTTTCAACAGAAGGTAGAAATAAAATATGGGTAATTTACTTTCATATTATATAATATGGTTAATATACATTAAGTAATGTATTTTTTAATTAAAATGCTTTTTCATAATTTTTTTCAGTGTACTACCAGTTTCTCTACTTAACTATATCTCACGACGCATTATTCATTCTATTGTATATACTTCTTGAATTGTAATACAGTTGTAAATTTCATTAAATAAATTTGAAAACAAATCAAATTAAGTTTTTAAATGTCACGTGGTGAAAAGTTATTAGTACTAAAGTCACATTTGAAGTGAGTTACAATTATACACAAATCTTAAAATAATGTACCTAATTTTAAGATTATAATTTTATATTATATTATTATTATTTAACATCCAATAAATAATGTAAAATTTCTGTGGAGAATATCTGTTTCAGGCAACAACGTACTTGTCTAATCGACTGATAGCTTGTTTGTTTGATTAATTATTGTGGTGATACAACTCAGTACCAACCACAATTTCTTATTATACCGCTTACTTAAAACTTCAAGGAATTGGTGGGCTGTTATCCGGAGTCATCCATTCACAAGAAATGAGAGGAAAAGCGAATGATAACTTTGTCTAAATATCAGAATAATTATATTTTCATTTTGCATTTTATATGTAAACTATCTTCATTAGTTAATTAGTATATATGCCGTACATTGCTTTAGGGTAAATAAAGTCCAGTACAATAGTAAATAATATGCTTCTGCAACATTGTATCTTATTTTATTATTTGTGCTAAGTGCTACAAATCCTAAAACTTTGGTTCAATAAACGGATTTTTACTATTCTTTTCATAAAATTATTTACATAAAAAATTAATGAAACAATATCTTGTTTTAATGCCAGGCTAGGGCCTAGATTCAGTGCGATGGGTGAGGCACGGCCGATTTTATTGGAAACTATTATATTTTTCAATATTTTTATTTTAAAGAGAAAAGATTTTTCCTGGCCGGGATTCGAACCCGTGTCTTCCACATCTCTAGTGCAGTTCTCTAACCATCTGAGCCACCAGGGGTCAGACAAATCCATTCTCATCACCGATCCAATATCTCCGTGTTCTCGCAATTATTGCGATGTATATACGGGGGCTATTTGAAGTTCTCGGAACGACAAAATTCCGACATCGACTTTTAGTGGCCACTAACCATAAAGGTGAAAAAAAATCGGAATTTTCTCGTTCCGAACCCTCCAAATTGTTCAACCTATGCAGAAAATTAGATAGTCGAAGTTTTTGTCGTCTTTTGGCCGTAACACCTGAACGACCAGTACCTATCACATGATCTATGCATCAAACTAATGGTAATGTTCCTCTCTTTAATTTTATGTATGGTCAGTATTACCGTTACTTTAAGTCCAACTGAGATATTTGAGCTTTTATATTAAAAAACGTGACCTAGTGCCTTTTAGAACACACTTCCGAAATTATTCAATCATTTTGTAGTAATGGACAAGCTACTGGTCTGATTATAATTATTGAAACCTCATTTTTCTCAGCAATATATTATCATTCCATTGAGCTGAACAGGGGCCTTGCGGAAAAACGGATCTGATTGTGTTAGATAAATAATTTACTTAAAAAATGTCAATTATCATACTATTTTATTTTTATTTTAGAAATTATGCGTACATTATTACAGCCATGTAATTAATTATTACATCATAATACATAATACATAAAATACATCTACAAGTAAATAATAATACCTACAATCAAATAAGTAGTTATGGATGGTCTAACATATCTCTGCAAATTATCCTTATTCTATTTAGCTCAAAGAACTACCTATAATATCTTAATAGTGGCTGACTTTTAGTGGCCATCCTACTCAGCATTACTAGTCTCATGTCTTTTGTCCCGAAATCTAAAATTTAGAACAAGCCTTCGGGCTCACTAAGCTTTATTATTATTATTTTACGGATTTAACTTTTTTTTAATATTAATATTTATTAATAGATTACCTACGATCATCTAGGAGAAATATTGCTGTCGAATGATTTGGAAAACAATTTTTTTTTTAGGTTTTATAATTTTTTTTTTTTAAAACTAAATGTAAATATAATAAATAAAACATACTTATTATAATGAATAATAAATAATTATTAGTCTTAGAGATCTCCTTATGACTCTTTGATAAACATTTTAGTTTGGCACTATTATCATTAAATAATATTTTTTCTATAAAAAGTTTTCAGTATTTTATTTGAAAAGAAAAGATATGGCCAGGACCGGGACTCGAATCCGGGTATTTCACCTCTCCTTGGTAACGCCGCAACCATCTCGGCCACCCTGGCCCGTTTCCCGGCCAGCCCTATCAATTCTTTTCACCGATCCTATATATCTTTTCTTTTCAAATAAAATATTTAAAAAAATTATGCCATATAACAATTAAATAAATTATAAAAAGTTTTCAGTTATAATTAAGAAACTCATTTTTTTTCTTTCAGATTTGCATATGTCATTGTTAATGAAGGTTTGGTGGTTCTGAGATATTTGACCATCAACTAACCCCCTGCAACTTTCTTCATTTGACTGCATCGCAATGAAATTGAAGAAACTGTATTTTTTCTCGGTGAGTTAAATATTTTGTAACAGCTAACTTTTCTAAAAGGCTGGAGATCTGAATTGTCTATTATTCAGCGTTTACAAAGACATATTAGTGTCAATTTTATATTTATTAATAAAGCTACTCAATTTTACCAGGCACAGTTTTTGTATGGAAAAATATATTTTCCCAGATATTTTCTTCGTTTAATATCTGTTGAGGGAAGATTCATATTGTTTGACGGTTTTCCGCGTGCAGCTGGAATGTTTATATTAGAAATCTACAAATCCTCTATCACCCATTTCTCCTGGAGTTAGCTTTAATCGTTTTCCACTCAAGCAATATTTTTCTCGAGACAAGTATACAAAAGTAATTGAAACTTTAACAAGAATTACCTCACCATTTTCCCCAGGTTACAAGTTTCTCATTCTAATTCTTTACAAATTGTCCTCCGAATATTTAATTTTTTTTTCGAACAATCTCATCTTCTTATCTTATCTTCGAATTCTTATCGGATTTACTAGTTTGAAAGAATTCATACCGGATTTTTAGGGGCTTACATGGGACTTCTTAATAATAGGACTTCTTAGGGGCTTACATGGAACTTCTTCATAATGGGAGTTCTTAGGGACTTACATGGAACTTCTTAGGGGCTTACATGGGACTTCTTAATAATGGGACTTCTTAGGGGCTTACATGGGACTTCTTAATAATGGGACTTCTTAGGGGCTTACATGGGACTTCTTAATAATGGCAGTTCTTAGGGGCTTACATGGGACTTCTTAATAATGGGACTTCTTAGGAGCTTAAATGGGACTTCTTAATAATGGGACTTCTTAGGAGCTTTCATGGGACTTCTTAATAATGGGACTTCTTAGGTGCTTACATGGGACTTCTTAATAACAGCATACAGGATCCCATCACTGTTTCATTACAGATTGTTGTCACTTCCTCAATCCTGAGTGTGATAGTACAGTTTCTTATTGATCAATTTAAATGTTATGTAACTGAAAATTAAAAATCAATGTCATTTAGAAGGCCTTCACTAGCTACTGATTTCCATTTAACAGCTTAAGGAATTAATATCCTCCATAAACAATAATCTTTTAACAATACCTCGAAAGTAAAAAATGGAGTGATATCACGAAGGGATTCTAAGCAAATAAAGAACATCTGCCCTTGCGCATTGTTCATGAATGCTTGGTTTAGTTCTTTTGTTTGCATAAAACAACTAAATTGATATATACTGCGCAAAATCGAATAGGGATATTGCTAATTTTGTAGTATATACTTTACCTAGTATTTATATTATCGTGGAAATTTTTACAGTTTCCAATATTTAATGCAGCAAAATTTCTAATAAATATTAATGCTCTTTTTTTGGAGTTTACTCCTTAAGAAAGGATTTTCATATTTAGACCGGTATGAAAATTTTATGAGGAGTAAAATCGAGCGTTTGGCCTGTCACGTTCTTTTGCGCACCAATCACTTCCTTCTCGACAAATAAGATTGTATTATATGTTTTACCTAACAGATAGAAATTAAAAGTTTAATTAAAAATTTGTATTATTATATATTTGTATTATTATATATTTGTATTATTATATTGTAAATAAAAGTTTGGAGGATGTAAAAAAAAAAAAAGTTAAATTCCCTTAAATTTAACTAAAATAATTAATAAATTTAACTTTCAAAGCCAAGGATTAAGAAATTAAAAAAAAGTTAAATTCCGGTTAAATTAATAATAATAATTTAATATCTTAGTAGGTATTGTTTATAATATTAAGAAAATACAGAAGATCTGTCTGCACTTCGTAAATTTACTGTAACAATCAATGAAATTGTGATTATTGCCCGAAAATAAAATAAAAACGCTATTAATGCTTCATTTAACGTCACTTTATGCTGTTATGGCTAATCGGATGCTTTGTTCGTATTATACCAGCCCGTGAATGCTCTAGAGAAGGATAGTTGTAGACGGGATGGTTAAAATTAAATTTAAAACCTTAAATTAAGGTTGAAAGCTTTGTTTGAACTAGTTAAGAAGATAAATATATAACCTCAGTGTTACCTTTGAGCTGAGATGTATTTTATGTTTTGTTATTATGAAAACAGATTTACAAATGTTTTAAATGGTCAGGGAGGAGATTCAGTCAATAAACTTTACAGTAAAATATAAATATATTTACTGAAACCCCCGATATAGCTTTTATATTATAGCTTCAAATGAATCAGATAGAAATTTTTCAAAAAAAGTCAAATAGCTTTATCACTGATTGAACTTCTTTCTAAGTCCAGAATCCCTGGTACATTTTTGCACTTGATTACTATCAAGCTGAATCTTCGTGAATAGCTTCGTTTTGATGAGACGCCCAACAATTTCCTTTGCGAAAATTCTCGATTGTGGTAGCTAACAGAGGTAGCTAGGATAAAATATGTCGATTTGATGATTCTCCAAAATTTAAGGATAACGTACCACGCAATTTGTAGGACAATATGACTGTTAAATTATATAAATATTAACTAAGTAAAAAAAAAAAACAGCTGGTTAGTAATCATTTTTGATGACTTCGTTATCGATCAACATTTATTGATAACGAGGTCTTCAAAAATGATTATTAACCAGCTGATTTTTTATTTTTTTTACTTAGTTAATATTCATATAATTTAACAGTCATATTGTCCTACAAATTGCGTGGTACTTTATCCTTAAATTTTGGAGAATCATCAAATCGACATATTTTATCCTTGCTACCTCTGTTAGCTACCACAATCGAGAATATTCGCAAAGGAAATTGTTGGGCGTCTCATTAAAACGAAGCTATTCATGAAGATTCAGCTTGATAGTAATCAAGTGCAAAAATGTACCAGGGATCCTGGACTAATTGCCTTTAAATTGAAAAATACTTACAGTGAAACCAGTTTTAGTATGAAATCATTTATCGCTGGTTCTTTCAAAGCTAAAGACTCAGTGGATATTTGTTCATTCACTAAATGTCACTAAGTAAAAATTTAATGGTGAAAATTAAATTTGATTTTCACTAAGTGAAGAAAATTTTACACTTAGTACAATCCTTTAAAAATGAACTTAATTTATACTTTATTTCTGGCAGATTACGCGGGACGACTAGTTCCCATAGAACTATTGATGCAATGTTTTCACCCATATAGCTTCTGGTAAACGTATCGCATTTTAGTTACCAAAAACCTATCAAAATCATGTTAAATGTCAAATGTTCATGGTAGCACAAACGAATCTTCTCAAGAATGCTTTATACAAAAAAATTAAAAATTATTATTATTTGAAATAGTTGATGTTATACATTTCATTGGAATGATGTAAATAATATGAATACATATTTATATATGCTTTGATTATTTTTTAAGATGCTTTCATTTATTCTCTTTTTACATAATTTACACAATAATAGTTGTTAAGGAGTAAACTCCAGTCGTGCGTCGGAGCTGACACACACATGTTTTTTTATTCACGGAACGGCCTTAGGGACCACGCAAATATAATTATTTTCTTAAATAATTTTTATTTTATTTTTAAAGAGAAAAGATAGGCCCTCGGCCGGGATGGGATTAATTCTTTAAATCATCAAATCAAATCAAAAATGGGATTAATTAATTAAAGATATAATTGACCAATAATTATTTTTAAAAAATTATTTTATTTTATTTAAATTTTAAAAAAATTATATCATATAACAATTAAATAAATTATTATAATTATTTTCACTTCTTTTCATACCCCTTCTCACCTTCCTTCTTTCTTCCTACCTGTTCCTCATTTTTTCCGATTCTTCTTTCCATCTTTCCTCGGTCCACGCCATTACTTTTCTCGCATCTCTCTTTCCCACAAGGATCTTAATTTCTTTTAGATTAATGCTCTTTATAATAAAAATAATATTAAATTGTACGCAATGTAAATACAACAAAATTAGTAGTATCCCTAGTCATTTTTGCGAAGTTTGTGTTTTATAATTTGATTTCGCTAAATTTTACAAAATTGATCATGCCTTTACATCCTAACCTAACAAGCTGAAGAAAACTTTGAATGTAAATTGTTTAAGTTATCTTTAAAGTTGATATTTTTTCTACAAAGTAAAATAGTGAGATATATTAAAAAGGAAATGGAAGGAATGAGAAATGAGAATGTATTAGAAAGGAAATTAAAAAATATGAGGCTATTGATGAATATGAAAAACAATCTGAGATAGCCTCTTAAGGGCCATTTCTAGGAATTCCGAAAATTCAACACAATTCGAAAAGAAAATTCTTGGATATGACTTGAATATAAGGTTGTCCTTCGTTTGCACGGGAAAAGTTGCATATATTGTTTTGAACAATTAAACAAGTTCTGTGTATTGTTAATTTTATTTTGACTTCTGTTTCAGATCGGGAAGAGAATTGAGATTAGTAAAAATCACCAAAACAATAGGTCAGTGATTTGAGTTCATTATTTTTATTGTAAACATATTTATTGACAGTTTATATTTCTTTTCTGTTACCAACAAAGACAAGTTTTGATTGATAGCCTTCATATTGTATGTTTCAGAAAAGAAAATGCAGGAAAGCTAAGAACTTTTCTCAAACTTGTAAGTATAGTATTCGTTATAGACTTTCGTGCAATACAAAGTAAGTTAATGGCAAGCTCACCGGTGGGAAGTTAAGCGTTATTTAAATATAGCCATATTAAAATGTGGAGTAGAACAAAAAAAATTAGCGTTTAACCCTGCTGCGAGTGAAGAGCTTTACGTCTATCACAGCACTAAGTGACTATAGCGCACATTGCTGGCTACCCATCTATAGTAGCATATGCTTCATTACTGATAACTTTAGCACTCGGTGCTGAACCGAGTTGAAAATGAATAGCAATAGTGACATGGTATTTGCCCCTTTATCGTCGACACAAATGCAACAATCGAAAGTGAAAACTATTCTTATCGGGAGGGTGAAAAAACTGCTTCAATGTTCATTCAAAATCAGTTTGTATCTTCCATCGAAATTACCTCTGAATTTTATATCAATTACCAGTCACAAAGCAACCGTTAAAACAAAAAATGTTTTTTATCCACAATCGCATTTGTAACGACAGCATTTGCTATTCCTGTAAACATTTCCAGAAGAGACATTCAACTCGGGATTGAATTGTTACTAATTTTCTATTTACAATCTTTCATTGATAACCATCAGAAACAACAATATGTTTTTAACAACACTAGTACCTACTAGTAATAATAGTTAATAAAAATTAAGTAAAACAAATTATACTGGTGTAGTGGTTAGTACAATATCAATGCCCAAAATCGCGGGTACACATTCTCCAGTTGGTCTTCAACATTCAACTGGAGATTCAAAACTTAGGAATTCCACTGTAGTATGGTCTTATAAGCCATAATGACATTAATTAACTTGAACTAATAAATAAAATACATCAAGCAATGATGGTAAAATAAATACAACATTAAATATCAAATTTTCTACTGCTACAATTTTTTTAGAGCGTGATATAGACTTTCCTATCATGGTGCGATCAACTCAAGACATGTTCTCATGAGACATTCTTGTTATAGTTCCGCTACGCGAGCACAAAAGACAGAAACATCTTCATCTTGAGCTTGGTAGCTTCCATCATTATGAACTTTGTACCGCTGATTACAACATGGATACTTTTGACTCCAGTTTTAGATTTGTTTATAAAAATGGAAACCTATGAAAATGTAAATATGAAAATATTTATTTAGTTAATCCTCAAGTTTATTATTTAAAAGTGTGTAATTTTATTTTTTTATGATTCACAGTCTTATAATTTCACGAAGAGCGAGTTGACTTCCAAGATCTCCAAAGTTGGCTATAACTATTTCATAATCATTGCAATAGAAATCATTTTTGCTAGCTTTCAGGTATCATATTTACTATTTTTTTTTTTTTTTTATATATAAAAAAGGTAAAGTACAGTTATAGAGTATAGTATTTATTATCTTTAATTCCTGAGTACAAGTGATGCAAGGATGTTCGATATTTTGGAAGTTTAAGTTTAATACAAACTACACCGGATTATAATGATATTCGTTATGAATCAAAACGAAACTTTAATATAAAACTGTGTGTATAATTTTAATTATTGGGGTATAATTTTCTTGTTTACAAGCTTTTACATTTGCTTACAAGAACGTTATTTGTATGTAACTCAACACACCTAGTCCAAGGCCTAAATTTATAATTGTGGACCCACCAGACCCAGCCAGAACTTGACTGATTATATATTTGAAATTCTCACGAAGAATAGCTTTGCCTTTCTGGTAAATGGTTAGTAAATATGCGATTTTCTTGAACTAACATCTGTCATTTTCACTTCTGTACACGAAGAAGTCATATACTCTTAATCATAGCTTTAATAATTTCTCATAATTTTGGAAGTAGAGATATAAGGAAGTAAAAATCATGCTTATTAAATAGTGCGTTTTTCCAATGCTAGGAAGCATTGTTTAGAACACCAAAAGAGAATCTGGGACCAAATAATCTGACTAGGGTAGAATGGTTTGATGAGAATGTGAAGTCATAACGAAGAGGAAGAATAAGACTTACAGTCCATGGTGCTAGGAAGGTATACATGGATAATGGTAAATGAGTATAGACGGATGGGAAGAGTCTATATTATAAACTTCGAAAGAAAATAAGATATTGGGAAAATTAATTGTTACGGAAGGAAAACAGAATTTAGTAAAATTAATAACAAAAATTTCGTTCAAAGGGTGAAGATGGGTCTCAAGGCCTTGAATCCTCACAGTCAAGCCTGTAAAGCTGAAGACGGGAGTCTAATTACAAAGCAGTATGAAATGAAGGACAGATGGGCAGATTATTTAAGCAGTCTTCTTGTTGAAAATAGGCAACCGCAAGAGATATGGGACGCACAGGAAGAAACTAGCAATAAAGACTTTATTGAGCAACCAGATGAAAAAGAAGTACAGAAAGCTATGGAAAAGTTAAAAAATCATAAGGCACCTGGTTTTGATGAAATTCCTGCAAGCTCGTATTTGTAATTACCAAGGCATGTTCCTTATGAAATGCGTTTACAAAGATTTTGTAGAACAGACTGCTGCCTCTTGCAGCAAAAGAAATCGGAAAATGCCGTGCTGGATTCCGAATAGTACGGCCACCATTGATCAGACCTTTACATATATCCGGAAGCTGCTTGGGAAGACACCGGAATAACAGATTCCAACACACAATGTCTTTAAGTGAAGAGCTAAAAAGGATGTAAGTAAAGGAAGAAAATCTATTATGAAATGTTTATCTCGTCAGGAAAAAAGTAGCCGACCTAGAACCAAGTAGATGAAGTACTATTCCCGTAAGAAGTTAAAAGATAGCGAGAAAATCAGTTATCCTCAAAAAAATTATAAAGGTGTAACGCCAACGATATTTTTTTCGTTTTTACTGTCTTCGGTCTCTTCGGAACGATCTTCTCATCCTCATCTTTTTGGACTTGCGTCTAAGCAACTTCTATTCGCTTTTTTCTTTTGTCAAATTCGGTATCGTGTCTATTTACTTCCCTTGTTAGCAATGGAATCCATTTGATGAGAAAATCAGCTCTTCTGTATTTTTTTCCTTTTAGATCGATATTTTCGAATGGCTACTTCGATTACAGTTAACTTTTCTTTTCTTTTGGATTAATGATTTAGTCCATTCCCTTCCCCACTCAATGTATTTTTTTTTTACCCCTATTATTATTATTATTTATGCATTCTTTAATTTTTATTTGTAATTGCGCATTTAGCAAAGTTGATCCAAATGTCCTCTTTGCTTTGCTACAGGTACATCAATTTTGGTAAATGAAAACATCAATAGTTGAGCAGACCTATTGGCCATTGTCGTTTTAATGTCTGTAAAAAGGGAAGAAAGAGTGGATTTTGCTGAATTTGTGATGATGAATGGAATGTTATGCATTTGATGTGAATATGTGATTTTATAATGGGAAAGTTGATGTCGTTGTGTGATTCGAAATATGCCAAGGAGCATTGACAATTTATCTTAGAATTTTGGACTATATTGTTTGTATCTTGTGTATTTGGGCGTGTTTCGCTGTATCCTGTAAAAGTATACTGTTGCAGATAAGTCGTTTGTTTCTTAAGTCGAGTAAAAGCCCTTATTAGTTACAAATTTTATGTGTTAATTAAATACAGCATATTCCCTTTACAAAGACATATATGTTTAGGCATACGTCCATTAACTATATTTTTTCTGCTTAGAAAGTAATTCCTGCAGTTTAGATAAATAAAAAAAACAACAGGAAAAGTTAATCACTTGGTCAAAATCAAGGCAATAGGGTCAAACTACTTCCTTAAAACTATTTCCCCTAATTCCATTCTCTTTCTAAACAGTAACCCTATAAAATTCTACCCAACCTTCAAAAAGCTTGGAATTATTTTTGACCAAACCCTCTCCTGGAAAAACCGTATCTCTGGAATTTCCCGCCGTACCTTTTCCACCATAAAGCGTCTTCTGGTTATTTCCTTCATTTTCCCTCATTTGGACAATTACTGTACAGTGTATGGGGGGATCTCTGGGGATCTCGAAGTAAAATTAAAGCGGTTGCTTAATCGCTTCGTTCGATTCATCTTTGGGATCCCGAGAGATGCCCGTATCACCCGATTTTACGAAGATTTGAAGTTGCTTTACCCTTTCTACCGCCGTAAGTACTTCATAGCATCCTTTCTTTACCAAATTGTCCAATCCTGCCGACCATCATACATTATCGATCTCCTTCAACTCAAAACGATAGTCCTCTCCCGTATCACTCGCTTTTGACAGAGCTTTCCTTATCCGATCCTCTTCCCTTTGGAACTCAATACTTTCTTCCATTCGTCGTTCCGATAATCTTCCAACCTTTAAATATTCCGTCACCTAATATCCCTACAATTTCCCAAAAAATCGGAAATGGTAGGATCAATTTTGAGTTAAAATTCTCTCATTCGATGAATGAATGATGTTTTTTTTAATGTACACTTGTGTGTGTATATATGTATGTATATATATATATATATATATATATATATATATATATATATATATATATACACATATATGAGTGTGTGGGATATAAACCACGGAAGTATTAATATCATTTAATTAGATTATAAAATCATCATAAAATTAGATCATAAATCATTATAAAATTAGATCATAAATTGTTTCTTTAATATAGTTATTGTTAACTTATTTTAATTGGTTTTTTTCTCTTCTTCTAATCTGTTTTTAAAATATTACTATTGGAGGTAATTCCCATTTTTTTTATTATTCTTTCTCACTTACTAAATTATTTGTAACAATTAATTAAATGTAATTATTTTACACTCTATGAAATAATAGCTTACAATACCTGTATTGCTATTCTAAAGGGACTTGTCCCAGAATAAATAAAGACATTATTTTTATTAATATTATTATTAATTCGTTATTAAATATTGTTTGGATTTTCAGATTATATCTTCAGAAACTGTTTCACGTAGTATCATGGCCAAAGTAAAAACTGCATATCTGAAAAAAATGCTGTTAATAGATATGAACTGGCACGACAAGTCACAAGAAAAGTTCATTAGCACCATATCGCAGTAAGTCAATGCTATTAATTATTTAATATTTTTTTGCCATTCAAATTTCATGTTAGTATCAAACCCGAAAAAAAAAGAAAACTCCAACAGCAATAGTTACTGTTAATTCGATATTACTCGATAACAATAAGGAATACCTTCTTAAATCCTACCGAAAGATCTCTATAGAAAATTATTTTTCAAACTAATCATTGATTAGAAATGCTCATTTTCGAACAAAATTTTGATAGTATATTTGTAATCAGTTATATTTATACAGTATATAGTTAAATTTATAATTATACACTCCCCGAGTTCCCAATTCCCGTATGTAATGTATATATACATTTTTTCAGTTTTTAAAAACATAACTAGTTAAAAATAACACTTATAAAAAGTATTTGATAAATAAAAATATAAAAATGTGAAGAATACTCCGTAAATAATGCGAAGCATAGAATAATTCAAATCCGGTTGCAACTTAAATGAAAAGTGGATGAAGTTAGAATGAAAATGAAAGAAATCAACATGGACTTGAATATACATAAATGAAGAAACCTATTCTTTAATAATTCTAAAATTGGTTATCAATTCAAATATTAAAGTCGAACAAGCGCAGTACATGACATATTTACAGGTATTTAATTTTATTTTAATGGGAATTAAAATAATTTTCTACAGAGTGCCAATGAAATCACATACTATATATCTTATTGTTGTAGGCTATTGAAGTTTCCGGTTCTAAATATTTGAGGAGTATATCACTATTATTATATCACTTAATTTTATTACAGTGACTTACGAAATATGACATGCTTATTGGACACTAAGATGGCATCTGCCATAGGACTGTCTGCTTCTTTCATTTTTGGTTGTGGGGCTGCTTTGATCTTTTCTTGGAAGGTTGCACTTTTAGCCCTTGTATTGATGCTGTTCACTATTGTGGCCATATATTTTATAATGCAGGTAAGTCGCTATAACAATAATTTTCTAACTTATAAATTCTCCTTAATAGCTATTTATTTTGTTCAAAAAAATTAGCCAAGAAAGAATCGTATTGTTTCTGTACTTTTATTTCTACTTACTCTTATTATCTATTCACAAATTACATATGATTATTAAACCACAATTCAACAGAGTATTTCGGTAGTTTTCTATAGTTTAACAGAAAACATATTTTAAAATTGTTATTGCTATTTACACTGTAGTGATATTCATGATGTATGATTATTGTAATACTGTTTCCAGTTATCAAAAAACAAGAGAATATTGCAGCAACAGTACAATGGAAAGTTGTCGAAAATAGCTTCTGAAGTCGTAGGAAATGCCCGGACAGTGGCTGCTTACGGTGGTGAATATAAAGAAGTTGAAAGGTATTAAGCGTACGCGAATCATTAATGAAATTAACGATCATGATGATTATGTATTTTGATCTGTAATATAATAATAATTTAAGTTTTCATAACCGTTTATTTTTTTTAGGTACGAGAATACCTTAAAGAAGACCTATAAAAATGAATTTAAACGAGCTACGATAATCTCAATAGCTAAAGGATTTAACTTTTTCCAATTGTGCATTTGCTATATGGCGGCCTATTACTTCTCCGTTAGATTATTCCTTGTAGATGAATTCGAACCTGCGAATATAGCAATGGTGAGTAAAAATACCGATAATATGCCTTTCATTTTTGGTATTTTATGGAAATGTTCATTTTGAACAGACCTACCAGCAAGCTATGGAGCTTCGTTATAAGAATGACTTCTTAATAGCTGTTAGTTAATTCTAAAATCACAAAATACATCTAGATCCTTGGTTTATTAATTCACTTTCAAAAGGGCTGTTTATCTCTGATTCGATTTTCATTAAATTACAGTCTTTTTTTTTTTCCAATTTAGTTTCTGCTGACCAGATTCTGGAAAGAAGGCCACTTTTATAATTTATTTTATTATTTGGTCTATTAATCTCTTTTTTTATTACAGTATTTTATTGAGTTGATTAAAAGAACCTGAACAGTCAATATATTCTTCCTTCCTTTAAAACATTTTTAATTTATTAGGAAATAAATGAAAGTTAAAATGTAGTTTATTCCGAAAAGTCATTCGGAGCAGCAATTTTGGATTTTACTGCGAAAGTCGAATAAGCTACATTCAAAATTTGTCTAAAGCTTTAGAGAAAAATTATCGTTACACGACATACTCCAAAAAGGTCCACAAAATGAGTCATGAACAACTGAAATTTAAAAAAAAATTACTAGAAATAAGCAAAACATGAATTTTGCAATGAATAACATTCATAATATATTAGTTCCTTTTGAAATATTTGAAAAATACGTTACTTTAAGGTTGCGTGTAGATTGTATACAAAAAAGTTTAATTTCCACAAATTTATTCGGCTTGATGCCCAGCAACAGATTTTTTTCGTTCTACTATTCGCTGTGGTCAGGAAACCATGTAATTTACTGAAATATTTTTAAGCATAGGTGAAATACTTGTTAATTTTATTTTGATATTCAACGTCACTAAAAGTTTTATTTTTCTAACATTACTTAAATCGTGGATTACTTAAATCGATACATGTATAATTATTAGTCTCTTGCCTATTTGCCTTTTTCTTACAATAATAGCATATTTTATTTTCTAGATTTTATCCAATCTCGTTGATGTTATTTTCCGTTCAGCATACTATTTAAACACATTTTCTGACATCATCATGGCAACAGATTCCGCTTTCAGAGTGATGCAGTTCCTCGAAATCAAGACAACCTACGGCGATTCTGTCGAAAAAGGTGTCATACCAGCCACTTTTGAGGCTAAAGTCTCTTTTAGAAATATTCATTTTTATTATCCATCAAATTTGCAAAATAAGGTATACAATTTATTTCAAACGAAGCTATAAATTGTTTTTGCTGATTGTATTTTTCTTAGGCAGACATATGTACTTGAACTTAATAATATAGGTACTACATGATCTAACATTGGATATTGAAGCAGGCAAAGTCACAGCAGTCGTAGGAACCAGTGGAGCAGGCAAAACTACCATCGTGGATCTTATTTTGCGCCTTTATGACATCACTGCTGGAAAGGTTTCAGTGTTATAAATTATATTAATTTGCAGTTAAGAAAGTAAGAATAACTCCTTTAAGTAACCGATTGATACTGTTTAAACAGATTCTTATAGGAGGAATAGATATCAAGAAATTCAATCTCAATTGGCTGAGAAATCAAATTAGTGTTGTGGGTCAGGAACCAATGATGTTTGATATCTCCATAGAAGAGAACATTAGGTTAGGGAAGACAACTGCAACTATGGAGGAGATCATCGAGGCGGCTAAAATGTCTCATGCTCATAGTTTTATAGAGAAGCTTCCTTCAGTAAGTGTGATATTAAAATGGAAAAATATATCTGCATGGTAATGTTTTGTCCTGTTAAAATACAAATAAATTGTCCGATACAAAAAAAATTAGATTCGTTTAGAGTTAATGAAAAAAGAATAAGAGAAAATTGAGATAACACTGGCACAGACCGAACTATCACATTGATTTACAAAACAACATTTTCAAAGAATAGTCCAAAAATTCTTCTAAGTAGTCAACTTGCTAACAAGCAGGGAAATAATTTTGATAACTTTCTCATAAAAAGCTATTGTTGGTATTGTTGAAACGAAATTCGGACAATACCTATCTAGAGATGATCAATATTTGATGATCAGTTACCCATGACGAGAGGAAAAAAAGTCTTTTTTGGAGATAATATACATTTCATTATGTTTTTACTATTGACTTTGTTAATTATACATAATTCTTTTTTTGATTCATATTGTTTTTTTATATTTACAATAATTTATACAATCATCATTGACCGGATAAGCTGGTTTAGCTATTTTTACAATCGAATCCGATTCTGAGTAGGTGTTGGAGAAATAGTACTGACTAAACAGAGCTGGTAGGTAAAAGTTTTTAGCTTTTAGTTAGCTTTTAGTTTTAGATCAAGACTTTTTATGAAGTTTCTTTAAAACCTATCTAGCTTAGCAAATAAATTTTTACTAAACACATTTTTATCTACTTCATTATAGGTATTTCATTGTTTGAAACCAATTCTGTTTATCAGGGTTATAGTTCTGTTATCGGGGAAGGAGGCATCAAGCTGTCGGGAGGTCAGAAACAGAGAATCGCCATCGCAAGGGCGATCGTGAGGAAGCCGAAACTGCTCCTTCTTGACGAAGCAACTTCTGCACTGGACTCTCGTTCAGAAGGAATAGTCCAAAGGGCACTTGCAAACGCTATGCATGGCAGGACAATACTAATAATTGCACACAGGATGTCCACAGTGAGGAATGCTGATGTTATTTATGCAATGAAGGTAAGTAATTCTTTACGGATTTTTACTTTGATCCTCTTATTGGTTCAGTAAATGTTAATAAAACATTAAACATAGAATGGCTCTATTGTGGAGAAAGGTTCTCATTGCGAGCTGATGAAACTTAAAGGATATTATTATTCTCTAGTCAAAGTTAAGGAGCAAGAGGAAAAGGAGGAAACCACTTTTACTTTAAAGTAAGAAAATAATATTAACTAAATGTTCATAGTGACATGTAATTAAGACTACCTTTAAATATAATCTAAAGCTGCACTCTTCTTTTGTTGTGTATCCAAAAAATGTGTTAATTTATTCGAATTTCCTAGATATTCACTTACGAAGAATAGAAATACTAGTTTAGGAATGTATCATATTCTTAACCAAGGGTACACTTTTCAACGGTTTTAAGCTCAAATTAGCGGCAAAAGGCAATTCGAGGCGGAAGTGCAAGAGGCCCATTTGATTGCTGAAATTCAGCATCAATCAGTTCATGGCCACATTCGTCATACGGCCACGGAAGATAATACCATTACCAAAGCTCTTTAAGTGCGAAAAGCATCAGTAAAAGCATCAGCACCAAAGCTCTTTAAGTATTCACGACAGAGAACTGAACTGAAGCAATTATTGACCTTTTTCAGAGCAGTTGTACTCATTTTCACTGAATCAAGAGCCCTGATACAGAATAGCCAGAACCCTGGAGAACTTCCACACTTCAGGTGCGGTCAATCTTCCCTGAGTCTCTGCGAGAAGAGATATTACACTTATTCGGCTATACTACAGCCTGTAGATCCCCCCTGACATCTTTTAGACAACATCCTTCATGTGGTACCATACCACTGACCCTCTTAACAGAGGAATGTGGTATAAGCATAGTTGTGTCATGATGAGATACCTGAAATCCAATCCCCCAGTTGATATAGACTTTCTAGTGGGCACCTTCGGAAATCTTCCAAGTAAAAGAAGGCCATTCGGCAGATCATCAATAATATATTGATTTGGTAAATCTACGGCAATTATGGGATGACATGATTTGCCACAAATAATTTCCATGATGTATTACGACGGAATTCCAAATTTGAGGCTTTGGAACACACGACTGTATGTAGAAATAGGCGTTCTATTAACCGTATACTGAGTGAACTCCTAGCTTAGTTGGGTCTCCTTTTCTTGGCGAGTTAAAAAGTTCATCCTCGAGATATTAAATCTGTATAATTAAAATGCGGCGATGAACATTATGTAATTACAAACTTTAGCAACTATTTCGTTGCTTTTTCCAACCCAAACAAAATGAAACAACTAAATTCAGGATGTCAATGCTTACAGACCGAGCGTCCAAAAAGTAAAAAAATATAATTTCATCGTCATGAATGATTTTTTTTATGTAAATAGACTGCATTTAGAAGTGCTCCGACAAAATTAGATACGCCTGAATCATTGAATAATTGAAAAAATAATTTTCTAATAATATTTATATATTTAAAGTAATGGTAGTTAAATTATTAAATTTATATAATAAATAGAAATCATTTAAGAAAGGAAAATAGTTGACTGGATGATCAAATGTAGAAAGGAGATAGTTGGGGGGTGCAGTAAAAAAAAAACACTGAATAAGTACTAGACTTATAATTATGTGCCGACGTTTCGACCTACAGTGTAGGTCATCTTTAGGGCTATGAGAGAGAAACAAACAGAACAAAAATATAGAAATGTACAGTAACAATAATATGGTGATAAGTAATGTAGAAAATTAAAATAGTGACAGATATGAAAATTAAAGATAACGAATATTAAAAAAGTGACAGAATGTAATAAAATTAAGATATAGACAGATTTAATAAAATTAAAGATGATGAAAAGAAATTAAAATAGTGACAGATATAATAAAATTAAGATAAAGACAGATATAATAAAATTAAGATAAAGACAGATATAATAAAATTAAGATAAAGACAGATATAATAAAATTAAGATAAAGACAGATATAATAAAATTAAGATAAAGACAGATATAATAAAATTAAGGATAATGAAACGAAATTAAAATAGTGACAGACATAATAATTAAAGATAACGAATATAAAATAAAATACAGAAAATAAATATACAGAAAGGATAGAAAAGTAAATTAAAAAGGTATGGTTATGGGAGGAAATGGAAATGGAAACCCAACACAAATATGCCATTTCCTCCCATAACCATACCTCCTCTAAGCTCTCCGAACATGCCCTTTCTTTAAACCCCACTTTTGATTTTGATAATACGTCTATCCTAGCTACTGTTCCTAACCATGATAAACGCATCCTCTCTGAAACTATCCACATAAATTTAGATTCCTCCACTATCAATCTTAAGACTGACTCACATCACCTTTCCTCTACCTACTCCCAAATTTTTAATTTACTCAAAAAACCTTAAATTCTGTTACTTCATCACTGATGTTTCCTTTGTTATCGCACTATTTGCATTTATATTTTTTTGGAATTATCTTTCCACTTTTCTCATTTATTCATTCATTTTTGGGTTGTCAATATAATTTTATCCATTTATTCATTTTCCCTCATTTTTCCTATACTCCAGTATGGTTACCTTCTATAGTTACCTTTTTGGCCGCTAGAGATCGCTGCTAACTCTTCCGCCTTACTCCGTAATGGTTTTTTTCATTGTTAGCCAGCCGTTGCACCCAACGGCTTCTCTCTCCATATCGGTACATCTTTTCTTTATATTTTATTTATTATATCCTTTTCTCTTTGGCCTTTCTCCATTCTTCACACTACATATTTTCCTATTTCCCCCTTATCATTTTGGCATCCATCATATGTTGGTAATCAAGAGTTCATATTTTTAAGCACTATTTTTAATTTTTAAATTTTTCAAATTTATTAATCCTATCAACTATTTTTCAAACAGTTATTGTGCACAATAGTTACTGTACAATAGTAATACTATTATTCACATTAGTTATTGTACATACAGTTCCATACTTTTCATTTTTTTACATTTCTAACTGTCATTCTACGAGACACCTTCCATTTCTTTCTACATATTCCTATATTATTATGTCTCATACATTTACTTATGTAACCTCTAGAAGTCCGTTATCATACATTTTATATCTTTATTTTACTAGTTTTTCTTAATTCTTCATGTTCCAACCTTTTTTTATATGTTAATATTCACATTTTGTACCTTTGGTTTACCTCCTTTTTTTAATTCCCTTTATATTATTTTTACTTTTCTATCCTTTCTGTACATTTATTTTCTGTATTTTATTTTATATTCGTTATCTTTAATTATTATGTCTGTCACTATTTTAATTTCTGTTCATTTTCTTTAATTTTATTAAATCTGTCTTTATCTTAATATTATTATATCTGTCACTATTTTAATTTCTTTTCATTATCCTTAATTTTATTATACCTGTCTTTATCTTCATTTTATTATATTCTGTCATTTGTTATCTTTAATTTTCATATCTGTCACTATTTTAATTTTCTACATTACTTGTCACCATATTATTGTTACTGTACATTTTTATATTTTTGTTCTGTTTGTTTCTCTCTCATAGCCCTGAAGATGACCTACACTGTAGGTCAAAACGTCGGCACATAATTATAAGCCTAGTACTTATTCAGTGTTTTTTTTTACTGCATCCCCCAACTATCTCCTTTCTACAAGAAATCATTTAATTATTACATTTTACAATGATTAGTCATAAACTTATTACAGGCTTAGTATGCATATCTGGGAATATACGAAAAAAAACAACAAATACCTAGAACGCTTTCATTATCCAACAATATATTCAGGTTATTCACACACAAAAAATTAAAATTAGATATTAGTCATAAAACTGAATATATTTTAGCACGTATTCGAAAAAACTGTTTCATTTTTAAAATTCTTAAATGTGAATATAAGCTAGCCTCCAATTTCGGATTATAGAGGAAAGATGACAGATGCGTTTTCTTTTTTAAAACAAATAAGTGCAATTTTTCAAATATCATGAACATCATATGTATAAGGTTTCATTCATTTTATGATTAAAACTAAGAATTTGGAGAAAAAAAAACAATGATTTCTTCATCACATACAAACACATTAAATCGTATTCTATTTTGCACCTAGGAATGAAGATGTTTTATCATTTTATTAACTTGTGTTATTTTTTCCTCTAAAGCAAAACTTGTGAAAGTAAACAGGATTCAATTGAAGAAGAGAAATCTTCACCTGATGAAAATAATTTGCAGGTAACTTTTTATTTCAAGAATTTATCTTTGTCTTATCATCTTGACATTGATTCAAGAAACTTTTTCTCTACTTAGGTCCAAGAGAATTACATAAGCTTCAAAATAAATAAGAAAAGCCTCAAAATAGTAGTTATATGGTTCTTGGCAATTTTATTTACTATCATTGCTGCACTATTTCTTCCTATTTTCTATTTTGTCTATAGTCTCTTTTGTGAGGTAATAGTTCTTTCAATATTCTTATATCGATTGAATTGTTTATTTTTTCTTTAATTCTGATTATATTCCTTTCATTTCCAGTCTTACACATTCCCTGAGGATGAGCTTAGTTGGATATCTCTGCGGAATGTTGAAATTATGTTAGGACTCGGCATTGTTTCCTTTTTCTCTATAGTTTTGTCTGTAAGTACTACTGTCCACATTTTAAAAATAAATGCTCTCTAAGGTAGTTCAATTTCTATAAAGGAAGTTAAAAAATAAGGAAAAAATATGACGATTTAGAGTAGAAGAGTACGAGCATCGAAGAACTGATCTTTTTTTCATGATACAGCGAAAAGGTTGCGATTAAGAGGAGTGAAAATACCGATTAAAATTTTCCGATTGCACAAAAGCTTTAATTTTGCTGAAATCAAAATAATTTTTTTCCAATTTACGGTATACTTGTAATTTTGTAGTTGGTTATAATTCGAATCAATAAATACTAGATTAAGTAATGGTTTAAGTTTGTCAATGTTTTCCATTTGTATAAAAGTTTTCAAGTACCTACAACAAATCCTTTCAACAAGTCTCCCACAAATACTCTCTAATTTCGGGGTATATGTGGTCTAACTCTTAAAGCAAACTGGTCTTTATCACATGTAAGGTTACTTGAGCAACCTTGTGTTTTATTATGTACAAATGTAAGCTTAACTTACGTGTTGAATTTACGTGTAATGTAATTCTTTATTTTTACTGAGCTATCTTCTGGCTACATCCCATATCTAGTCAAACTACAGAAAAATAGAGACTTCTACCTTGACAGCTCATCCTCCTTCCGGTCGAACCACGACCCTGCTCGCCGGCAGTACCAGTTCTCAACTCCGACTTATGGGGTAATAAAAAGGCTCATTCGAACTAAGTAAACATTTATATCCCCGTGTTCGGGATGTTCTGCCCCTTGCGAACAACATTGGCAATACATTTTTTAAATAAAATGTAATTTAATCAACTGTTCGATTAATCTCGGGATGGAAGTCGAAACCCCATGTCATTCCGACCTCAATACCAGAAGTGGGCCTGTGAATTGTTTAGTAAGCACATTCTGAACAGTATAATTTCTTAATCTAAATTAACATTTAATTTATCTAATTTTATTTTTATTTTATTCATATTGTTACAAATTATTTATTTATAATTGAATTATTTGATAAAATTCAGCTTCCCTTCCCTCTTCTTCTTCTTTAGCACTTCAGCCCTACGACAGATCCCTTCCAGTTCAGATCGTACCCCTAGAGTGACTTTCAATATCAATGTATTAAAATGAACAACGGATAAACTGTTGACAGCTGTTTGTTCAATTTTTTCTTTGATTTTCTTTTTATTTCTATTAAGGATCTAATGTCAATAATGGCAACTCAAGTATGGATGAAAAAACTAAGGAATAAAGTTTTTAATAAAATTGCTTTTATGGACATAAATTGGTTCGATAGAAGCGGAAACTCTCCGACTGAATGTCTTGAAGTGATGACCAACTGCCCTCCTGTCATCGAATCGGTAAGTACCAAGGTAATTCTTTTTTAAATATTTTATTGAAATAGTATTACAACCTGCCACTTGTATGCAATAAGTAATAGTGCTTAGTAGCTATGCAATCATACAATGCAAGAGAAAATACCACAATCATACAACAATAAAATAAAAAATTGATAAATACAATCAAATAAAAATATATACATGTGGATAATAAAAACAAAATAAATACTTGCAAAATGATAATAAAAAGAAAGTCTAAAAATAAAAGAGTCCGGGAGGCCCCTGCGCCCTTTCCGAGCCGCGTCGCTGGTATGAAACGCCAATGGAAGAACAAACTTAATATAGAAATAAAACTGAATCAACACCAAGAAGAAGGGTCTTAGATTTAGTACGTGGTAGCGACTGTTCCGTTTCTCGGACAACGATTGTGTAAGATCACTCTCAGCTGCCAGATTTTTTCCCTATTTCGGGCACTTACTTCGTTGAGGATAGGTGAGTCCCAAGATAAATAAAATCCCAGCCCGATTTGGTTCCAGGACCTTCGGCCCAGCAACTCTGTGCTCTACCACTTAGTCACTCCTTTCCCAATTATAGTTATATCACATTGTAATTTGTGAGCTACGCTAGTGATACATCGCCTATAGCGGAGTTAATGAAGTAAGAAACTTTTTAATTATCTTTGTTTATTCTATTATTACAATTATCGTTTCGATATCACCTTGGAGATCTCTTTTAAAGCTCGCTATCAGAAATGAATAGCATGTTTATGTAAATCAACCCATTGTAGGGTATGGACATCCAGTTTACATATTCCTAATAACATAATTTCCACTTTTTTGTTTTTACTTTCAGATGCCATTTGAGCTATATTTTTTAAAAACTAAAACCCACATACAAGTGGGATTATTCCCTTATGAGTTTATTATAACTTTATCTTAAAATGTTTTGTAATTTTAACTATAATATCAGCAATATTGAGCAGGTGACAGGAGATAACGCAGCTCAAGTAATTGTCTTCTTCCTTTCCTTATTATTCTCTTTTGGATACTCATTCTTCATCAGTATAAAAGTAACACTAGTGAATTTACCCATCGTCGTAATCTTTATAATACTCAACTGTGTGAGACTAAAATCAAGACCCTCTGACATCAGGTCTGCCTCTCTCGCCTCCAAATCTACCAAGGTAAGTAAAATATGCAAAAATGTTACACCGAATTATTTTTCTTAGTAATTATCATATTTTATTAGTATCTATCTGTACTTTAGGTTGCAACTGAATATGTTCGAAATGTCAAAACCATTCAATTACTTAACTGTCAAGAATACATTATTAACCAGTATCGGGATATACTTATACTTTCTAAGAAGTAATGATCATTTTTCTGTTTTATTATTATCCCAGACTATTGAGCATTTATTCTTACCACAAATATCGTGCCTAGGGAAGCCTTTGAAAGTATAATTTGGTATGCTGTTGTTTACGGTTTGGGTAAGACTCTAATCAGATTGACAACAGGTGTAACATTTATTGTAGAAGCCTATGATCTTGCAGATAGAAAAATTCGAGGAACATTATTGCTAAGGTAAAATGAATTTGTTTTAAACAATAAATTAATTTTGACATTATTAGTATATATTGTTATGGACTAGTTTCTTGAAACTAAATTCAAAATAATAATATTTATTAACAAAGTGACAAAAAGAATACAATGAAGTTACTAACAATTAAATTATTAAACTAATATAAACTTATAAAATCAGTATTCTAAAGATTATAACCTAAGCCTAACTCTTATTTAATTACTAAAATATTATAAGATGTTACTAATACTAAATAGCTTAACTTCTTACAAAAATTTGTACAAATACAATATAATTACACTAGAGTTTATAACTACAAATTAACACTTACAGTTCACTAATTAAAGTCCAGCGACCGTAAGAATCTCCAAATATTACAAAATGACACATAGTAACAAACAGAAACAGTTTATTACACTCAAAAACTGTCACACTTATGATAAACTTATTACTGGTTCATCACACTGCCTGGTTTATTCTCTGGCTGACTCACTCGCGGCGAGGGGGTATTTAAATAGGTAAGGTCGAACATTCTAGACGCACGGAAGTCGGGGGGGAGGCCGTTCTCGAACCTCACAGAACCATCTTCTTAATCTCTTCAGGAGACTTGCTTAAGACGTTAATCTCTTCCGCCCCTTCTTTCTCTCTCTGATCGTAACAATATCATAGGAGATGGCAGGCCCATCGCCCGGTCTAAGAGGCGCAGACAGCCTTCTGGCCTTCCTGGTTGGGATAACAGTACACTGAAGCATATACAAATACACTATTTATTGTATAATACACTTGCCCCACCATACACAACAAGGCTAATAACAATACACAACCCAGGGTCGCCTTGCCTCGGTATCCGCACCGGATGGGGAAGCCAGAAGTCAAATTTTCAATTCTTCGTCGGAGCAAACTAGAGAAAAAGCTACAAAGGTAACAGGGAGTTATTCTTCCACTCTTTCTTCCTACCCACCTTCTTCATCTTTCGATATTTCTTCGGTTATAAAATCTTCTATTGAATCTTTGCTTTCTGAACTCAAAGCCTTTTTATCTCCAATTCTTGAACTTCTCACTAAATTAACTTCCTCTATCAATTCCAATCCTTCTTATGGCTAAAAATCTATTACCTTCTCTTAAAATACTCCTTTGGAACTCCAATGGTCTGCTCCATAGAAAATACGAACTAGAAACTTGCCTAAAAGAACACGACATAAACATTGCACTTGTAACAGAAACTCATTTAACAGACAAACAAACATTCAAAATTCATGGATACGAAGTATATAGAACAGACCATCCGGATCACTCGGCCCATGGAGGTACTGCAATCATTGTAGATAAGTCGTTGAATCATCACTTTGTTCCTTCCATTTCTACCAATACAACTCAACTCACCACTATTTGCTTTACTTCTCCAAAATATCAGCTAACAATATCTTCCGTTTAGATTTCCCCGAACAAAGTTATTTCTATAAATGAGTTGAAAAATCTGTTTTCAACTAAGGGTAAACCATTCTTAGCTGGTGGTGACTTTAATGCTAAAAATACTAGATGGGGTTCTCGAATTTCAACTACTCGCGGGAAAAGGCTAAATAAATGCATAGAAGAGCTAAAACTTTCTACTATTTCCCCTTCTGAACCTACTTATTGGCCTACAGCAATATCAACATTTCCCTATATTATCGATTTCTTTGTTATGAACTCCTTGCCACTTAAACATTCCAAAGTTACCACTCTTTCTGACCTCTCTTCAGATCATAGCCCAGTTTTCCTCGAGCTATCAAATCACCCATTTACAAAACCTGCACCCATAGCATTAATAAATGGCTATATAAACTGGAGTAAGTTCCAAAATGATTTAAACAACAAAATCACCCTTAATACTAACATACGTACAGCTGATGACCTGGACAATGCTGTTAATCACTTGACCGAATGTATTCATAACGCAGTTTGGCGTTCCACAACACCAAAAACGACTTTACCAAAACCTGATTCCTACCTACCTCAACCAATATGAAATCTTATTAAAGAAAAACGTAGAACTAGAGCGTTATGGCAAAGAACAAGATATCCTTCATACAAAACAGAACTCAACAAACTAACCCGAAAACTACAACAAGAATTATCAAAATTTAAAAGCAACAATTACAAGGACTATTTAAATAAATATAAATAACAGAGACAGACCAGTATGGACAGCTACAAGAAGTATACTTAAGCAAAAAGTGGTTCAATACCCTCTTAGACGTACACAACACTTGGACGATGACAAGCGAAGAAAAAGCAAACGAATTTGCAAAACATCTTGCTCACATATTCAAGGCAAAAGAAATTCAGAATACTGCTCTCATTGACAAAATAGATGACGACTTGACAACAGCACTACCTTTATCACTCCTTCCTCCGGCATTTCATCCAAAAGAAATCTATCAAGTACTGAAGAAAATTCCAAACAAAAAAGCTCCTGGCTATGATCTCATCACTCCCTTCATCCTCCGCCACTTACCTCGGAAAGCTGTTCTCTTTCTTACCCTCATCTATAATTCAATCATGCGCACAACCTATTTTCCGCTCCTTTGGAAACTTTCCTCAATTAAAATGATACCTAAGCCTTCTAAACCTAAACCTGTCACTAATCCTTCATCTTATCGTCCAATTGGACACTCCTCCCTATAATGTCTAAATTATTTGAAAAACTCTTCCTAAATCGCATAAAGCCTATCCTCGAAAATAGCGGAGTGATACCGAACCTGCTTTCGTTTTTATCACTCCACTGTACAACAGTATCATCGTATCGTGGATGCAATATAGATATGCTTTTCAGAAAAAAGAATATTGTTCTGCGATTTTTCTTGACATTGAAAAAGCATTTGATAGTGTCTGGCACAAGGGTCTTCTCTGGAAAATAAAACCTCACTTACCCCCTACATACTTTTTAATTCTTCAATCTTATTTTCAAGACAGATTCTTCTGTACTTCCGTTGGCTCTTCGATGTCCTCCTTCATCCCTCAATACAGGGGTGTACCGCAAGGCAGTGTTTTTAGCCCCATTCTCTATTCTGTATACACCTCTGATATTCCCGAGCACTCTTGCACCAACATCTATACCTTCGTAGACGATACAGCCATTATTTCTTCTCACAGAGATCCAAACCTAGCATCTATAGCTCTTCAAAATCATTTATTTGATTTAGAAAAGTGGTTCTATGAATGGCAAATCAAAATAAGTGCCTCAAAATCGAGCCATGTAAGCATCTTTCTACGCAAAGCTTCGTGTCCAGCAGTCAAAATTGACAACGACGAAGCACCTTCCAAAAATTATGTATGTTACCTCGGACTAGACTTGGACAAAAGACTTACACGGAACGTACATACAAAATTAAACAGACAAGAAGTGACTAGACGTTACAAACAAATATCATATCTTGTGGACTACAGATCTTCACTTGACATGAGGAACAAACGACTATAACAGTATACTAAAACCTATTTGGACATATGGAGCAGAACTTTGGGGTTCATTAAAAAAAGTTCACATACACAAGATACAAACAATACAATCCAAAATTCTCACAAAAATTATTAATGCACCATGGTATGTTTCGCACTATACACAACGACATGAACATTTCCACTATAAAATCATATATTCATAACAAATACATAACATTCCACTCATCGACACAATATCACCCAAACCCACTCGTTCTTCCGCTTTCCTACTCCCTGTTACCTGGACTTGATATAAAAAGATTAAAAAGACATTGGCCAAGAGACCTACTCAACAATTGATATATTTTTTTTTCCAAAATAACTCACGTATTTATTTTTGTGTAGTGTGATGAGTGCCTTGAGCTTCGCATCCATGTCAGCTGGGCCAGCCTTCATTTTGATGAGTCAGTATCCCCAAGCCAAACAGGCTATAAGGAGGCTTAACAGAATAGCATCAACAAAAACATATTTCAACAGCTTGACTGATCAAGGAAATAAACCAGTAGGTTTGTGTAAATAAATATTTTCCCAACAGCTTTGAGATATATAGGAATAATTTGTATATATTTCAGGAAATCAGTGGAAACATTGTTTTCCAAGATGTAACGTTCTCTTACCCGACCAGAGATGAAGTGATAGTCTTTAAGAAACTGAACCTTGAGATCGAGGCAGGAAAGACAGTAGCTCTCATAGGAGATTCTGGTTGTGGTAAATCAACTATTGTCTCACTTCTTGAGAGATTTTATCTTCCTAACAAAGGAAAAATTGTAAGTTTTGAATTAATTTTGTGATTGAAATTTAGAAGAGCCTGTACATATTAACAGTGGTAAATAGGAATAGTACTGGTATTTTAAATTCAAAATGTAAACTTAAAAATAAATAATTTAGGAATAACAATATGATATAGGGAACCCGAAGGTCTGAAGCACATAGCACCAATCTCTACTTACTAACTTCCACCCACCTATTCCGGATCTACCCAAATTCCTGTTAGGTGCATGCACAGAAATTTCGCGTTGTATAATCTCCTAAATTCTCTAGTGTTCTCATCCTTTTTCGGATCGATTATTGTCTTATTTCCGAATATCCTGAAACGTCGTTCTTCAGCTTTAAGTACCACGTTTTACGTCCGTTAATTACAGAGTCAAATTCGTGGGTATCATTCTCAAGTAGACTAAATGTCTTCCATGTGTTTTTATTATTTCTTTTTTATTTATTTCTCGTTTATTTCTTGTTTATTTCTTAAAAACTGAATCGGGTCATACTTATTATTATGATCGAATGGAGAATAGTTGACTGCATAATTCTAATGATGGATTGAATTCGTCAGGAGGTTCATTCTTTTGACATCTATGAATTTTGATCCTTACTTTCCGTACAAGTCTTCTATTATATTCGAGGGATATTCAGAAAGTAAGGAACGTTTCCACCTGATGTCGCCAGGCACGCGCCAATAGTTTATACATTGGTGTGTTCGTGCCCCTCAGTCAGCGTCCAGCTGTGACAACGGGATCATCTCTCTGCTACCCCTTCTTTTCATTTTCAAATTTGAAATATGTGTAGCAATCCAAAATCCCGCCAGTTGCGAGGTGCGGTCTGTGATTCGTTTTTGTTGGCAAACTACTTAAAACCAATAGAAATTCGTTGGGAATTGTGTGAACTGTACGGGAACAGCGTAATGAGTGACAGGAAGTGGTGCATTCAGTTAATAAATGACCGAACAAACGTTTATGATGAAGAGAAGATTTGACGTCCGAGCATTGTGAGTGACCATCTGGTCGCCAAAGTTTACGAACAGATTCGTGAAAACCGCCGTTTCACAATAACTGAGCTTTCTCTAGTTTTCCCACAAGTTTCACGGACTTAATTGTTTGAAATGGTTCCACCGAAGCTAGTCTCGGATTACAGATCAATCGTAACAGGAGTGGGTGAACCATGTGAACTGTGAGACAAAATTACAGTCCATGGAGTGTGGGCACACAAGTTCCCCTATAAAAAGCAAAGAAATTTCTGCAATCTTTGTCGGCAAGGAAGATCATGGCAACAGTGTTCTGGGAAAGGCAAGGTGATCTTCTTATTGATTATTTTGAGTGTGGTGCAATAATAAACTCAGAGCGGTACTGCCAAACTTTGCGAAATCTTAGGAGAGCTGTCCAAAACATGCGCCAATGAAAATTGTCATCCAAAACTTTGCTTTTGCATGACAATGCCCGACCTCACGCGGCAAAACGTACGCAAAAACTCCTCAACTCATTCAATTGGGAAGTTTTTCCTCATCCTCCAGTCCTGATCTCGCTCCAAATGATTTTCACTTTTTCCCGAAAATGAAGACCTGGCTAGCAGCACAGCGTTTTGACGATGATGAGCAGCTCCAGGAACGCTTCGCTAACTGAGATCACTGGCGGCAGAATTATATGACACAGGAATTTCAAAGCTCCACCGCTATGATAAGTGCCTGAATTTGAATTTGAGTCAAGATCAAGATCAATGATGACCTCTAATTATCATTGAAAACCGTGAACAACAATAAAAATGAAAATTTAACATTAAAACTGCTCTCCTGTAAAGTTTGAAAAATGTCACTTACGATAGTTTATCTCTGAGGTACAGAATTGTCATTACTGTTATTTTAAAATGATTTTAATACAATTTCAGGAAGGAGGGGTAATAAAGTGGGGAAAGCACGTGCTTTATAAATTAAGTTTCTAATAATTAATGGAACGTGTCATTTTTTGGGAATTGTTAATGAAAAGATATAAATATAATTGAGCCCTGTCCCTGTGTGCATAAGTATATTGTGTATTCTTCCCCCTAATTGATTTGGTCCGTTTTCTTAAAGATTAAGCATTTTGCTTATACTTAAAGCTCCATCAACAGTTTTAAAACATATTTAAATTATCATATTACTTAAATATTACCATTGATGCATTCCTCAATGAGAGTTAGCTCATAGTCATTAGCATTTGGTATATTTTATCTTTCTTTTTTTGTTATAATTTTAACGTTAATACAATACAATACAATATGGTTCTACAACCCTACGTGGCCTCCTCAAGGAGCCTTAGCCTAGGCTCTATCTATTGCAGCTGCCCTCTAGTTACAGACTTTTAAGATGCGTCTGGCGTCATGTGCCACTCCAACTTTCCATCGGAGACTTGGTCTTCCTCTTCCTCTGGCACGGTCCAACTTTCCCTCCAGAAGCTTCTTCGCGGGATCCTCCTCACTCATTCTGGCCACATGAACGGCCCAGGTAATTTCCATTCAGGTAATGAGATCCGGCTTCCCAAACATCTCGTACACTTCTCGGTTGGTCCATTGACCATTCACATAAATAGATCCGAAAACTGCGAAGCAGCATTCTTTGGAAAACAGAGAACAACTCTTTTTCCTTGGCCTTAGATAAAGTCCATGTTTAGAGGCGTAGGTCAGGCCTGATCTAATAGGGTCTTATATAGTATGACTTTTGGTTTCCATGTAAGTAGTGAGCTCCTTTGATGCTTTCTCAGCCCAAAATAACATCTATTATCGTTGATGGCTCTCTTTTTTATTCCCTGAGAAATATCGTTTGACGAGGTAGCAACACTTCCAAGATAAGTAAAGCTATCAACCTTCTGGAACTTGTAAGGACCTATTTCTACAAACTCCTGTACATCATTGCTTGTAGATTCACCAATCCTCATGTATTGTTTTTCTTCGTTGATACTTAAACCCATCTCTTCTGCCGCCTCCATCAGAGAATTCCAGCATCGAGAATGCTGTCTTCAGTGTTTCGAATGAACGAGCTAGATCATCCGCATAGCTTAATAATTGAACTAGCCTGTTATCACTTCCTAACAATCTTTTCCAAGGCAATATTAAATAATACACATGCCAAGGCATCTCCCTGCCTTAAGTCCCTTATAGTCTTGAATTCAGGAGAGAGATCTCCTTGCTAAATATCCCCTAAAATAACTACATCTAATTTTAACGTTACAGATCTAAAATCATTTGTCTTTCTTTCGGAAATGTGATTTGACAGCATTTCCTCATATTAAAAGAAATTCACATAGCTACTTATCTTAAGATTATTCTTTTCTAATAATAAAGAAGACAAATTAACAAGTAAAAAAAAGGAAGAGTGTGGTCCTCACTAAAGTAAATTAAAAAGTAATTAATTTTTGCGTGTCCTCATACAAGACTGAAAAGACAAGAAACTGCTCGACGTTTTCGCCTACTTCAACATTTACTGGACAAACGCCCTGAGCTCCCAATTAATTACAAAAGACTCATTTACATGACAGTTATCAGACCTATTTGGACATACGGAGTTGAGCTTAGGGGATCTACTGAACCACCCAATTCATCTCGTATCCAATCCTTACAATCCAAAATCCTTCGTAAAATCCTCAACGCTCCTTATTATGACACAAACAAAATCATCCATCATGATCTTAATACCTTATATGTTGCTGATTTGGCCCAAACTAGATATCTATCATTCCATGACAAGTTCCGTACACACTTGAATCCGCTAGTCTCTCAACTTGCTTTCCTTACTATTCCTGATAACATTCCGAGGCGTCTGAAAAGAAGATGCCCTCGAGATCTTCTACTATAGAACTTTATTGGAGTGCTACCAATGGGCAGTTTCTTCGCAAGTGTTTCGTTTTTTTCATTTCATTTGTTCATATTAGCCGATTTACTTGTTGTAATATTATTATAGCTGGAAATATAAATAAATTAATCTAAAAAAATAAGTTTTGCGTAACAAAAATACAAGATATTTTCCCATAAAAATGGTTAATAAAATCATTGTCAATAAATCATAACAAAGGATTTATTCTAATGAGTGAAATGAAAACATGATGATGAATAAATTCCTCGTTAGTTGTACATAAAAATAATGAATAATTTCCCCTGTACTGGCGCTATCACTGATAAGGGGAGAGGATGTAACAATCTTGTAACCTTTTGACGTTTGTATATGGTTTTTATTGTGTTGTATTTTTTGCTTTTCATTTATAAAACATGATCCAAATGTGGGATCTTCCGAAAACCGTGAATTCGAAGCGATATATATTTATATGTTTTTTGAAAAAAGAGATATTGCCTCAGGAGAAGTGTTGTAAGAGAAATTATGTTTAAAATAAACGACTTGAGCATGAACATAGCGATTTAAGAGTTGGAACCTTTCTCTATTCGATTCGAGAAGATTATCATTTCTTAATGTTATAAAAAAAAAAACCTGTACCACTTCAACCCATGAAGGGTCTCGGGTTCAGTGCATGACAAGGATTCAAGATACTCGGATTCAGGATTTTTTTCTGGGGGGGCAGACGGGCAAAAAATCAACAATAACTTAGAAATAAACTTTCAATATTTATAGAAAGGTTTCAAAGGTTTATTAAAATATCTGAACAATAGTTTCACTCATGTTATTTCTGTTGTAACATCACATGATTTGCCTATAAGTGATCCGCCTATGGTACATGGTATAGACTGTACTGTTTCTTGGAAGAAGGTTGTGCAGCGAGGTGATTTGTCTTAGATCACGCTCAACCGCCCGATTCTCCCCCTTATTTTGGGTGCCCACTTTGTCGAGGCTGGGTGAGCCTCAGAAGAATCCAAATTCCTATAGGATCTATCTCCGGCCGCTAAAAGATTAAATACTCTCTGCACAAAGTCTGCACAGCGAGTGGGATTTGTACCGTGGACTCTCGTCACAATGTCAACCACTAGCTTCCTAAATATATATATGTAAACAGAACAAATGAATTACTATGGCTTACATGTAAACAACTGATGAATAATGTCGTAAGTCATCAGCGCGAGTGCAACCCGATGATGGGATTGTAGATAGAGGCTGGGCCAGTTATCACAAACACAACAGGAAATCTGTTAAATATTTTATATGCAAGGTTAAGCAATCTTATCATAAATTGTTTAATAAAACGGTTTTTTCAAAAGGAAGTTTCATCAATGTTTCTGTATCATCAGCCATGTGAACTTCCTTGACCTCCTCTCTTCTTTTAGAAGTGTATATACTAGCTCTAAGAATTGAAGAAAGAGAGAGAGAGAGAGAGAGAGAGAGAGTGAGTGAGAGAGAAAGAAAGAGAGAGAGAGTTTGTGAGAGACAGAGAATAGATATTAAAGCGAAGATGGCTAGATTATAGGATATAAAGAAAGTAATCACTAAGTTATTTCTAGTGTTCTCATTTTTAATCACTAAGTTATGTAGATTAATCTAAATTAATCATTTAATTAGTACTTCTAGTATAATTCAGACAATAATTCTCAATTTAAGTATATATTGCTATTAATTTGTGATATTTAGGAATATTATTAACATGAAAATTCTCAATAGTGGTTATTATTAGCATAACCTTTCATGTATTTGCTTAGTGCCTACTGCTTTTTATTGTTTCTAGTTAATTGATGGGAATGACATCAACAGTATAAATGTGAGGTATTTGAGAAGCCAAATGGGTCTAGTACCACAAGAACCAGCCTTATTTGATATGACAATCAAGGAAAATATTCTGTATGGCTTAGAAGAAGAGGTTGAAATGAATAAGGTCATCGAAGCTGCAAAAATAGCAAATATTCACAATTTTATCATGAAGCTACCACAGGTATGTATATTGATATATAATAAACTGTTAAATAAGCTTCATTGCCCAAGCAATGGTCTCAAGGAAAAGTCAGATCCTTTGATCTGAATTCTATTTAAATAATCAAATGGGATTCCACCCTGAGATCGTTATATTGTCTAAGAGACATATCCCTCTCTTCTCAAAGGGTTGACGTTGTTGACTGACCAGGAGTTGTTTATTAAATAATAATAATTATTAAATAACATTATATTTAATTGTGCTGATCATGGTCACAAAGATAACTTTTAAAAATACTTACAAAGAAAGGGGGGCACTATATGTGACTTGCAACCACCGCTCCATCCAGTCCCTTGCATCTTGAGTTGACCACCCCTTCCGAACAACTGCCGCTCTTATCTTAAAGTCCCCTAAGGGTCAGTACCTATTGAATGATCCTTACCCTTATTTATCTAGGTACTCCAGAGGTCCTAGGTAGCGTCACGTACAGCAAAACATATATTATCTAGTATTTCATGATATTTCAGATATTTAAAATGTCTAAAAAATAATTTTAAAAACTATTAAGAATGGCATAGTATCTTTTAATAAATAAAAAAATATGAAAACAGAAAAACTAATGTTTTTGGTTTACTGAACCGGTGTCTTTGATATTGATTCTTTACTTCTTTCACCCATTGATGATAGTTTTTTTTATCTTTCATTTCATTTCCATTCACTTGCATTTATGTCTCTTTGTCTGTTCCAGGCTTATGACACTCCTGTTGGAGAAAGAGGTTCAAAGTTATCCGGTGGGCAAAAGCAAAGAATTGGAATCACCAGAGCTATTCTCCGGAATCCAAAGATATTACTTCTGGACGAATCTACTTCAGCCCTTGATACAGAGAGTGAGAAGGTAAGGTATCAAATGGAGATCTTAGTAAATAATTGAAATTGTTACTACCTTGACCATATTGAATTGAACTAAAAACTCTTATACAAACTATATATTTTTTTTAATATTTACAGGCTGTACAGGAAGCATTAGAAAAAGCTTCAATAGGTAAGACTACTATTGTAATAACACACCGACTCTCAACAATCTGCAAAGCAGACAAAATAATCGTAATTCAGTCTGGTGTCGTCATAGAGGAAGGGAATCATGAACAACTAATGAGAAAAAAAGGATACTATTTCACTCTGCTAAATAGATAGTTCAGCATGAACTATATGTTGAATATTACAGAACCTAAATATATATTTTAGCTTTGTTATTATTTTACACTTTATTTATCCTTATTTTACAGACATTTAAATTATGCTTTTCACTATAGAATGTCAGGAATTTATTTTAAGAAATGCACCACACTGGGCTGGGTCAAGAAATATACTGTTGTTTTGCAGAAGAATTGAGAAATAATTATTTCTGAAACATAACCTAGTGGCTATTAATACATCTGGTGTGATTATTAAAATAAAACTATTTTCCTTTTTTTATAGCCTGTTCATAAAAAAAGCTACATTATAACATTTAAGAATATAATTTTATTTTAAATAATAATGGGCTTGACACCAGAAGCTATAAAAACTATTTTTCTGAATGATTTAATATTGGTGAGAATGTTTATAATAGAAGCAACCTGTAATTTGATTAATTCTCATGAAAATGCCCCATACGAATAGACATTCAGCTTATAAAAATAGTACAATAGTATTGTCATCGAATTATCTTATTCTTCTATGACTTCTCCTTATGTCTTTGCTAGTCTCGAAGAGCCTCCACCCACATCCGAGCTTATTTTGGATACTTAAAATATACCGCCTTGCGGGTTATTATCCCAGAGATGGATGCTTCTTATCCAATAATAATAATCAGGCTATTCCCCCTAGTAATGGGTTAGCCCCAACCTGGAGGACTGGTGGCTGATTGTCAGAAGACTGGGCAGTAGGGGCACAAACTCCTTACGCCAGGCCATCAAATAATATTTGCAATTTTGTCCGTTATTGTTAAACTGTGATATTTTTAAGCTAAGAGCTAGATGAGACAAAACCGTGGCCCAAATTAAAAGAATGTGCTGAAACCAGAAAGGATGGCTCTGATGTAGATGCTCCTTTATGCAGATGGGCAGAAGTGGAAGATAAAGAAGAAGATATTTTAAGCAGAGCAATGCTAAAAAAACTATTAATTTAATATGATTTAAATTATAAAATATTAAGGTTAAGTTCTTAATGTATTTTAATTCTAAATAAATAATTAATCTTAATTTTTTAAATTTTTAAGCTAATTATATTACTTTAGTCAGTTACCCACTTTCTTTTCTGAAATAATTTTAAAATTTACTTTTAGTTTCTATTAAATTTGAAATAACTATATAAATTATTATCTCCAACAACCACTCATGTTTATTTTTTTTTCTAGGACTCTCCCTAATTTTACAATTGTTTTATTGAAACAAAAAAAAGATCTCTCTATTCTTCCTTGTTCAGTTATTTATAAAATCCTTTTATATTTCCAAATACTTGTTTTTTTTTTTATTTAAAACCCAATTAGTGTGATCTCATGTAGAAAAAACTACTGCCCAGCCTTCTGACTGATCCTTTAGGTTGGTAAAACCCAGTACTGGAGCGAATAGCCTGGTCATCCTTTCTCCTGATGGTACATAAACATTCAGGAGACCAGGGAGCCTCCATCTCTGGGCTAATAAGGACCGTATGAATTTGACCCATTGATATATGATGAAATGAAAAACATTTATTTATCATTGATAACCAAAAAAAGGGAACGAAATAAGGCACACTACGGAAGCTTTACCGTATTATTTAGCATATTTATCAGTTATGTTAACTGTTATAAATTACATTATAATTTAACTATTATAAAGCATCATATATATATATATATATATATATATATATATATATATATATATATATATATATATATATATATATATATATATATATATATATTAGCATTACAGCAAGTTATAGGAAATTACAGTATTCTTATCAATCAAATGTTTCAAATCGTAAAGATGAATTTGATCCGTTGATACACAATGAAATGAAAAATATTTATTGATCAAGAATAAAGAAAATCACTCTTTGTTCAATAATTTTTTAATGCATTTTAATTATTATTAAACTATTATAACTAAACTAAACTTTCAGTTTTTTATTCACACAAACTTATTGTATAGATTTTGATTTAGCACAACTACTCTAATTTTAAAAATACTGTTGAAAACAAACTAAACAAGTTAATTTTAAAAAAAAATGTATGTTTTTTTTTTAAATACGTGGCTCCTCTTTTTTTTTCTTAGATTTCATAAGAGGATAGTATCTTGTGGTATTTACTCCACAGGTTGTCGCTTCGTGTTGAGTCACAACAAGTTTTAAGTTTCCATTCATTTCCCTTTTGATATTTTACAAAAATATGAGTTATCATTACCTATATATATATATATATATATATATATATATATATATATATATATATATATATATATATATATGTATGGAAAAGAGAATGTTATTATGGGAAATATGTAAAGTTCGTTAATCATTCCATCTAGAAATGAATGTTTCAACAAAAATTTATCATCTATATCTCGAAATGTTACTTGAAACTTCTATTTCTTGATATAATGATTAACAAAATCTGCTAATTATTCTTAAGTGCATTCTATTTTCCACACTAACGCTCACGATAACTTGTATTTTTGGAACATACTAAAAATTAAACGAATAAAAATAGTAAAAACTAAACTCGAAGCGAAAATCAGAACCAAATTACGAATTTTTTAGAAAAAGTTGGTACTAAAACACATTGTAACATAAATGTTAAAACTATTCCATTCATTCACATGGCTTTTTACTCGAATTAGGTTTTTAGTTAATCAAAGGTTCTTGATTTATGAAAATTTAAAAAAGGTTATTGGGGAAACTGGCATTCAGTAATTTTTAGGGAATTGTTTTTTTTATATTACCTCCAAAATTAGAATATTGATGTTTCTCGAATTGCAAAAATTAAATTTGATGGCTGTTTCACCACAAATCGAGCTGATTAAGTCATTTTGAAAAATTGGGTACCGAATAGAGCACTCACTGAACTATAGCAGCAGCGCAGTGACTAGATATAACTATTATTCTAAAGAGCTTGTGTCATTCTTTCCAGATTAGCACAACATAGCGGTCTGATTATTACAGGAAAACGTGTAGTGACCCACTAGTATTCAATTATTCAGTAAAGAATTTAAAAATTAAAATGAATAAAAAGTAAAATAAATAAATTTTTATAAAAGGGATGATCTCACGGACGGTTTCAAAGGATATAGTGACTGGGCTTTTTTCTTATTTTAATTTTAAATTTGAATAACGTCATCCAAAAAACTTTGTTGGAGTTGATAAAAACTTGAAATAAAATACCCATGAGGTATCTTACAGATCTTCATAAGTTTTGCTTTTCAATTGGAAATAACAATCGAAATTCTTTTTTAAGAAAGTCTAACAGTTATGGGCAATGGACATAATTACTAAATTGTAACAGAGGATGCTATAACCAAATTGGCTTTTGTTGTAATTAGCTAAATATTTGTCCAAATAGGTATTCTAGATTATTAGTTAGCTATGTGCTTTAGCTTTACGTTTCGAGGGATGAGGGGGAGCTCAATGCAGAAGGTTTTACTTTTTTAAAATCCTTCGGTACCGGAATTATCAAGTGGGTCTCTTTGTATATAATATTGAATATGTTATTTTCGACATAAAAATAGATCTGTGCAATTAATTAAAGATAATGCAATAGTTCATAAATAATATTTTGAAAATTAGCTCGTTTTACCCGCTCTCCCACTCTAGGCAATTATATTGTAGATGAAACACCTACTTGGACCAAAAACCATTAAGTCAAAACATACATTAAACTTTCGAGGGAATTGCTCAATCTAACAAACCGTATTTGCAAACATTTTATTTTAATATTTTAATCTAAAACTAATTTTAATGTTAATAACACCATTCCAGGCTGAGCGAAGATAACTGTGGCTATTCTATCGATGGTCATGGGGTATTAATGCTGATTAAATTTCTTACCAAAATTGGTCGTATTTTCTGAGGCTTAACCAGAGACGTCATATATTTAATTAAATCATATATATTGTTACGGTCACAGAGAGAAATACGGGCGAAAGGGTTTAACGTCTTAAGCCCTTTGGCGGAAGAGATTAAGAAGATTGTTCTAGAAGGTTCCAGAACTCCCCACTCTGGCAGTCAGTAGTAAACCGGACAATGTGATAAACTTGTGTCAGTGAACTGTGACAGTCTTGTGAGTGTTATAAACTGTTTCTGTTTGTTACTGTGTGTCAGTTTGTTATATTTGGAGATTCTTAAGGTCGGTGGACTTTAATTAGTGAACTATAAGTGTTAATTAGTAGTTATAAGCTCTAACGTAATTTTATTGTATTTGTACAAATTTGTGTAAATAGTTAAGCTATTTCGTAGTAGTAATATCTTATTTTATTTTAGAAATGAAATAGGCCTAGGTTATAACAAATATTTAGAATATTGTTATTGTAAATTTATATTAGTTTCATAATTTAATTGTTTGTAACTTCATTGTATTCTTTTTGTCACTTTGTTAATAAATATTAGTACCTTGAATTTATTATTAGTTTAATTCATTTTCACACTTAGTAGCCCGTAACAATATTTCTGGAATTACTAAAATTTGAAATGCATAAAACCTGAATGTATCATAATTAGACACACTGGCTTTGCATTAACGACATATCAAGAAATTCAGCGTTCTCTTTCACTTACATTCAAGACCTATTAATATTATAACAACCTTTCAAATTTCTTTTATACGGTTTAGACACATCAATTAGTTTAATAACATTAAACCAACGATTAAACTATATTATACCGTCCAAAAAGAATTAGGCACTGTCCAGTGGAAAATACAAGTATGAGTGTGTCAAAAATCTTAAGCGCTTAGGTTCAAGTATCGATCACTGCTAGTGTGAGGGAGCAAAGGTAAAAAGAAGAACAATGACAGTTAATCGATTCTTATTATATTTACCTAAACGTTTTAGGAGTGAGCTGATCAGTCAGGGTTCAAACAAACCCTGAGCTGAACACAAACCTTAATGAACCAGTGTTATGTAAGCAGCATAAACCTGGACATAAATCACATGCTGAATGTTGGAAATGAAGAAGTACTATCAGACTTGTTAAGAGAATGGTTTATTTCTGTAGATGGCTGAAGACCGCTTCATGCGTCCGAAGCGCCGATAAGGGAGAATTGCGGCTTTTTTTCTCTTGAATTTTATTTTTTGTACCAATCTCAAATCCAAAATATTTAAGTTTTTCAACATTAGATGTCATGATCAATAATAGCTCAATCACCATAATCGCCGTCATTTCTATTGCTAACCATTTACTTTCTGTTATATGAATTTACTCCAAATGCTACAACTTCACCGTCTTTTAGCAACGTTAATGTATTTTTTATGTACTTAGTTTTCAAGTACCAGTGACAGTATCAAATCAACAATCACCAAACACTAGCATGAATATTTCACCAGAATGGTTCAAACATTTTTCCGTAATATAAAAAAGGTACCTTTTTCTTTAAATTAACTAATGCTCTTGAACTGAATTAGGCACTACAGATGAAAGTGAATACATAATGCATTGTCTCCTCAATCACAGTGTTATACATGGAATCATAACCTTTTGTGAAATTGAAATAAATTTCATTCGTAGACAATATTTCCTCGGTACATACTTATACAAATCCATTAACTCTCAACACTCTTCTTATATCTACAGTCTCCTCCAATTCAAATCCTCAGTCCAGCACCACGAAACAAGATCAGTGTGGACTCAATCCCTTCTGTGAACGGCCATCTCAACATTTCCGTCCCAAAAGCACATTAGTCATCTCAACCAGCATGTTAAACCATTCAGTATTTATTTTGTATCGTTGCTAATTCTATATATAGTATTAATATTTCTCAATTTCATATGAGTTTGTTCTTATTTTTAAAGACTTTAAAATTTGAGCACATACATTTTCTAGAAGAAATATTGTTTGTCACATCATTCAGAAAATAATGTTTTTTTTTTTGTTTTGGTTTTAGAAATATTTAAAAAAAAAAATTGTCTTGAATTATGTATTATAATAAGTAATACATATTTATTATGTTAAGACCGTGGAAAAAATTCCAACGAAAAGCCCTTAAGTCACCAATCTAAAACAGAAACAGAAATCTGTCCAATAGTTCGCCTATTCAGGCATCCTCTGGGTAGAAAGAGAATAACAGCAAAACAAACATGAATAATGCACCCAAGAAGCATCCCACCACCTCCAAGACTCAAATAAGGTTAGATAAAAACAGCTGATAAATACTGGAGAATTTGAAAATTCAACATGCACTCATCAACCTACAAAAAGCACAACAGGAAAAAATAAATAATTGTAAACAACACCAAAACATAAGACAAAAACCATAGGAAAAAATGAAAGTAAAATTGTAATGAAAAAAACAAAACAACATTATCAAGACACCAGTGGATTTATGGCTATTCCACAAAATGTATTAATATTGAAAAAAAAAAGAGACCTTACATAAATGTTAAGACCGTGGAAAAAATTCCAACGAAAAGCCCTTAAGTCTCCAAACTAAAACAGAAATTGAAATTATCTGTCCAATATCCTATTCAAAATCTGATAAAGTAACTGATTGTAATCTAATATTTTTTTTTCTAATATTGGACAGATAATTTCAATTTTTGTTTTAGTTTGGAGACTTAAGGGCTTTTCGTTGGAATTTTTTCCACGGTCTTAACATTTATGTAAGGTCTCTTTTTATTTTGTCAAATTTATTATTATATACAATAAATAACTTAATCTTTCATGCCTCCTTGTTTTGATAAACACTATTATCATTACATAATATTTTCTCTTCAACAATTAAACAGTTTGCAGTAATAATTGCGAAACTCATTGTGACCTTTAAGGTATTAATACGTCAGTATCGCTAATGAAGGCTTGGCAGCTCTGGGATACTTGGCTACCAACTAAACCACTTCAACTTTCTTCATCAGCCTCTGTCGCTATGAAATTGAGAAGACTGTATCCTTTCTCGGTGAGTTGAATATTTATTATAAATTATCTTTTCTTAAATAAAGATCTGAATTGTCTATTACTTTAGCGTTAACAGAAACATATCAGTGTCAAAACTGCGCCTGATTAAGCTAAGATCTGCAGCAAATTTTACTAGGCATAGTTCTTGTATAGTAAAAAAATACTTTCCTAAACACTTTCTTCATTTATTACTCATAAAAGTGAGATTACTATTGGTAGACGATCTTGGCCAGCGTACTTTTTCCGCTTACAGAAAGAAAAAAACATTATTTTTTCTTATTATAAATCTACATATCCTATATCATTCAACTCTTCTGAAATTACCTTTATAATTGTTACCTCTACTGCAAAATTTTACATGTGAAAAATCAAAATCAAAAGTGATCGAAATTCAAACAAGAATTATCTTTCCATTATATTCTTTGATCCTTAAATATTTAATTTGAATTCAAGCAATCCTATTTCGGATTTGCTACAGTTTCAAAGAACTCATAGGAGCTACTTGAATGTTAGCAGATTATTAGGGGCCCCCTTAGGACTTCTTACTAACAGTATACAGGAGCCTAGCAGTGCGTCATTACAGATCCCTTTCGCTAATACTGAGCATAATAATTTCTTATTTATTTATCAATAAATTTATATAACTGAAAAATATAAACTAACAAACTTTTTATTTTTATTTTTCGCAATGAAATAAATATCTATACTAATGTTATAAATGCGAAAGTAACTCTGTCTGTCTGTCACCGACGTTATCACGGCCAAACCGCTGGGCCGATTATGATGAAATTTGGTACTGAGATAGTCTAGAGCCTGAGAAAAGACATAGGCTACCTTTTAATGCGAAAAAAAGGGTTTTAAGGGCTTGAAATAGGGGATGATTTATATAATTGATTTAATTTGAAATAAATAATGAACATATGTTTTAATGCCTTTACACCACATGCGTGGGCTAACCTCCTTTAGTGAATTCAAAAATCTCAAAAATCAAGAGTTTTCAACATTTCGAGATGCATTTGAGGCAAGAGTGTCATTAGAGAATGATAATCATTGGGATACAACTCTGGAAGAGGCTGCACAATGCAAATCTGCGCCCAAGGTGAGAGAGCTGTTCGCTATATTAATCCATGAAACACTTGGACTTTCAAACCCTCAAGAATTGTGGGAAAAGTATAAAAATGACATGGCGGGTGATATTTTAGACATATTACAAGAACAGAATACGAATGCTTTATACAATGAATTAATTTACAATGACGCGCTAACAAAGGTTGATGACCAAGTGATTACTATTGTTAGAAAAATTCATCCGGTTTTGGAATGAGCAGACCACAAAGAATTGGAGAAGTTCTAAAACTAACATTGAACTTAGCTCATGAGGAAATACCAGTATGTAACATTAGTAAAAGCAGTGAGCGCAGAAGAATGTTACAGTAGTGTAAGCTGTTGGTTTGGGATGAATATACGATGTCCCATAAAAAAACAATCGAAGCACTAGATCGCACAATGAAAGATATCAAAAGCAACCACGGTATCATGGGAGGGTGGCGGTACTTTTACTGGTATAGTACTGGTATAGGTACACAGGCAGTTGAAATAAATGCCTGTTTTAAGCATCTGTTTTAGGGGCAAAAAATTTTGTTTCACTACAAATATGCGAGTAAAACTTCACAATGATTCTCAAGCCGGGCAATGTGCAGCTGTTCTTCTAAAATATGGAGAAGATTGTATGCCAACAGATGATGATGACAAAATGATTACACTGAGACGTGAATTCTGTCAAATTGTCGATAACACAGATGATCTAAAAAATAAAGTCTATTCTGATCTTCAAATAAATATGGGCAATCGAGAATGGCTATGTGAAAGGGCAATTTTGGCGCCGACTAATGAGATAGTAAACCAAATAAACGAACATATCATGTATGTCGGAGGTGGAGGGGGATGTTGTCCAATACATCTCAGTAGACAATGTTATGGACAAAACAGGTCATAAAAATTATAAAAGCTACAATCATGACTTTAATGGCAAAAGGCGATATTTTTTTTATTCCCCGTACTCCGATAATTCCTACTGAGTTGCCTTTTCAGTTAAAAAGAGAACGGTTTCCTCTGAAAACAGCATTTGCAATAACAATAATTCAAGCTCAAGGACAGACGCTTAAATTTGCTGGCGTTCATTTAGATGGCATGTGGCATGCTCACGTGTATCAAACCGACAAAATCTCTATGTTTTGGCAAAAGATGAGAAAACAGAACACGTTGTTTATAAAAATGTACTTAAATAAACTATTTGCAGTAAAACACTTATTATAATGTATATATGTATTTTATTTGCAAAAAAATTAGCCTAAAATATTAACAATGCTGCCTAAAGTAACTATTCCACACGGACGAAGTCGCGGGTACAGCTAGTTGTAATTTAAAAATTTTGATTTCATTGAATACATTCATTATTACCAATCAACCCATTTGGAATACGGCTACGTATGGTAATCGGAAATGGTGGAAATCTCGACCTTCCAACATTACTAAATTCATCATCAGTGGTGCAACAACCCAATTATTGATTTTTGGCTTCCTCAAGAACCTTTCGCTATCCCTCTCTATCTTGTGCAGCCCAATCCATTCCGCACACCAAACAGATTGCTAGAATCCTTCGTGACTCCGTCTCTCCATTGTAGTTTCGGTCTATTGATAGTTCGGCCATTACCTTTTTGGGAACGTTTTCATAATTCATCCTGGCGACATGTCCAGCCCATCTAAACTTCCCTATGCGCATGAATCAAATGATGCCAGTTTCTCCTGTCAGTGTGTAGAGCTTCTTCACTGGACCATAGATTGGGCGTAGAATTTTCCTTTCGAACACGAGCAGCCATTGCTCGTTCGATTCGTGTAACTGGACAAGGTGAATCATTGTTCTCCGCTCTGCAACGTCGTTTTCCACGTTAAACCGAAAGCCGTTACTAAAATTACTGAAATGCTTACCGGATTTTACAATCCATCCAGAAAAGAGCACATTATGCCTTGTTCCATGAACCAAGGAACTACTAGTTCCTTCAGTATACAAATTTTTTAAATGTATTTTACTCTATACTATAGCAACGGGATTCTGTTTGCATCTATCGTTTGCTGTACCGCCCAAGCTATGATCTGAGGGAAAAGTCAGATCCTTTGATCTGAATATATTTAAATACTAAAATGGGATGCCACCCTGAGATGGTTATACTTAATAAATAGTAATTTTATAGCATTATTAAATAAGAGATATATCCCTTTCTTCTCCATTGGTTAACGTGTTTATCTGACCAATAGTTGTTTATTAAATAAGAATAACAATTATTGATTAACATTATATTTATTGGTGCTTATCCTGGTTACAAAGATTTAAGAAAACTTACAAACTACTTACAAAGAAAGGGGGACGCTATATGTGACTTGCTGATTCTCGACCATCGCTCCATTCAGCTCCTTGTATCTTGAGTTGACCGCGTCTTCCGCACAACTGACCTACCTTGAACGTAAAGCTAATAAACCCTAAGGGTCATTTTACTCTACCTGGCCTAGGCTCCTTACCATATTTACTTAAGTATCTCCATTGCTTCAGATAGTCACATATATCATCTTCCTAAACAATTAATTTTTTTTTAAGTTATACAAATTTTTAATATTATTATTTTGAATTCGATTAGTCGATCGTAGAGGAAAATGAATTTCCTCCGCAATCTTTTAAAATACTATCGACGCTTTCTGATTGCTCTTAATCGGCAATTAATTTAGAATTCAACCTTCTTGTGTCTAGGAAAATTCTAACTTGGCCATTACTTTCAGTTGCCGGCACAATTGGTCTCAAATAATTGTTGTTGCTCAGTTGAATTATTTTGTCACCCAACTTGTCATCCAACAACGGCCTCCCTTTAATGGACTGGAATAGGATATGGCCTAATTCTAAAAGATTCTGAGTCTATACTCATAGTCCTTAATGATACCAGCAGTATCTGAAAATATTCCTTCACAAAACTCTAATAATTATCTTAAATTTTCCATGATAACGCTGGGAAATTGCGCCTGACTAATCTGCAATTCAAGTAATTTTTCTTGAATAAGTTCCTGTTTACTTTTCTAATTATTCTTATTCACATCAACAATATTTACACATAAACTCGGCACGAGCCGAAAGTTTCCATCTTTTTCAACTAAAGGGATTTTGATATTATTCTTATCATTTTCTGGGTTAAATTTTAGCTCATTATTTATTTCGCTAACATTTCTACTGATAAAACCATACCTCAGAATGCAATCTTGACTCAATTGAGCTATAATTAGGAAACTTACGTTTATTTTAATTCCATTAAAATTAATACCAGTGAAAATCTTTTGTTTGACAGGTTTAGATTTTTTTCTGATAGCGGTTCACGCCGCTCACTTGTAATAAAATGAGATTTATTCTTCATATAAAACGATTCATTGATATATAATACCTTGCTCCCTGTATCATTTAATGAGAATACGATCGATTCGAAAGGAAACTTGTTGGCAACTTTGCTCTGATATACTTTGAACATCATCTTCTAATGTTAAAACTGTCTCAAATTCCTTAAAGAGTGATTTGACGCAGTTATCCAATTTCTTCCCTGCATCGGTTTCCTATTGATTATGAAAATTATCTTCTTCTTGTTCTTCACTGCTTAGTTATAATTCTCCATACCTGGCTGGCCATCTGTTAGGGTTTTAGTACTTTTATAGTAACGTTCTTTCATTGGGCGTGACTTATCTTCCGATCTGTTTTTAATTGGTGATATTTTACAGTTCTTGTTTTTTGCCCTTGGTCCTGTGGAACCCACTTCCTAGGTGACCTTTCAAACTGTGTTTCCCTTTTTCTATAATCAAGTTCCTATGTTCCTGTGTCGTATCAAATCCTTCCCTTTTTAAAGCAATATTTCTTTCTTCGCCAAATTTTCTGATAGGCGCCCCCTGTCATAAAATTCCTTCTTAACCTAAACGTTCTATAACCTCTAAGAACCGCTCTATTTCCTTTATCCCTTGAAAAAAAAACTATTTCTTCCACCTGTTTTCCGACATATCTACTCGCCGTTCGGCAAATTTAGCTGTCGTCCAATTTCGTAGAACAGGCTCTGGCTCTTAGGATTAATTTACCAAAATATTTTTCAGGGGTTACGTCGGTGTGGTAAAAGTATGAATCCCGAATTAACTCATCAAAGATTATGTGGTCATATGTCAGTACCTCTGTATATTTCTTGAGAAATTCTTCTTCAAATATCTCAATAGAGTGAATCTCCTTTTCTTTAAAGGAATACCATACTAGTGCTTGGTCACGCAAATGTGCTTTTATAAAATTATCCAACAACATATGCCTTCCATAAACCTTCTATTCAATTTTTAATGCTCTAATAAAGTCTATTCGTATATTGATTTACTCTTCCAAATTGAGCAATTTTTCACTCATCTCACGAAAAGAGTTCTCTTTCGATCTCGCTGTACTAACATATGCCTCCATTATTCTCATCATATTACTTTGTTAAACAAAGTTGTCCTGAAGTGATTCAAATTTTTTATTTATTCTTGCTTCCATTTCTTCCATTTTCACCATCCTTTGTGCATTTAAATTTGGTTCTGAAGTAAGAGAACCTATTTTTTCTATATAACCTGTGCTTTATCCCCTTCGCCTTCAGAAAACGCAAGTGCCTCACATTCTTCCATCTCATTGTCTTTACCACCTCTCCGTAACCTGCACTCTTCTAAATGTCTTACCATTTTTGGTACTAGCGTCATTTTGAATAAATGAGAACAATTACGGCCATCAAACGGTTTTCCGAAATACTAACTTGATTAATTAATACTGAAATTATCTTAGTAGAGATCACACTTCTCAAATCAATATACACACAAAATAAAAGAATCGCAATTAATGTCTAAACCAGCAAAAAATTTCATATATACTATTCTTAAGTAACCGATAAATAAACAATCTCCCCTGTCAAGCTGTTCAAAATCCATACACAAGGGATGACAAAATGCCATATCGGCTTTACTGCCCAAGCTATGATCTCAGGGAAAAGTCAGAACCTTTGATCTGAACAAATTTAAATACAAAAATGGAATGCCAATCTGAGATCGTTATACTTAATATATATAATAGTAATTTTATAGCATTAATAAATTAGAGACATATTCCTTTCTTCTCCAAAGGTTAACGTAGTTGACTGACCAGAAGTTGTTTATTAAATAAGAATAATTATTGAATAATATTATATTTATTGGTGCTGGTAATGGTTACAAAGATTTAAGAAAACTTACAAAGAAAGGGGGACGCTATATGTGACTTGCTGATTCTCGACCAACGCTCCATCCAGCTCCTTGCATCTTGAGTTGATCGCGTCTTCCAGACAACTGACCTACTATATATTGAAAGTAAAGGCAATAAACCCTAAGGGTCATTTAACTCTACCTCGACTAGGCCCCTTACCATATTTACTTAAGTATTTCCAATGCTTCAGATAGTCACATATAGCACGTTCTAAGTTATGCAGTTTTTTAATATTTTTATTTTGGATTTTGTTTCAGGTAAGACAGAAAATTGAGATCTGTGAAAATCAACAGAAAAATAAGTTAGTGGCATTAGTTCAATAATTTTATTTTATTTTAAACATACTTATTGGTAGTATATATTTCTGTTGTCATATGAACAAAACACAAGTTTTGGTTTATATCCTTCATATTTTATATTTCAGAAAAGAAAATGCTGGAAAGCTAAGGACTGTTCTAAAAATTGTAAGTGCAATATTCGTTTTAATTACATTTAAATAAAAAATACAACACAACTTACAAAAGGTGAATGAATGGTGTCATCTGTGGAAAATCAGACTGAACCACGAAAAGTCACAACACATTTACTTTTACTCTTAGACGCGAAACTTTCCCTCCCATTTTCCTTAATAACGCACCCATCCCCCAGAGAGACAAAGTACAATACCTTGGACTAACATTTGATAGGAGAATGACATGGGGTTAAGATGAAACGCCAATCACTAAATCACAAACTCAAATTAATGTACTCCCTATTCAGGAAAAACTCCAAATTAGATTTAAGACAGAAATTAAATACGTACACTTACTTACTAAAACCAGTTTGGACATATGCTTTACAAATTTATGGCATCACTAAACAGACTCACAGAAAACGACTGCAAACTTTTCAGTCAAAAGTAGTTAGACTTATCACTAATGCACCATGGTACGTCAATAACAAACTCTGCATACTGACTTAAAAATACAAACGATTGAAGAACACATACGAACGTACTACAAACGCTTTCTATTCAAGAAAAACTATACGGACACCCAAACGCATTGATAAAAAATGGCCACGACTCTCATGCCTGAGAACACTAGGAGGAGACTAAAAAGAACGTGGATGAGGGATCTATTACAGTAAGAAAATAAAGCAAGCCAATGGAGAGGTACCGCTGGATACTGTTCTTCGCCATGTCATTTTGTATTATTTTTCAGTCAGCCAATCTGCTTATTGTCAATTACTTGTATTTGACAGGTGTAGATGGAAATATAAAGAGAAAAAAAATTACATTTTAATATTAGTACTTGTGTTGATTACAAATTAAGTAAATGGTGAGTTCTCCGGTGAAAAGGTAAGATATGTTTGAATATATATAAGGTATTACGATATGGAGTTAAATGAAAATTGAAGCTGGAGGAAGAAACCGTCAACTGAAGTTGAAATGAGGAGAAAATTACTTTCTGCTGAGCACGTAGTAGCGATCTTGTAGTAGCCATGCTAGAGGCACAAAGGTCCTCCGGAGGGAGGGGTCTAAGTGTTCAGTGAGAGCAGGCTTCCCCTCATATGTGGTCTAGTGGTTAGCATAACCTAATAAGCCAAAGATAGCGGGTTCGTAGCCCGCCCGGCAGGTGGCCTTTGGATTTGGAGTTATTCCATCCTTCGGAAGGGACGTTAGAAGGGACCCCCGAAGCCTGTACGATGTCAAGTACTCGTTAAAAATTCCTATCCTAATTAAACCTGGATATGCAAAAAAACATAATCGGCTATTACTAAAGTTAAATAAAATCCATAAAACACCTTTTAAAATAATACAAGTTTATGCTCCTACTACAGATGCTGAAGATAGTGAGGTTGAAGAATTTTGTTTAAACCTCAAAATAGCTATAGATGAAGGAAAGTATAATCAACTAGTATTGATCGGAAATTTAAATTCAAAAATTAGTAGTAAAGTTAAATCAAAAGGCATAGACAAATTCAGAATAGGAGAAATAAATAATAGAGGTGAAAGGCTTATTGAGTTTGTTGAAGCAAATGGTTTTTATATTATACAGCTTCTTTAAAAAAAAAAAAAATCCCCAAAACAAATGGACATGGCAGAGTACAGATAAAAAGACAAAAAATTAAACAGATCTTCACCACATTAAAAACTAAAAATGCAAATTGGAAATCCGACAAAATTAAATCAGAAAACTTAATGAAATGGAAATTTGAGGATCACTTAAAATCAATTATGCCAATATTATGCTGTAACATGGACCAGGTAGCTTATGGATTGGTATCCAAGAGACCACGCAAGGAAAAGAGGACGTCCACCGACAGACTGGGACAAGGAGATGAAGAAGAGCTGCGGAGGGGCAGCCAGGAAGAGAGTAGCATTGGATAGGAAAGAGTGGAAACGGATGGGACAGGTTGCGTAATATTTAGTGTGGTTGGGTAAAAAATTATTTTACTTTAAAGTAATATTTGTTAAAATTTAAGTTAAATACCGTAACATTTAGTGTGCTTGCAAGAGTGATAAGTAGAAACAATCGAACTTAAAACGTCAACTAAAGGTTGATTTTGTTCTTACCTGAATAGGTATAGAAAAAATAGAAAGTGTTTGTATATGTTTATTATATTTTATGAACAAATAAAGGTTACTATTATTATTATTATTATGCAAAATTTAGTCCTTCCACTGCAGCCTCGTTCGATAAGTCATAGCAGTGGCGAAACAATGTTTATTACAAAAATTAATTACAAGTATTGCATCTCTTTGAAGAGTCATTAAAGAGGTTGATGAAAATCTGAGTTCTGAAAATTGTAACATTTTGGCGCATCTGAAGATAGAATCGGTGGTTGAAAGAATCCTGCTGGAAGGCTTGGAAATTATTGATAATATTTGAAGCAATAGTATGTAGTAACGAATCCTTACTACTTTCCTCTTTACAATCTTTCAGCGATATTAAACATCTAATTCTAATAATAATAAGAGCACAGATATTAACATTTCGATCAACTCAAGGCATATCATAATGAGAGGTTCTTGTTATAGTTCCGCTACGTGAGCTCCAAAGACAGAAACATCTTCATCTTGAGCTTGGTAGTTTCCATCGCCATGAATCTAGTGCCACCGATTACTACGTGGATACTCTTGACACCGGTTCTGGATTTGTTTATCAAAATGGAAACCCACGATAGTGTGAGACTGAAACTATTTATTTAGTTAATTCTCAATTTTATTATTAAAATTCTATAATTATTTTTTTATGATTCACAGCCTCATAATTTCACGAAGGCAGAATTGGCTTCCAATATCTTCGAAATTGGCTGTAACTACTTCATAACTACTGCAATTAATTTCATTTTAGCAAGCATTCAGGTAAAAATTATATTGTTTTAATGTAAAATATCTATTTGAAGAGTGAAGCCTTAAATTAACTGAAATGTTTGAGCCCATGAAAGTGCGGACGTACGATATTTTGAAAGTTTAATTTTAAAACCACCTAAAACGGATTATTATGATATTAACTTTTTATTTAGAAATGGTTAACTGGATTGATCTTGAGAAGTGTTGAGAATTATTCTATTTGAAAAGTGGATATTTAGAAAACTGATTTTATTTGCACAAATTTCTTCTACCTTTCTTCAAGTTCTTAGCCACAACAATCCATGTGACATTCAAAATTCTTTTAACGAACGCGATTTTCTGTTATCCCTCACCATACCTGTACCCTACATCCTTTGATTTGAACATTTATTCACATACATACCTTTAAATTATGCCTTCCACATAGTGGAAAACAAATGTTCAACGTTGGAAATTCATACACTTCTTCCCTCAACCGTCCCTTAAAACTTCAAGCCCTTAAAACTCTGTTGCGAATCTAACTATTTCCATGTGCAGTTATTTTTGAAATCAAAGTTTAAAACTTGGATTTCAAATTAAAATGTTGGAAATCTTCTCACTCCGTACCTTTCCAACATTTTAATTTAGGGTCTTTTTCCTGACGATGTTATTTACACTAAAAAATATGTCGTTTGAGTTCTAATTTCCGAAATCTTATCTTTCTTCAACTCCTACCATCTCCGTCTTTATTTCACTATTGAATATCAATTTAGAAATACACTACTTTTTATTCACCTCCTCATTAGAAATCCTAATCGCACCTTAACATAGATTGGTACACAAACCTACGGACTCCGGTAAATTTCTCAATTACCATTCCCAACACCCTCACCACAAAACAAAAATATTTTGCTAAAATTATCATGCAACGCCTGTCTCTTTCCTCTGCTTCCATGAAACCAACAAAAATCTCATCATACTGATCCTTTTAGAAAATAACTTAAACCCTATAATAAATTCACTCTGCAACATCAACAAACTTCATTCCCTTATTTAGATCTCTACCATTTATCCCATGCTTTTCTAGTAACATTCAACAATCCTAGTGCTTCTGTATTTCTAACCTAACAATTGCATTTAAATTTCATAATAATCTTTCCAACCTCTATAGTCTTGTCTAAGATCTCATCTCTATTGGGCGAAAGCCAATACCTTCTTAATGATCGTATCACCTAACATAAATATTCTATTTCTGCTAATGAAGTTTCTCAACACTCATTATCTTAAGCCACACATTTGACTTTGACAATATTTCGGTCCTCAACACAGTCCCTAACCATTACAAATCTCAGAAAGCACCCATAGGCATTTAGAATCGCTATGTAGTCTTTTGATAACCGAAAAACAGGGAAACCGAACCTATCCCTAATCTACCCCCAGATATTAAATTAATTAAAATGACACTATTATTCCAATCCTAAATTTTTATTTTAGTGTATGTGTATGTCAATATTGACTCTCTCTCATTCCTCGTCTCAAACATTCCTCTTTAGACGGTTCTTCCTATACCTAAGGGGGAAAAAAATCTAGTATAATAATGCATAATTCATTGTAAAATACTGTCTGAATTTTCAGGTAATGTCTTCAGAAACTGTTTCATGTAGTATCATGGCCAAAGTAAAAACTGCATATCTAAAAAAAATGCTGTTAATAGAAATGAGCTGGCATGATACGTCACAAGAGAAATTCATTAGCACCATATCACAGTAAGTCAATACAATTATATTATTTAATCATCAATCCTAAAATTCTATCGATATTATATTGAATTCAAGTTCCATATCAGTATTGTCATGCAAAGTAACAATAAACCACTAATAATAATAGTATATGCAAGTTATTATTCTGAGTGTACAGACAAGGTTCAATAAAAAGGCCCATCATTGTATATGATTACACCTCTGATACTGAAAAATACACATGAGAAAGATAATGTTCCCTCAAACCCACGTCACGTCGCACAGTGTTTTGATTAGTAGGAGCTAGGTGGACAAAATTATGTTTCGACGTTTTTGCATTTCTTTCAAATAATTAAGTATTATAATTATAAAAAATGTTTTTTAATTAATTGTCAACTGAAGTTAAGGGGATTGCCTGGATTATAATAAGAATAAATAAAAGAAACTTATATAGAATAGAATAGAAAAATAATTTTATTCTGGGATTAGGTCAGAATAACAATATTGTACAGAAATTAATAGAAAATATCTGGCCAAAAGGCTATATTATTGAGATACTGCAATATTTTTTTCTTCTCTTTATATTTACATCCACGCCTGTCAAATAAAACAATGACAATCAGCAGATTGACTGACAGTAAGATAAAATACAATGGCATGAGAGGCATGAAGAAGAACAGTACCCAGTGGTAGCTCTCACTTGGCTTGATTCAATTCCCTATGGTAACAAATCCCTCATCCACGATCTTTTTAGTCTCCTCAGGCATGAGAGTCGAGGCTATTTGACTGCAATTAAATATGAACTAAAATGTATATATATATATATATATATATATATATATATATATATATATATATAAAACAAAAAAAAAAGAAAAATAATAGAATAAAAACCTAGAAAGGAACATCTAATAATATGAATAATAGTATCATAATGATTGTGGAATATATACAAGTATTGTTTCAATCTATTGTGTTGAGTATAGCTATTTATTTTATTGATTAGAGATCATCTGTTTGGGAGAAGATGTATGACGGATAACAGGTGGGAGTGAGTTTCATAGAGAGGTAGACCAAGTGAGAAAGGAGCACTCAAAAGTTTTGATTCTGTGGGAACGGGAATAAAGGTCGGAAAGGCGAGATCTTTTACCCTGGAATTGAATAGAGGATTTGAACTGTAGGATACTACAGATATAAGATAGATGTTGTGAGTTGATGGTTTGGTATAAGAAAGACTCTTGGGAATAGAGTCTACGCATAGAAGGAAAGAGCCACTTCAAAGAGGTGGGACAGATGAGACTACCTCGGGGCCTCGAAAACAAACCGAAGTGAGCTATTTCTCTCAGTATTTCCTCAAGCTTGTTCGAGAGCCCATCATAAGCCACACAGCCATAGTCAAAGTGTGGAATGATGATAGAAGTGATGGGGATCATACGGATAGGTAGTGTTAGAAGATGCCGGGAACGATGGAATAACTTTAGGGACCTTATTGATCGATGGGCAATGTGAAGTTTCCAGGAAACGATACCGAGATTTTTAACAGAGATACTTAAACTAATAGGGTGATTATTTAAGGTTAGTTGGGGAAGAGAGTTGATGGATTTAAGGAGGGTGTTGGAACCAATTAGAATGGCCTGAGTTTTAGCAGCATTTAACGACACTTTATTCAGGTTATCCCAGGCAGTGATCCTATCCAGGTCATCCTGAATTTTAGCAAATGCAGCTATTATCTCAGAGGGAGGAAAGGAGAAATTAATCTGGGGACTCGTTGGCGTATAGGTGGTGGGAACATTGGCGGATTGATTTAGGAAGGTCATTAATGTAACAGTTGAAAAGGATTGGGGTAATACTAGAACACTGAGCCAGTCCTATCTTCAGTGGAAGGAAAGAGGATAGGGGTTTATTTGGGACGGATACCGCTTGAGTCCTTTCCGAGAGGAAAGCTTGGACCCGGAGTACGGAACTGTAGGAAAAGGAAAGAGATTTTAATTTAGAAAAGACGATGGAATGCTTAAGCGAGTCGAAAGCTTTTGAAAAGTCGAGAAGAACTACTGTTTTTTTTTCTTGATGGCGGTATGTATGCAGTGGTGATTTTAACTAGGGCAGATTGTGTGGAGAGGCCAGGACGGAACCCTGAATGAAGTGGATCAAGGAGTTTGGTCTGTTCCAGAAAATTTGGCATTTGGGATCGCACTATTCTTTCAAGAGGTTTGGATAGGTTAGAGAGAATAGAGATAGGACTGAAGTCATTTGGGTTTGAGGGATCGGATGATTCGTAAAATAGGATGGACTATTGCTTTTTTTCCAGGAGGAAGTCAATCCTGCATTTTGTAGGGGGAAATTGTAAATGTAGAGAAAAGTGGGTAGAATTTCGGAAATGCTTATTTTTAACAATTTGACGGGAATACCGTCAAAACCTATGAAATTAGAGTGGGATTTCCTTGGGGAGGAGATTAGGACAGTGGGTGATTTGTCAGTGAAATAAAAATTGATGTAGTTGAATGGTGGTACTATTGGGAAATTGGGAGAAGTAGATTGTGAGTTGTTAGAGGAGGAAGACAAGAAATGTACGTTCAGTTCATCAGCTGAAACCGGAAAGACTAGAGGGGAAGGGAATCTATAAAGGGAGAGTTTCCGAAGGATTAGCCATTTGGATTAAGGAAAGGGCTTCATGAAAGTATTTGTATTTCGCCTGCCCTATTGTAGATTGTGTTAAGTTACGGAGTGTCCTGAATACTTGATAATCGTCAGTCAGTCTTGTCCGTCTATAGTGTCTGCGAGCTGCGTCGCGCTTCGTTTGCAGTTCTTTTATGATTTGGTACATCCAGGGAGCATGCAATTGATGGAAGGTTGAAGTTTTATGAGGAGCATGGGTGTCCAGGATACTAATAAGATAGGAGGTGAGTGTATCAACCATGGAATCAACTTCGGAGTATGGATATTGGTAACTTGGCCACAAATATTTTGGCAATTTTTTATTTTCAAAATGGTTTCAAATTACTAAAAACATATTTAGGAAGACGATAAAATGAAGGTTACACTCATACACTTACTTTTACTAGTTTACCCCAGCAGAAATATATTTATGAGCGAGCATATAAAATTTAAAAAAAACTTTCAATAGAATTATTGATTTATTTATTAGATTATATCATAATATTAATAGAAAACATTTATTCAAGTAGTTTTTTTAGTAATAGAGTAAAATTATATTATGTTAGTAAATAAACAAGATGGTGACAAATTTATTATTCTTCGTCACTGTCCTCAGAAGGTCACTTTGTAATTTCTATTAGTTTTTGCTCAAAATCTTTGAGTTTTGCATCAAGAAATTTCTTTGTGCTTCCTCTTATTAGCTCGTGTAGTTGTTTTCGAGTCATAGACATAAATGTAGCTTCAGAATCTAAAAATAAAAATAAAATAAATTACCGAAAAATTATATAACAGCTCTTCTCACATTTTTTAAAAAAATTTGTGGAACGGGAGGGGGAAACTTTTGTCATAGTACGTCAAAATAGACAATCCTACCTATCATACGACATAGATTTCATGGAGTACAAATGAGTCCACAGTTACTTTAAAGATACGTTTATATTTAAAATTCTGCAAAAGGCAGTTAATTTCACTAGAGTTTTTAGAATGGTAAAAAAAGATAAAATAAATACTTATCGAAATCACTTGCTACAATATAGAGTAAATACCTTGATGAAGCATATCCATGGTGTTTTTTTTTTCTGTAAAATCACTTTAAACATAAAAAACGCAACTGAACTGTGTTAAAATGCGGGAACACCGAGAGCGCCAACTGATCGTATCAAGCGAGTGCTGTCAACTGACTGTTATTACAGCTTTCTGGTAAAGCTAATTGGGGTGAGGATTCGGCTAAATGACGTCATATATAACTACCTACTTGGGGTCCCAGCCCCAGCCCTTAACAATAAAGTTTGCATTTTTGATTTTTGGCCAGCTTTTGGGCTCGAATACCTCTCTGTGCGATGCCATAAAGTCAGCCGAACAAATCTAGGTCCGCAGGTAAAACTAATAAAAATCCATATTTATTCTGGACAAGTCCCTTTAGAATAATGATGAATATGAACTATAATATCTTAGTCTACAATTCAAGTAATAAATGAAAATAAAAAATTAAAGAAAATAAATTAAGAGCTAGTTCGCAATAACGAATTAAATGAAGGAAAAAATATAAATACGATAACAATAATTATAAAGAAAGAAAACTGTTAATATTTATATGTATACCAAATTTATGGAAAACAATACAAAAACAAAATAATTGGAAATATGGGAGGAAGAAAGAATACCAGAGGAGTGGCAGACCGCCTTAATACACCCGCTACATAAAAAAGGTGAGAAATCAGATGTAAGCAATTACAGAGGAATCTCGCTACTACCAGTAACGTATAAAATATTCTCTAGAATCCTACTCAATAGATTAGAGCTGCAAATAGACCAGAAATTAGGGGAATATCAGGCAGGTTTTAGGAAGGGAAAATCCTGCCAGGAGCAAATACTTAGCCTCATATTGATCATAAAATATTACAGGTATATACCCGAGAAAAATCTTTACATCTCCTTCATAGACTTCAAAAAGTCCTATGATTCAATAGACATAGAAGTATTGCTAAAATTCCTGAGGGACTACAGTGGGGACAAAAAGACAATAAGCCTGATAAAACTGACTCTGACGAATTCCATTTCAAAGTTAATATTCCAAGGACTAATAAGTAAACCGTTCCAAATAAAGACGGAGCTAGGACAGAGCGACGGCCTGTCACCGATTCTGTTCTATGTTGTGCTGGTCAACATCATGAGAATTTTCTGGCAAAATGACGATGCTGGTGCAGTAATAGCATCAAAATGGGATAATGTGAAAGTAAAGTGTTTGGCCTTTGCAGACGATCTAGCCCTGCTAGCAGAAACAGAGGAGGAAGCTATAAAACAGGTAAACACCCTGAAAGCATTAAAGAGGTTATGACAACGGATGCCAGATTTAGCAAGGAAATATTTAACACGGAATATGGGCAGATAAAAGTCACAAACAAGTCTAAATACCTAGGGGAGATAATATGTAACAACGGAACAGATAGGGAATCCGTAGATGAAAGAATAGCCAAACTGGAAAGACTGACCTTGGCCACTAGAAACATGTACAACAAGAATAATTTGTCTTACAATACAATAATAAGGCACTACTGTACAGTTGTAAGACTAGTAATAATGTATGGTTTGGAAACAGTCAGTCTTCCGAATCTGGACAAGGTCCTGAAGATTGAGAGAAAAATTCTGAGGAGGACCCATGAAAGTAACGCAAGAGGGGTAGAGGCGAAAATCCAGTGAAGAAATATACGAAATTTGGAAGATCTTGAAACTGTCATAAGGAGACCGTAGGACCAGGAGACTGAGGTTCTACACCAACGTGGTCAGAATGAACATTAAGAGGCTGAACAAAAAAATCTTTGATAAATTCTTAAGCTATAAGAGTATAGATAGATATGTAACAAATATAAGAGGAGCTGGATAGGCTAAAAATCAAGGAAAAGGAATGCTTGGATAGGGAGCTTTTCGGAAAAAACTAAAAGAAGTTGGGGCTTTTGCAGGAAGGAAGGAGAGACGAGGGAGAAAATGGACTAAGCAAGAGGAACAGTCCAGGAAGATGAGAGAGTATTGGAGTAGAAGGAAGACGGAGAGTGAGAAGAATATTTAAGTGATATTCGTGTGATCCTTGCTGGCCAATCCGTGTAAAAAAAAAATAATAAGCATAATAAATTGGAAGAATTGCTTGGCAAAGTCATTTTTATTTTCCTTTCAGAGTCCTCTTTAATGTTTTCAAAATTAATTTGATCTAAGAGATAAGGGTTTCTTTCTTCCTTTGGGTGCTTCAACCATTATTCAACAAAATATCTTAACATAATAAAGTACTCTAAAAAAAATGCTGTACTCGAGTGTGCAGGCTAAAATGTGTCTTATTATTCATAGCAAAGGTGTAAATATTAAATATAGAAAAATTAGCCCGGATACAAATTGGTTAAATTGGTTCGATAAAAGTATTTGAACTATAATTTTGGGAGATTGAAATGCTGCCTTGAATACCACTGATTTATTCTACAGCTATGATCACTTTGGGTCCTAATCCTGTGAAGTGTGTCAGACTTGAACAAATATTAGATTACCTTGGTTTGAAGTATTTTTTACAATATTCCAATACCATATTTCAGAATTTCACCGCCATTTATCAGAAATTTTGGAGGAATAGTTACCCATCCTCATTTTAATTTTCTTCTCAGAGTCCTTTGTAAGTTTTCCAACATTTAATTTGATCGGAAAGAACTATAACAGAAAAAAATGGGGTATTTCTACCATTCTTCCAAAAAAACTTTCTTCAAAATAAGTATTCTTAAATTAAAAAAAAAAGGTTTTACTCGAGTGTGCCGGCTATGATGCATCTTATTATTAATGGGTGAGATGCAGCAATGATATATATGGAATTTAGCCCGAATAGAAGCGGATAAAAATCATTACCATACCTTGAAAGTTTCAAAATGAGGAAAAATCCTTCATACGTTTAAAAAAAAATGAATATAGTTTTATGATCTGAAAATTTTTTTTAATTGGAAAAAATAGTGCCTATGAGTTTATTATCGATATGCAACAATTGATTCATATAAAATTAGTTTCACTTTAAATGCAACTGATTTAGTCTATTGTAATGGATTCATTACTTTGGACTCTATTGCTGACGAGATGGAGTGTAGCAGTCATTAACAAATATTAGATTTCTATGTTTTTTTAGAATTGTTTTCAATATTCCAATAAAATATTTTAGAATTTTAAACATGACATTTGTCCACCTAGCTTGTCTAATCGAAACACTCAGCGCCGTCTCAATAGTAATTAAGTTAAAAAAAAACACTTCATTTTATTACAGTGACTTACGAAAGATGGTGTTCTTATTGGACACTAAGATGGCATCTGCCATAGGACTGTCTGCATCTTTCATTTTTGGTTGTGGAGCAGGTTTGATCGTTTCTTGGAAAGTTGCACTTTTAGCCCTTGTATTGATGCTGTTCACTATTGTGGCCATATATTTTATAATGCAGGTAAGTCGCTATAACAATAATTTTCTAACTTACAAATTCCCCTTAATAGCTATGTATTTTGTTCAAAAAAATTAGCCAATAAAGAATCGTATTGTTTCTATACTTTTATTTCTACTTACTCTTATTATCTATTCACAAATTACATATGATTATTAAACCACAATTCAACAGAGTATTTCGGGAGTTTTCTATAGTTTAACAGAAAACATATTTTAAAATTGTTATTGCTATTCATAATGTACGATTATTGTAATACTGTTTCCAGTTATCAAAAAACAAGAGAATATTGCAGCAACAGTACAATGGAAATTTGTCGAAAATAGCTTCTGAAGTCGTAGGAAATGCCAGGACAGTGGCTGCTTACGGTGGTGAATATAAAGAAGTTGAAAGGTATTAAGCGTACGCGAATCACTAATGAAATTAACGATCATGATGATTATGTATTTTGATCTGTAATATAATAATAATTTAAGTTTTCATAACCATTTATTTTTTTTAGGTACGAGAATACCTTAAAGAAGGCCTATAAAAATGAATTTGAACGAGCTACGATAATCTCAATAGCTAAAGGATTTAACTTTTTCCAATTGTGCATTTGCTATATGGCGGCCTATTACTTCTCCGTTAGATTATTCCTTGTAGATGAATTCGAACCTGCGAATATAGCAATGGTGAGTGAAAATACCGATAATATGCCTTTCATTTTTGGTATTTTATGGAAATGTTCGTTTTGAACAGACCTACCAGAAACTATGGAGCTTCGTTATAAGAATAACTTCTTACTAGCTGTTAGTTAATTCTAAAATCACAAAATACATCTAGATCCTTGGTTTATTATTTCACTTTCGAAAGGGCTGTTTGAAAACGCAGACCTTCACCTGTGGTGTTGAGATTAACAGAAATATTTCAAGAATCACCGTCTAAGATCGTGGGTGCGTAGAATGACAGGTGGCCTTAGGATTTTCGAAAAGGAATTAAAAATCCTTATTTATGCCCGAGGGTCGTAAAATGACAGTTCCGAGCTTAACTGGTACTTATTAAAGCTCATTACTATATTTTATACCTGGATAGATAAAATTATAGCATCGTCCGAGTAGCCATAGTAATACTTTAATATTAATATTGGTTTTACGACCACTTTTTAGATAACTACTGCAACCTTACCTTATACTTGTTAATAAGTCTCATTAATTATTTATTTACCGTTTATTAATTGTTTACAGATTAGTTATTTATTCACATTTGTAAATTAATATTTAAATTATGCAATAATTTGAGTAATTCCCATGACATCAGTTTGTTTTATTCCTAAAATTATGAATATCTGATTCGATTTTCATTAAATTACAGTCTTTTTTTTTTCCAATTTAGTTTCTGCTGACCAGATTCTGGAAAGAAGGCCACTTTTATAAATTATTTTATTATTTGGTCTATTAATCTCTTTTTTTATTACAGTATTTTATTGAGTTGATTAAAAGAACCTGAACAGTCAATATGTTATTCCTTCCTTTAAAACATTTTTTATTTATTAGGAAATAAATGAAAGTTGAAATGTAGTTTATTCCAAAAAGTCATTCGGATCAATTTTCGCAGCAATTTTGGATTTTACTGTGAAAGTCGAATAAGCTACATTCAAAATTTGTCCAAGGCTTTAGAGAAAAATTATTGTTACACGACATACTCCAAAAAGGTCCACAAAATGAGTCATGAACAAATGAAATTTAAAAAAAAAATACTAGAAATAAGCAAAACATGAATTTTGCAATGAATAACATTCATAATATATTAGTTCCTTCTGAAATATTTGAAAAATACGTTACTTTAAGGTTGTGTGTAGATTGTATACAAAAAAGTTTCATTTCCACAAATTTATTCGGCTTGATGCCCAGCAACAGATTTTTTTCGTTCTACTTTGCGCTGTGGTCAGGAAACCATCTAATTTAACGAAATAGTTTTAAGCATAGGTGAAATACTTTTTAACTTTATTTTGATATTCAACATCACTAAAAGTTTTATTTTTCTAACATTACTTAAATCGTGGATCACTTAAATCGATACATGTATAATTATTAGTCTCTTGCCTATTTGCCTTTTCATTACAATAATAGCATATTTTATTTTCTAGATTTTATCAAATCTCGTTGATGTTATTTTCCGTTCTGCATACTATTTAAACACATTTTCTGACATCATCATGGCAACAGATTCCGCTTTCAGAGTGATGCAGTTCCTCGAAATCAAGACAACCTACGGCGATTCTGTCGAAAAAGGTGTCATATCAGACACTTTTGAGGCTAAAGTCTCTTTTAGAAATATTAATTTTTATTATCCATCAAATATGCAAAATAAGGTATATACTTTATTTCAAACGAAGCTATAAATTGTTTTTGTTGATTGTATTTTTCTTAGGCAGACATATGTACTTGAACTTCATAATATAGGTACTACATGATCTAACATTGGATATTGAACCAGGCAAAGTCACAGCAGTCGTAGGAACTAGTGGAGCTGGCAAAACTACCATCGTGGATCTTATTTTGCGCCTTTATGACATTACTGCTGGACAGGTTTCAGTGTTATAAATTATATTAATTTGCAGTTAAGAAAGTAAGAATAACTCCTTTAAGTAACCGATTGGTACTGTTTAAACAGATTCTTATAGGAGGAATAGATATCAAGAAATTCAATCTCAATTGGCTGAGAAATCAAATTAGTGTTGTGGGTCAGGAACCAATGATGTTTGATATCTCCATAGAAGAGAACATCAGGTTAGGGAAGACAACTGCAACTATGGAGGAGATCATCGAGGCGGCTAAAATGTCTCATGCTCATAGTTTTATAGAGAAGCTTCCTTCAGTAAGTGTGATATTAAAATGGAAAAATATATCTGCATGGTAATGTTTTGTCCTGTTAAAATACAAATAAATTGTCCGATACAAAAAAAATTAGATTCGTTTAGAGTTAATGAAAAAACAATAAGAGAAAATTGAGATAACACTGGCACAGACCGAACTATCACATTGATTTACAAAACAACATTTTCAAAGAATAGTCCAAAAATTCTTCTAAGTAGTCAACTTGCTAACATGGGTACCCATGCAGGGAAATAATTTTGATAACTTTCTCATAAAAAGCTATTGTTGGTATTGTTGAAACGAAATTCGGACAATACCTTTCTAGAGATGATCAATATTTGATGATCAGTTACCCATGACGAGAGGAAAAAAAGTCTTCTTTTGGAGATAATATACATTTCATTATGTTTTTACGATTGACTTTGTTAATTATACATAATTCTTTTTTTGATTCATATTGTTTTTTTATATTTACATTAATTTATACAATCATCATTGACCGGATAAGCTGGTTTAACTATTTTTACAATCGAATCCGATTCTGAGTAGGTGTTGGAGAAATAGTACTGACTAAACAGAGCTGGTAGGTAAAAGTTTTTAGCTTTTAGTTAGCTTTTAGTTTTAGATCAAGACTTTTTATTAAGTTTCTTTAAAACCTATCTAGCTTAGCAAATAAATGTTTACTAAACACATTTTTATCTACTTCATTATAGGTATTTCATTGTTTGAAACCAATTCTTTTTATCAGGGTTATAGTTCTGTTATCGGGGAAGGAGGCATCAAGCTGTCGGGAGGTCAGAAACAGAGAATCGCCATCGCAAGGGCGATCGTGAGGAAGCCGAAACTGCTCCTTCTTGACGAAGCAACTTCTGCACTGGACTCTCGTTCAGAAGGAATAGTCCAAAGGGCACTTGCAAACGCTATGCAGGGCAGGACAATACTAATAATTGCACACAGGATGTCCACAGTGAGGAATGCTGATGTTATTTATGCAATGAAGGTAAGTAATTCTTTACGGATTTTTACTTTGATCCTCTTATTGGTTCAGTAAATGTTAATAAAACATTAAACATAGAATGGCTCTATTGTGGAGAAAGGTTCTCATTGCGAACTGATGAAACTTGAAGGATATTATTATTCTCTAGTCAAAGTTAAGGAGCAAGAGGAAAAGGAGGAAACCACTTTTACTTTAAAGTAAGAAAATAATATTAACTAAATGTTCATAGTGACATGTAATTAAGACTACCTTTAAATATAATCTAAAGCTGCACTCTTCTTTTGTTGTATATCAAAAAAATGTGTTAATTTATTCGAATTTCCTAGATATTCACTTACGAAGAATAGAAATACTAGTTTAGGAATGTATCATATCCTTAACCAAGGGTATACTTTTCAACGGTTTTAAGCTCAAATTAGCGGCAAAAGGCAATTCGAGGTGGAAGTGCAAGAGGCCCATTTGATTGCTGAAATTCAGCATCAATCAGTTCATGGCCACATTCGTCATACGGCCACGGAAGATAATACCCTTACCAAAGCTCTTTAAGTGCGAAAAGCATCAGTAACCAAAGCTCTTTAAGTATTCACGACAGAGAAGAAGAATGTACAAGCAATTGTTGACCTTTTTCAGAGCAGTTGTACTCATTTTCACTGACTCAAGAGCCCTGATACAGAATAGCCAGAACCCTGGAGGACTTCCACACTTCGGGTGCGGTCAATCTTCCTTGAGTCTCTGCGAGAAGAGATATTACACTTATTCGACTATACTACAACCTGTAGATCCCCCTGACATCGTAAAGACAAGATCCTTCATGTGGTACCATACCACTGACCTTCTTAACAGAGGAATGTAATATAAGCATAGTTGTGTCATGATGAGATACCTGAAATCCAATCCCCCAGTTGATACAGACTTTCTAGTGGGGATATCTTAATCTGTGTAATTAAAATGCGGCGATGAACATTATGTAATTACAAACTTGAGCAACTATTTCGTTGCTTTTTCCAACCCAAACAAAAAAAAACAAACTAAATTTAGGAGGGGTACCCAAACTGTCAATGCTGACTGACCGAGCGTCCAAAAAGCGTAATATAATTTCACCATCATGAATGATTTTTTTTTTTATGTAAATAGACTGCATTTAGAAGTGCTCCGACAAAATTAGATACACCTGATGAATCATTGAATAATTGAAAAAATAATTATCTAATAATATTTATCTATTTAAAGTAATGGTAGTTAAATTATTAAATTTATATAATAAATAGAAATCATTTAATTATAACATTTTACAATGGTTAGTCATAAACCAGGCTTATGCATATCTGAGAATATACGAAAAAAAAAAACAAATACCTAGAACGCTTTCATTATCCAACAATATATTCAGGTTATTCATACAAAAAAACTAAAATTAGATATTACTCATAAAACTGAATATCTTTTAGCACCTAGGAATGAAAATGTTTTATCATTTTATTAACTTGTGTTATTTTTTCCTCTAAAGCAAAACTTGTGAAAGTAAACAGGATTCAATTGAAGAAGAGAAATCTTCACCTGATGAAAATAATTTGCAGGTAACTTTTTATTTCAAGAATTTATCTTTGTCTTATCATCTTGACATTGATTCAAGAAACTTTTTCTCTACTTAGGTCCAAGAGAATTACATAAGCTTCAAAATATATAAGAAAAGCCTCAAAGTAGTAGTTATATGGTTCTTGGCAATTTTATTTACTATCATTGCTGCACTATTTCTTCCTATTTTCTATTTTATCTACAGTCTCTTTTGTGAGGTAATAGTTCTTTCATTATTCTTATATCGATTGAATTGTTTATTTTTTCTTTAATTCTGATTATATTCCTTTCATTTCCAGTCTTACACATTCCCTGAGGATGAGCTTAGTTGGATATCTCTGCGGAATGTCGAAATTATGTTAGGACTCGGCATTGTTTCCTTTTTCTCTATAGTTTTGTCTGTAAGTATTACTGTCCACATTTTAAAAATAAATGCTCTCTAAGGTAGTTCAATTTCTATAAAGGAAGTTAAGAAATAAGGAAAAAATATGACGATTTAGAGTAGAAGAGTACGAGCATCGAAGAACTTATCTTTTTTTCATGATACAGCGAAAAGGTTGCGATTAAGAGGAGTGAAAATACCGATTAAAATTTTCCGATTGCACAAAAGCTTTAATTTTGCTGAAATCAAAATAATTTTTTTCCAATTTACGGTATACTTGTAATTTTGTAGTTGGTTATAATTCGAATCAATTAATACTAGATTAAGTAATGATTTAAGTTTGTCAATGTTTTTCATTCTTATAAAAGTACCTACAACAAATCCTTTCAACAAGTCTCCCACAAATACTCTCTAATTTCGGGGTATATGTGGTCTAACTCTTAAAGCAAACTGGTCTTTATTACATGTAAGGTTACTTGAGCAACCTTGTGTTTTATTATGTACAAATGTAAGCTTAACTTACGTGTTGAATTTACGTGTAATGTAATTCTTTATTTTTACTGAGCTATCTTCTGGCTACATCCCATATCTAGTCAAACTACAGAAAAATAGAGACTTCTACCTTGACAGCTCATCCTCCTTCCGGTCGAACCACGACCCTGCTCGCCGGCAGTACCAGTTCTCGACTCCGACTTATGGGGTAATAAAAAGGCTCATTCGAACTAAGTAAACATTTATATCCCCGTGTTCGGGATGTTCTGCCCCTTGCGGACAAAATTGGCAAGACATTTTTTAAATAAAATGTAATTTAATCAACTGTTCGATTAATTTCGGGATGGAAGTCGAAACCCCATGTCATTCCGACCTCAATACCAGAAGTGGGCCTGTGAATTGTTTAGTAAGCACATTCTGAACAGTATAATTTCTTAATCTAAATTAACATTTAATTTATCTAATTTTATTTTTATTTTATTCATATTGTTACAAATTATTTATTTATAATTGAATTATTTGATAAAATTCAGCTTCCCTTCCCTCTTCTTCTTCTTTAGCACTTCAGCCCTACGACAGATCCCTTCCAGTTGAGATCGTACCCCTAGAGCGACTTTCAATATCAATGTATTAAAATGAACAACGGATAAACTGTTGACAGCTGTTTGTTCAATTTTTTCTTTGATTTTCTTTTTATTTCTATTAAGGATCTAATGTCAATAATGGCAACTCAAGTATGGATGAAAAAACTAAGGAATAAAGTTTTTAATAAAATTGCTTTTATGGACATAAATTGGTTCGATAGAAGCGGAAACTCTCCGACTGAATGTCTTGAAGTGATGACCAACTGCCCTCCTGTCATCGAATCGGTAAGTACCAAGGTAATTCTTTTTTAAATATTTTATTGAAATAGTATTACAACCTGCCACTTGTATGCAATAAGTAATAGTGCTTAGTAGCTATGCAATCATACAATGCAAGAGAAAATACCACAATCATACAATAATAAAATAAAAAGAAAGTCTAAAAATAAAAGAGTCCGGGAGGCCCCTGCGCCCTTTCCGAGCCGCGTCGCTGGTATGAAACGCCAATGGAAGAACAAACTTAATATAGAAAAAAAACTGAATCAACACCAAGAAGAATGGTCTTAGATTTAGTACGTGGTAGCGACTGTTCCGTTTCTCGGACAACGATTTTGTAAGATCACTCTCAGCTGCCAGATTTTTTCCCTATTTCGGGCACTTACTTCGTTGAGGATAGGTGAGTCCCAAGATAAATAAAATCCCAGCCGGATTTGGTTCCAGGACCTTCGGTCCAGCAACTCTGTGCTCTACCACTTAGTCACTCTTTTCCCAATTGTAGTTATATCACATCCAGTTTACATATTCCTAATAACATAATTTCCACATTTTTGTTTTTACTTTCAGATGCCATTTGAGCTATATTTATTTAGAACTAAAACCCACATACAAGTGCTAGCTATTATTCCCTTATGAGTTTATTATAACTTTATCCTAAAATGTTTTGTAATTTTAACTATAATATCAGCAATATTGAGCAGGTGACAGGAGATAACGCAGCTCAAGTAATTGTCTTCTTCCTTTCCTTATTATTCTCTTTTGGATACTCATTCTTAATCAGTATAAAAGTAACACTAGTGAATTTACCCATCGTCGTAATCTTTATAATTATTATTATTTAAGTATGACCCTTATTACTATGCACTTCGGCCTAAGGAGGCCCATTGTGCTTGAGTCCTAAAAAAAAAATCCCTAACATAGGTCTAGACTTCTGAGAAATTTTAAATAGTCTTTAAACCTCAGTTCTTGAAGTTCCTTGTATCCACCGGGGCCAAGGTCAAGTGTCCTCTTTCGACTTAGTGCTATACATTCAAAGAGGATGTGCCAAGGGGTTTCGTCCTCCTCTTTGCACCATCTGCACCTAGGTTCTTGTTCAATGCCTAGGAGATGCATGTGTTTCCTGAGTTTACAGTGCCCAGTGATGGTTTCAACCATACTTTTGAGGTCGGTTCTCGAGGAGTGAGCAGCTTCTTTCTTGATTTTATCAGAAAGATTATCGTTGGGATCCTTTATGAAAAGTTTTGTATGCCTTATCTTGGCTCTATCCCAACGTGTTTTTATCTTCCTCTTGGCTAGTTTATTAATTGTATCCTTAGCCAGGGGAAGGGGGACCCCGCACCATGGTTCTGGTCCAATAGGAGCAGTAACTGCTCCTTTCTTCGCCAATTTGTCGGCCCTTTCATTTCCTGGAATATTACTGTGCCCAGGGATCCAAAATATGTTAACTCTGTTATGTACAGCTAGTTCATCTAGTCTTAGACAGCATTCCTCCACTAGTCTGGAGTTTGTTACTGCATTTTGTAATGCATTGCATGCTGCCTGACTGTCAGTGAGAAAGTTAATTACCTTATTCTTGTGGTCCTTCATAGCGAAGGCACCTGCAAGTATTGCCCATATTTCCGCTTGGAATACAGTGGGTGTCGTGCCCAGAGCTAAGTAATGACCCATGCCCTGACAACCCCTAAACCAGAATCCCGAGCCGGCACCAAACTCCCCTTTGGATCCATCCGTATACACATTTAGACCATTGGGTGGATTAAAGCAATCATTCTTGCTTTTGCAAATCGCCTGTATATTGACGTGAAATCTTTTTTCAAAGTTATACTTATTCAGCATTGAATCAGAATGCTTTTTTAGATCTGCATTTTGCTCGATTATATCAAAGACACTTCTGTGTCCAAAATCGTTGGTGGGTTTTTTGACCCCTCCTATTTTTACTAGCCTGTAGGCTGTCTTCAATGCCTCTGATTCAATTAGAATGTCAAGAGGAGTTAAATCAAGTATAGTTTCCAGTGAAGCGGTAGGGGTGGTTCTCATGGCCGCAGTGATCATGATGCACCCAAGCCGCTGCACCTTCTCCAACCTTGATCTATTTTGTTGGATACCAGCTTTGTGCCACCAGGCTATTGAACCATAGGTTAGCACAGGTCTAACTATTGCTGTGTACATCCAACGGGCCATCTTGGGGCTAATTCCCCACTTGTTGCCACATAGGCTCTTACAAGTCCACAGAATTCTTGTGGCTTTCTTGGTAACATAGTCGATATGTTCATTCCAGTTTAATTTACTGTCCATAATAACACCGAGGTATTTAACCTTCTTGCTGAATGGAATACTCATCCCTTTCATCCTAGGGGGGTTGAGTTCCCTCAATATCCTTTTGTTTGTAAAAGGTACAATTACCGTTTTATTAGGATTGATGTTCAATCCTACACTCGTGCACCATCTCACCACCATTCTTAGTGCCATTGTCATCAACTCTGAAATAGTTTGTTGGTCAAAGCCCTTGATTATAATTGCTATGTCATCTGCATAGCCTATCGCTTGGAAACCCGCCTCATTTAGGAGGTGTAGTAGTTCGTCCACTACCAGGTTCCATAGGAGTGGGGAAAGGACACCTCCTTGGGGGCAGCCTGCGGCTGCTTTAACCTTTAGGTGATAATTGCCCATATTGGCTTGAATGACCCTATTCTTTAGCATGGCAATGACCCAATTAGCAATGTTTGGTCTAGTGCCGTGCCTTAGTAGGGCATTAGTTAATATATGAGTAGGGGTATTGTCAAATGCTCCCTCTATATCTAGAAATGCTCCGAGCGCGATTTGTTTCCACTGCAGAGCATCTTCTATCTGGTCCACCACTGCATGCAGCGCAGTGTCGCAAGATTTTCCCTCTCTGTATGCATGTTGATGCAACATTACTAATCCATCACTGAGATGTTTGTCCCTGATATATCTATCAAGAATTTTCTCCATTGTCTTCAGCAAGAATGAGGAAAGACAAATGGGGCGATATGATTTGGGTTCATCATATGTTTCTTTCCCTGGTTTGGGAATAAATGTGACCCTAACTTCTCTCCAAGCTGTTGGGATATAATTATAGGCCAAACAGCCCTGGAATAGAGTGGAGAGCCTGCCTAAGATGATTTCAAGACCCTCTTTTAGCATGGCAGGATAAATTCCGTCAAAGCCTGGTGTTTTGTACGGCTTGAGGTTTTTAACTGCCCATTTTATGGCGCTGGTATTGAAGATTTCACGGACTGATGTCCAGTCCGGTTTGCACCTATCCTCAGGGAGGTAAACCTTCGTATCCGAGGTTGTGAGCTTGCTCCCCGGGAAGTGCGATTCCAGCATAGCAGTTATAGATTCTGTAATGTTCATGGGATCTCCATTTGGTTTCTTTAAGGAGCCCACTGTATTACAGTAGTTGCTCTTAGAAAGTATTTTATTCATGCGAGCGCATGTATTCGTATTATTAATTTCTTCACAGAACTGTCTCCATGAGTTCCGTTTGGCTTTCCTAATGAGGTTATGATATTCAGTTAGAGCGTGTCTGTATTCGATCCATTCACCAGTCCTTTTTGCTTTATTGAAAAGTATTCTGGTTCTAGATCTTGACTTCTCTAACTGCATATTCCACCAGGGTACATTGCAGTTTGACCCTTTAGTGGTTGTTCTACAGTTATCCTTGAATGCAGTGATAAGTGCCTTAGTCAGTAGTTCATTTAAGAACTCCAGCTGGTAGGTATTAGAAGCCAAACGGGGACATTCTTTAATTAAGTCTTTAAGATTTGTCCTAAAGCCTTCCCAATTTGTATTTCTGGGATTTCTATAGGTTTCAGGCTTTGAGATTGTAGCCTCAAGCTCCCACCTAATATATTTATGATCAGAACTGGAAAAGTCTTTAGAGACATGCCAGTTTGTAATATTTATCATTCTAGTTGATTTAAAGCTCAGAGTGAGGTCTATGACCTCCTGTCTGTTAGAAATTTCAAAAGTTGGTGTGTTACCTTTGTTAACTATATCTAGATTATTAACTAGCAAATATTCCAAAAGGGACTCACCTCTACGGTTAGTGTTACTGCTGCCCCAGATGTTATGATGGGAACAGTTTATTACACTCACAAAGAGGAGACTGGCTTAAGACGTTAATCTCTTCCGCCCCGTCTTTCTCTCTCTGATCGTAACAATATCATAGGAGATGGCTGCCCCATCGCCCAGACTAAGAGGCGCAGACAGCCTTCTGGCCTTCCTGGTTGGGATAACAGTACACTGAAGCATATACAAATACACTATTTATTGTATAATACACTTGCCCCACAATACACAACAAGGCTAATAACAATACACAACCCAGGGTCGCCTTGCCTCGGTATCCGCACCGGATGGGGAAGCCAGAAGTCAAATTATCAATTCTTCGTCGGAGCGAACTAGAAGGGAAAAAGCTACAAAGGTAACAGAGAGTTATTCTTCCACTCTTTCTTCCTACCCACCTTCTTTATCATTCGATATTTCTTCGGTTATAAAATCTTCTATTGAATCTTTGCTTTCTGAACTCAAAGCCTTTTTATCTCCAATTCTTGAACTTCTCACTAAATTAACTTCCTCTATCAATTCGAATCCTTCTTATGGCTAAAAATCTATTACCTTCTCTTAAAATACTCCTTAATATACAACTCAACTCACCACTATTTGCTTTACTTCTTCAAAATATCAGCTAACAATATCTTCCGTTTATATTGCCCCGAACAAAGTTATTTCCATAAATGAGTTGAAAAACCTGTTTTCAACTATGGGTAAACCATTCTTAGCTGGTGGAGACTTTAATGCTCCAATTTCAACTACTCGCGGAAAAAGGCTAAATAAATGCATAGAAGAGCTAAAACTTTCTACTATTTTCCCTTCTGAACCTACTTATTGGCCTACAGCAATATCAAAATCACCCGATGTTATCGATTTCTTTGTTATGAACTCCTTGCCACTTAAACATTCCAAAGTTACCACTCTTTCTGACCTCTCTTCAGATCATAACCCAGTTTTCCTCGAGCTACCAAATCACCCATTTACAAAACCTGCACCCTTAGCATTAATAAATGGCTATATAAACTGGAGTAAGTTCCGAAATGATTTAAACAACAAAATCACCCTTAATACTAACATACGTACAGCTGATGACCTGGACAATGCTGTTAATCACTTGACCGAATGTATTCATAACGCAGTTTGGCGTTCCACAACACCAAAAACGACTTTACCAAAACCTGATTCCTACCTACCTCAACCAATATGAAATCTTATTAAAGAAAAACGTAGAACTAGAGCGTTATGGCAAAGAACAAGATATCCTTCATACAAAACAGAACTCAACAAACTAACCTGAAAACTACAACAAGAATTATCAAAATTTAAAAGCAACAATTACAAGGACTATTTAAATAAATATAAATAACAGAGACAGACCAGTTTGGACAGCTACAAGAAGTATACTTAAGCAAAAAGTGGTTCAATACCCTCTCAGACGTACACAACACTTGGGCGATGACAAGCGAAGAAAAAGCAAACGAATTTGCAAAACATCTTGCTCACATATTGAAGGCAAACGAAATTCAGAATACTGCTCTCATTGACAAAATAGATGACGACTTGACAACAGTACTACCTTCATCACTCCTTCCTCCGGCATTTCATCCAAAAGAAATCTATCAAGTACTGAAGAAAATGCCAAACAAAAAAGCTCCTGGCTATGATCTCATCACTTCCTTCATCCTCCGCCACTTACCTCGGAAAGCTGCTCTCTCTCTCTTTCTTACCCTCATCTATAATTCAATCATGCGCACAACCTATTTTCCGCTCCTTTGGAAACTTTCCTCAATTAAAATGATACCTAAGCCTTCTAAACCTAAACCTGTCACTAATCCTTCATCTTATCGTCCAATTGGACACTCCTCCCTATAATGTATAAATTATTTGAAAAACTCTTCCTAAATCGCATAAAGCCTATCCTCGAAAATAGCGGAGTGATACCGAACCTGCTTTCGTTTTTATCACTCCACTGTACAACAGTGTCATCTTATCGTGGATGCAATATCTATCGCTTTTCAGAAAAAAGAATATTGTTCTGCGATTTTTCTTGACATTGAAAAAGCATTTGATAGTGTCTGGCACAAGGGTCTTCTCTGGAAAATAAAACCTAACTTAACCCCTACATACTTTTTAATTCTTCAATCTTATTTTCAAGACAGATTCTTCTGTACTTCCGTTGGCTCTTCGATGTCCTCCTTCATCCCTCAATACAGGGGTGTACCGCAAGGCAGTGTTTTTAGCCCCATTCTCTATTCTGTATACACCTCTGATATTCCCGAGCACTCTTGCACCAACATCTATACCTTTGCAGACGATACAGCCATTATTTCTTCTCACAGAGACCCAAACCTAGCATCTATAGCTCTTCAAAATCATTTATTTGATTTAGAAAAGTGGTTCTATGAATGGCAAATCAAAATAAACGCCTCAAAATCGAGCCATGTAAGCTTCTCTCTACGCAAAGCTTCGTGTCCAGCAGTCAAAATTGACAACGACGAAGCACCTTCCAAAAATTATGTATGTTACCTCGGACTATACTTGGACAAAAGACTTACACGGAACGTACATACAAAATTAAAAAGACAAGAAGTGACTAGACGGTACAAACAAATATCATATCTTGTGGACTACAGATCTTCACTTGACTTGAGGAACAAACGACTTATCTATAACAGTATACTAAAACCTATTTGGACATATGGAGCAGAACTTTGGGGTTCAGCAAAAAAAGTTCACATACCCAAGATACAAACAACACAATCCAAAATTGTCAGAAAAATTATTAATGCACCATGGCATGTTTCGAATCACACTATACACAACGACATGAACATTCCCACTATAAAATCATATATTCATAACAAATACATAACATTCCACTCATCGACACAATATCACCCAAACCCACTCGTTCTTCCGCTTTCCTACTCCCTGTTACCTGGACTTGATAAAAAAAGATTGAAAAGACATTGGCCAAGAGACCTACTCAACAATCGATATATTTTTTTTTCCGAAATAACTCACGTATTTATTTTTGTGTAGTGTGATGAGTGCCTTGAGTTTCGCATCCATGTCAGCTGGGCCAGCCTTCATTTTGATGAGTCAGTATCCCCAAGCCAAACAGGCTATAAGGAGGCTTAACAGAATAGCATCAACAAAAACATATTTCAACAGCTTGACTGATCAAGGAAATAAACCAGTAGGTTTGTGTAAATAAATATTTTCCCAACAGCTTTGAGATATATAGGAACAATTTGTATATATTTCAGGAAATCAGTGGAAACATTGTTTTCCAAGATGTAACGTTCTCTTACCCGACCAGAGATGAAGTGATAGTCTTTAAGAAACTGAACCTTGAGATCGAGGCAGGAAAGACAGTAGCTCTCATAGGAGATTCTGGTTGTGGTAAATCAACTATTGTCTCACTTCTTGAGAGATTTTATCTTCCTAACAAAGGAAAAATTGTAAGTTTTGAATTAATTTTGTGATTGAAATTTAGAAGAGCCTGTACATATTAACAGTGGTAAATAGGAATAGTACTGGTATTTTAAATTCAAAATGTAAACTTAAAAATAAATAATTTAGGAATAACAATATGATATAGGGAACCCGAAGGTCTGAAGCACATAGCACCAATCTCTACTTACTAACTTCCACCCACCTATTCCGGATCTACCCAAATTCCTGTTAGGTGCATGCACAGAAATTTCGCGTTGTATAATCTCCTAAATTCTCTAGTGTTCTCATCCTTTTTCGGATCGATTATTGTCTTATTTCCGAATATCCTGAAACGTCGTTCTTCAGCTTTAAGTACCACGTTTTACGTCCGTTAATTACAGAGTCAAATTCGTGGGTATCATTCTCAAGTAGACTAAATGTCTTCCATGTGTTTTTATTATTTCTTTTTTATTTATTTCTCGTTTATTTCTTGTTTATATCTTAAAAACTGAATCGGGTCATACTTATTATTATGATCGAATGGAAAATAGTTGACTGCATAATTCTAATGATGGATTGAATTCGTCAGGAGGTTCATTCTTTTGAGATCTATGAATTTTTGATCCTTACTTTCCGTACAAGTCTTCTATTATATTCGAGGGATATTCAGAAAGTAAGGAACGTTTCCACCTGATGTCGCCAGGCACGCGCCAATAGCTTATACATTAGTGTGTTCGTGCCCCTCAGTCAGCGTCCAGCTGAGTAGCGTTCCAGCCGTTGACGAGGAAGGACCTACGACTGATGCGCTCCTGGAGATTATCCCCACTTCGTTGTTGGAAATCTATGGTCAGTGTGCTTCCAGCTGCCAGAGAGGTAAGTCCAGTTTTTCCCCTTGTCCGAGTTTATCGCGACCTGGAGGGGGAGTGTTTGACTGGTTGAGACCCGAGGGACAATATTGCAAATCGGGACTCCCAGGGATCGTTTGAGCCTGCCTAATTAATAAAATATTAATTAGTCTGACTGGTGTGGACCATTGCATATTTTGAATTTTAAATAGTTTATAGTGAAGTGATTTGTGTAGTTAGACAATTTTTTTCTTCTGCCTCCTTAGTTATTTAAGGTGGGTAATATAAACCCCAAAGCAGAAGGAAAACAAACAAACAATAAAAAAGTTTTTTTAAAAATCATAAAATTACGTAAGAAATTACGTAATGGATACAAATAAAAAAGATCTTACAGGAGGCAAAAAAACGGGAAAAAAATTAACGGACGTTAAAGAAGAGGTTAAAAAAGTAATATTGGGAAAGGAAAAAACCCCAAAAGTAACGGAAGAAAACAAGATGGCGGCCGAGGAAAGTGACAAAATGGAATACCTAGAGACGGAAAGAAACACAATGGGCGAAGAGGAACCGAGCCCGATGACGAAGTTCGTGGAACAGGTCACTGGTGAAGGGACCAGCAAAATGGTCATGCAGTTCACCAGTTGTAGTGACATGAACGATGGTATAGATACTGAAAGGGAAAAAATAATTTCCAGCCCCAGCTCGAAGAAAAAGAAGAGACTGTGGGAGGTAACTCCTCCCCTACTCTCCTACGAGGATAGCCCAAGTGATAGGGCAAGAATAATTCAGGAGAAAATGAGGCACTACCTGGAAAGGGCAAGAAACACCATATCCAAGGAAAAACAAGAATATATCAACGCGAGTATCTCCAGCCTTCGTGATATCATCCTCGAACTAGAGACTGAGAGGTCGGTAATCCCTGCGTTGGTAAAGCATGTTGTGAGGGAGGTCCTCTGTACAGAAGAGCTTCACCAGATGGTAGCAACGAAAGTTAAAGAAATAATAGCCCCGAAAATAGGAAGAGAGAGAGTGCAGAAGCCGAAAGGAGAGAATATGACCCCCAGGCAGACAGAGCCAGAACCTGGGACGTCAAGGTCGGAATGCAAATACGCCGGGGCGGTACCAGCGCCGATGCCTCAAAGAACCTGCAAGACAGGCCAGATATGTAGAGGCAGGAACATGGCTACGGCTACGGAGGATGAGACTGAGGAAGAGCCATACACAACGGTGGAGAATAAGAAGAAGAAGAGGAAAGGGGAAAAAGGAAACCCAAAACCAAACCTGGAACCTTATACGGCGAAACCAAAAACTATGGCAGAGATTGTGAAATCCCTGCCAACAAAACCGAGCAACGTAAAGGCGCCGGTTTATATTACAATTGGCGCTGTAGGGAAAACATCGTCGGAAGTGTTGGATCAACTCCCGTCCCCGACGGAGTTGGGAGTCGGAGTGAAGCTTATAAGAGCCACTAAGGCCGATGGTGTATTGGTCAGGGTAGAGGAAAGAGAAGCGGGAGATAAGGTTGTGGCCTGGCAGAAGCTGAAGGATGCTGGCCTTCAGGCCAAAGCTGCCAGTAGAAGATGGCCAAAGATGGAGGTGCGAGGAGTTCCCAACGGATGGAACGAAGAAAAGCTCATGGAAACGATAAAAGAAAGAGTGAGGAGCAAAGGAATAGATGTACAGGACCAACAATTGAGGATCCTGTATGGGAGACAGGCCAGAATGGGGTTTACCAAAACCTGGGTGATAGAATTGGATCCCCAGATAAGATACGCCCTACACAGCGAGGAGGTGATAGTCAGAGGATGGTGGACCCTCACCTTCCTAGACACCCTCGACGCCCCGAGATGCCTGCAGTGTCAGGGATACGGACATTCCAAGGCAACCTGCAAACAGGAGGGAGTAACATGCAGGTGGTGTGCGGGATTGGGGCGCTTAGCAAAGGAATGCCCCAACAGGACCGCAGGTGAGAAACCCACCTGCAGTAACTGCAAGAAAGAAAATTTAAAGAGCATAAGGCACCAGGCAGGTAGCCGGGACTGTCCGGTTCATTGTAAGGAGTCCCAGAACCTCGCGAAGAGAACGCGATATGATTGAGGAACTGAGAGTTCTCCAGGTAAACATGGGGCGGAGATGCATGGTGGCGGAGGAGTTGAGGGCCCTCTCCCACCGATATGACATTATGGCGGTCCAGGAGCCGTGCTGCCGGAGAAATGTGGTCACGGGCTTTGGTCTGACATCGAGGGTGATAGCGCTGGGCAGTGCAGAAAGGAGGCCCAGGGCTGCGGTGGTTATCACCAACCAGACCCTTGATGTGATGGAGCTGCGGCAGCATATCACTGCGGACATGGCCTCATGCCTGATAAAGTGGAGAGGTGTGACCTTCGCGCTAATGTTGGCATACCTCTCTGACAAGATAAATATAGAGGAAGGAATCGGGGCCATGCAGGAAGGTAATCATCTGCTCCGACACCAACGCCTGGAACACGGTCTGGGGTTCCACGAGAACAGATAGAAGAGGAGAGAACCTTGGCGGGTTTATTAATAGTCAACAGCTGGTGGTCATCAATGAGCCCTCTAGCACACCAACGTTCGAGGGGCCCAGGGGACACAGCTGGATTGATGTGACGATTGCGTCGCCCGCCATGGCGAGATATGTTAAGAGGTGGACCCTCAGACCAGAGACGAGTTCCGACCACACGGCCATAGCCTTCGGCCTCACTAGAGATGGGGCCGACGAACCATCGTACTACGGTGAGGAAAAGGGCTATGTAACTAGAAGGGCGAACTGGACCGCCTTTAGGAGTCACCTGGAGGGATTGCTGGTGGATGATGACTGGAAGCGGATGATATCGGACCAGGATGATTCGATTGATGCCGAAGTCGGTCGTCTCACCGACATCATCCGGGACGCGGCAGAGCAATCCCTTCGGAAGAACACAGCAGTGAGAAGACCGGTCCCATGGTGGACGCCGGGCCTAACCACCCTCAAGAGACAGATCTACAGGGCTCGGCGGTTGTACCAGAAGTGCATGTGTGAAGAGCGACGCACTGCACTTCGGGATGAGTACAAGCGCAGGTTAGCTGCCTACCGCAACGTGGTCCGCGCGGAAAAAAGGAAGTCCTGGGAGGAGTTCGTAACGGAAGAAGCCGGGAAAAACCCCTGGGGTATACCGTACAGGGTCGCATTGGGAAAGCTCTCGCCCATGCAGACTATAGCAGCCCTAAGGATTGGAGATGAAAGAGCGGTCTCCATGGAGGAGTCTGCGCAGATATTCATCCGAAGCACATACCCCCGGGATGACCCGAACCAGGACTCCCAGGAGCAGGAGATAATCCGACGGACCACGGAATGCCCGCCTGGTACTGACCTGTGCCCACCATGGGACATCTGGGACATCTGTACAGCCGTGGGCAAGCAGCACACGGGACGCGCTCCAGGACTGGACAAGGTGGACACCTCCATGCTGAAGGAAGCTATCCCTTACATCGAGGAACGGATGTTGAAATTATATAACGCCTGCTTGGACAGGGGATGCTTCCCGAGGCAATGGAGGATCGCAGATTTGAGATTGCTCTACAAGGGAGGGGGCAAAGACAAGGAGCTACCTAGCTCCTACAGGCCTATCTGTCTTCTCCCTGTGATGAGCAAAGTCCTGAAGGGGCTCGTGGTGACCAGCCTGCGACCCACACTCAGCCGGGCCAGTCACCCACGGCAGTACGGATCGACAAAAGGCCGGGGAACCGCAGACGCACTGCTGCAAGTACGCAATGACGCTGAGGCGAGGGCGGAGAAGTATGTCATGCCTTCGACAGTGTGTGGTGTCGACAGATCTTAGCGGGAGGTATGCCCCTTGACCTCCTGCTGAGAGAAGATGCTATCACGTTTGAAGTCAAGAGAAGAGGCTTGGCAGCTCTCCCGGAGACACTACAAGTGAGGATCCAGGCGAACCCCAACAAATGGAAAGATGAGGTAAGGATGGACTCACTGACGGAATGGAATGGACGGTGGGTGATATCCGAAAAAGGGAGCACCCTTAGGAAATACTTCCCCACCGTCGAATCAAGATTAAAGGCCAAGTGGGTCCTTCCCGATTATTGGATGTCACAGATCCTCACGGGGCATGGGGGTTTCAGATGGAAACTACCACAACATGGATATGACCTGGACCCCCATTGCCCCAGCTGCGGAGTCCCGGAGACTGCCGAGCACGTGGTAGCATCCTGCATCGCATACGACGCCCTGAGGACGAGGTTGTCCACAAAGACCGGTATATACGCGATAACCGAAGACGTGTTCCCTGAGCTAGTGGAGGAGGAGAACTACACAAGCTTCAGGGAGTTCGCATACGGATGGAAAGAGGCCGTAGGACCGGCCCACTTCATGATTACGAGGAGAGAAAGGCCACCGGGAAGACCGCCGGACCAACCTATGGAGGACTCCGAGGACGAGGGTTAAAAGAGAGGAAGAAGACGAGGAAAGGATAAGATGTAGCCCTAAGGTGTACAACCGTGCCCCGGGCTACACCATAGTTCCGGTTTAATAAAGATTTAAAAAAAAAAATATTGGTAAGAAGTTGCCAAGAGTGGTGAACCCCCATTCATGGCAAAAAAACCTGTATGCCGTTGGCAGGAAAGATGGTTAAAAAAAAAAAAAAAAAAAAAAAAAAGTCAGCGTCCAGTTGTGACAACGGGATCATCTCTGCGCTACCCCTTCTTTTCATTTTCAAATTTGAAATGTGTGTTGCAATCCAAAATCCCGCCAGTTGCGAGGTGCGGTCTGTGATTCGTTTTTGTTGGCAAACTACTTAAAACCAATAGAAATTCGTTGGGAACTGTGTGAAGTGTACGGGAACAGCGTAATGAGTGACAGTTCTGTCAGGAAGTGGTGCATTCAGTTTAAAAATGACCGAACAAACGTTCATGATGAAGAGAAGAGTGGACGTCCGAGAATTGTGACTGACCATCTGGTCGCCAAAGTTTACGAAAAGATTCGTGAAAACCGCCGTTTCACAATAACTGAGCTTTCTCTAGTTTTCCCACAAGTTTCACGGACTTAATTGTTTGAAATGGTTCCACCGAAGCTAGTCTCGGATTACAGATCAATCGTAACAGGAGTGGGTGAACCATGTGAACTGTGAGACAAAATTACAGTCCATGGAGTGTGGGCACACAAGTTCCCCTATAGAAAGCAAAGAAATTTCTGCAATCTTTGTCGGCAAGGAAGATCATGGCAACAGTGTTCTGGGAAAGGCAAGGTGATCTTCTTATTGATTATCTTGAGTGTGGTGCAACAATAAACTCAGAGCGGTACTGCCAAACATTGCGAAATCTTAGGAGAGCTGCCCAAAACATGCGCCAATGAAAATTGTCATCCAAAACTTTGCTTTTGCATGACTATGCCCGACCTCACGCGGCAAACCGTACGCAAAAACTCCTCAACTCGTTCAATTGGGAAGTTTTTCCTCATCCTCCAGTCCTGATCTCGCTCCAAGTGATTTTCACTTGTTCCCGAAAATGAAGACCTGGCTAGCAGCACAGCGTTTTGACGATGATGAGCAGCTCCAGGAACGCTTCGCTAACTGAGATCACTGGCGGCAGAATTATATGACACAGGAATTTCAAAGCAAGTCCACCGCTATGATAAGTGCCTGAATTTGAATTTGAATCAAGATCAAGATAAATGATGACCTCTAATTATCATTGAAAACCGTGAACAACAATAAAAATGAAAATTTAACATTAAAACTGCTCTCCTGTAAAGTTTGAAAAATGTCAGTTACGATAGATTATCTCTGAGGTACAGAATTATCGTTACTGTTATTTTAAAACGATTTTAATACAATTTCAGGAAGGAGGGGTAATAAAGTGGGGAAAGCACGTGCTTTATAAATTAAGTTTCTAATAATTAATGGAACGTGTCATTTTTTGGGAATTGTTAATGAAAAGATACAAATATAATTGAGCCCTGTCCCTGTGTGTATAAGTATATTGTGTATTCTTCGCCCTAATTGATTTGGTCTGTTTCACATAAATAGATCCGAAAACTGCGAAGCAGCATTCTTTGGAAAACAGCCAGCTCTTTTTCCTTGGCCTTAGATAAAGTCCCTGTTTAGAGGCGTAGGTCAGGCCTGGTCTAATAGGGTCTTATATAGTATGACTTTTGGTTTCCGTGTAAGTAGTGTGCTCCTTTGATGCTTTCTCAGCCCAAAATAACATCTATTATCGTTGATGGCTCTCTTTTTTATTCCCTGAGAAATATCGTTTGACGAGGTAGCAACACTTCCAAGATAAGTAAAGCTATCAACCTTCTGGAACTTGTAAGGACCTATTTCTACAAACTCCTGTACATCATTGCTTGTAGATTCACCAATCCTCATGTATTGTTTTTCTTCGTTGATACTTAAACCCATCTCTTCTGCCGCCTCCATCAGAGAATTCCAGCATCGAGAATGCTGTCTTCAGTGTTTCGAATGAACGAGCTAGATCATCCGCATAGCTTAATAATTGAACTAGCCTGTTATCACTTCCTAACAATCTTTTCCAAGGCAATATTAAATAATACACATGCCAAGGCATCTCCCTGCCTTAAGTCCCTTATAGTCTTGAATTCAGGAGAGAGATCTCCTTGCTAAATATCCCCTAAAATAACTATATGTAATTTTAACGTTACAGATCTAAAATCATTTGTCTTTCATTCGGAAATGTGATTTGACAGCATTTCCTCATATTAAAAGAAATTCACATAGCTACTTATCTTAAAATTATTCTTTTCTAATAATAAAGAAGACAACTTAACAAGTAAAAAAAATGAAGAGTGGGGTCCTCACAAAAGTAAATTAAAAAAGTAATTAATTTTTATACAAGACTGAAAAGACAAGAAACTGCTCGACATTTTCGCCTACTTCAACATTTACTGGACAAACGCTCTAAGCTCCCAATTAATTACTAAAGACTCATTTACATGACAGTTATCAGACCTATTTGGACATACGGAGTCGAGCTTAGGGGATCTACTGAACCACCCAATTCATCTCGTATCCAATCCTTACAATCCAAAATCCTTCGTAAAATCCTCAACGCTCCTTATTATGTCGCAAACAAAATCATCCATCATGATCTTAATACCTCATATGTTGCTGATTTGGCCCAACCTAGATATCTATCCTTCCATGACAAGCTCCATCCTCCAAACAAGCTCCATCCTCCAAACAAGCTAAGCTTCCATGACACACTTGAATCCGCTAGTCTCTCAACTTGCTTTCCTTATTATTCCTGATAACATTCCGAGGCGTCTGAAAAGAAGATGGCCTCGAGATCTTCTACTATAGAACTTAATTGGAGTGCTACCAATGGGCAGTTTCTTCGCAAGTGTTTCGTTTTTTTCATGTCATTTGTTCATATTAGCCGATTTACTTGTTGTAATATTATTATAGTTGGAAATATAAATAAATTAATCTAAAAAAATAAGTTTTGCGTAACAAAAATACAAGATATTTTCCCATAAAAATGGTTAACAAAATCATTGTTAATAAATCATAACAAAGGATTTATTCTAATGAGTGAAATGAAAACATGATGATGAATAAATTCCTCGTTAGTTATACATAAAAATAATGAATAATTTCCTCTTGTACTGGCGCCATCACTGATAAGGGGAGAGGATGTAACAATCTTGTAACCTTTAGACGTTTGTATATGGTTTTTATTGTGTTGTATTTTTTGCTTTTCATTTATAAAACATGATCCAAATGTGGGATCTTCCGAAAACATAATTCGAAGCGATATATATTTATATGTTTTTTGAAAAAAGAGATATTGCCTCAGGAGAAGTGTTGTAAAAGAAATTATGTTTAAAATAAACGACTTGAGCATGAACATAGCGATTTAAGAGTTGGAACCTTTCTCTATTCGATTCGAGAAGATTATCATTTCTTAATGTTATAAAAAAAAAAACCTGTACCACTTCAACCCATGAAGGGTCTCGGGTTCAGTGCATGACAAGGATTCAAGATACTCGGATCCAGGATTATTTTCTGGGGGGGGGGGCACAACGGGCAGACGGGCAAAAAATCAACAATAACTTAGAAATAAACTTTCAATATTTATAGAAAGGTTTCAAAGGTTTATTAAAATATCTGAACAATAGTTTCACTCATGTTATTTCTGTTGTAACATCACATGATTTGCCTATAAGTGATCCGCCTATGGTACATGGTATAGACTGTACTGTTTCTTGGAAGAAGGTTGTGCAGCGAGGTGATTTGTCTTAGATCACGCTCAACCGCCCGATTCTCCCCCTTATTTTGGGTGCCCACTTTGTCGAGGCTGGGTGAGCCTCAGAAGAATCCAAATTCCTATAGGATCTATCTCCGGCCGCTAAAAGATTAAATACTCTCTGCACAAAGTCTGCACAGCGAGTGGGATTTGTACCGTGGACTCTCGGCACAATGTCAACCATTAGCTTCCTAAATATATGTATGTAAACAGAACAAATGAATTACTATGGCTTACATGTAAACAACTGATGAATAATGCCGTAAGTCATCAGCGCGAGTGCAACCCGATGATGGGATTGTAGATAGAGGCTGGGCCAATTATCACAAACACAACAGGAAATCTGTTAAATATTTCATATGCAAGATTAAGCAATCTTATCATAAATTGTTTCATAAAACGGTTTTTTCAAAAGGAAGATTCATCAATGTTTCTGTATCATCAGCCATGTGAACTTTCTTGACCTCCTCTCTTCTTTTAGAAGTGTATATACTAGCTCTAAGAATTGAAGAAAGAGAGAGAGAGAGAGAGAGAGAGAGAGTGAGTGAGAGAGAAAGAAAGAGAGAGAGATTTTGTGAGAGACAGAGAATAGATATTAAAGCGAAGATGGTATGGCTAGATTATAGGATATAAAGAAAGTAATCACTAAGTTATTTCTAGTATTCTTATTTTTAATCACTAAGTTATGTAGATTAATCTAAATTAATCATTTAATTAGTACTTCTAGTATCATTCAAACAATAATTCTCAATTTAAGTATATATATGCTATTTATTTGTGATATTTAGGAATAATATTAACATGAAAATTCTCAATAGTGGTTACTATTAGCATAACCTTTCATTTATTTGCTTAGTGCCTACTGCTTTTTATTGTTTCTAGTTAATTGATGGGAATGACATCAACAGTATAAATGTGAGGTATTTGAGAAGCCAAATGGGTCTAGTACCACAAGAACCAGCCTTATTTGATATGACAATCAAGGAAAATATTCTGTATGGCTTAGAAGAAGAGGTTGGAATGAATAAGGTCATCGAAGCTGCAAAAATAGCAAATATTCACAATTTTATCATGAAGCTACCACAGGTATGTATATTGATATATAATAAACTGTTAAATAAGCTTCATTGCCCAAGCAATGGTCTCAAGGAAAAGTCAGATCCTTTGATCTGAATTATATTTAAATAATCAAATGGGATTCCACCCTGAGATCGTTATATTGTCTAAGAGACATATCCCTCTCTTCTCAAAGGGTTGACGTTGTTGACTGACCAGGAGTTGTTTATTAAATTATAATAATTATTAAATAACATTATATTTAATTGTGCTGATCATGGTCACAAAGATAACTTTTAAAACTACTTACAAAGAAAGGGGGGCACTATATGTGACTTGCAACCACCGCTCCATCCAGTCCCTTGCATCTTGAGTTGACCACCCCTTCCGAACAATTGCCGCTCTTATCTTAAAGTCCCCTAAGGGTCAGTACCTATTGAATGATCCTTACCCTTATTTATCTAGGTACTCCAGAGGTTCTAGGTAGCGTCACATATAGCAAAACATAAATTATCTAGTATTTTATGATATTCCAGATATTTAAAATGTCTAAAAAATAATTTTAAAAACTATTAAGAATGGCATAGTATCTTTTAATAAATAAAAAAAGATGAAAACAGAAAAATTAATGTTTTTGGTTTGCTGAACCGGTGTCTTTGATATTGATTCTTTACTTCTTTCACCCATTGGTGATAGTTTTTTTTTATCTTTCATTTCATTTCCATTCACTTGCATTTATGTCTCTATGTCTGTTCCAGGCTTATGACACTCCTGTTGGAGAAAGAGGTTCAAAGTTATCCGGTGGGCAAAAGCAAAGAATTGGAATCACCAGAGCTATTCTCCGGAATCCAAAGATATTACTTCTGGACGAATCTACTTCAGCCCTTGATACAGAGAGTGAGAAGGTAAGGTATCAAATGGAGATCTTAGTAAATAATTGAAATTGTTACTACCTTGACCAGATTGAATTGAACTAAAAACTCTTATACAAACTATTTTTTTTTAAAAATATTTACAGGCTGTACAGGAAGCATTAGAAAAAGCTTCAATAGGTAAGACTACTATTGTAATAACACACCGACTCTCAACAATCTGCAAAGCAGACAAAATAATCGTAATTCAGTTTGGTGTCGTCATAGAGGAAGGGAATCATGAACAACTAATGAGAAAAAAAGGATACTATTTCTCTCTGCTAAATAGATAGTTCAGCAGTTGTGTATATGTTGAATATTACAGAACCTAAATATTTATTTTTAGCTTTGTTATTATTTTACACTTTATTCATCCTTATTTTACAGACATTTAAATTATGCTTTTCACTATAGAATGTCAGGAATTTATTTTAAGAAATGCACCACACTGGGCTGGGTCAAGAAATATACTGTTGTTTTGCAGAAGAATTGAGAAATAATTATTTCTGAAACATAACCTAGTGGCTATTAGTACATCTGGTGTGATTATTAAAATAAAAATATTTTCCTTTATTTATAGCCTGTTCATAAAAAAAGCTACATTATAACATTTAACAATTTTATTTTATTTTAAATGATAATGGGCTTGACTCCAGAAGCTATAAAAACTATTTTTCTGAATGATTTAATATTGGTGAGAATGTTTATGTTAGAAGCAGCCCGTAATTTGATTAATTCTCATGAAAATGCCCCATACGAATAGACATTCTGCTTATAAAAATAGTACAATAGTATTGTCATCAAATTATCTTCTTCTTCTATAACTTCCCCTTATGTCATTGCGAGTCTCGAAGAGCCTCCACCCACATCCGAGGATATTTTGGATACTTAAAATATACTGCCTTGCGGGTTATTAGCCCAGAGATGGGTCTCCAAGGGACAATGGGTTCAGGCTATTCCCCCTAGTAATGGGTTAGCCCCAACCTGGAGGACTGGTGGCTGATTGTCAGAGGACTGGGCAGTAGGGGCACAAACTCCTTACGCCAGGCCATCAAATAATATTTGCAATTTTGTCCGTTATTGTTAAACTGTGATATTTTTAAGCTAAGAGCTAGATGAGACAAAACCGTGGCCCAAATTAAAAGAATGTGCTGAAACCAGAAAGGATGGCTCTGATGTAGATGCTCCTTTATGCAGATGGGCAGAAGTGGAAGATAAAGAAGAAGATATTTTAAGCAGAGCAAAACTAAAAAACTATTACTTTAATATGATTTGAATTATAAAATATTAAGGTTAAGTTCTTAATGTATTTTAATTCTAAATAAATAATTAATCTTAATTTTTAAAATTTTAAAGCTAATTATATTACTTTAGTCAGTTAACCACTTTCTTTTCTTAAATAAATTTTAAAATTTACTTTTAGTTTCTATTAAATTTGAAATAACTATATAAATTATTATCTCCATCAATCACTCGTGTTTATTTTTTTCTAGGACTCTCCCTAATTTTACAATTGTTTTATTGAAACAAAAAAGATCTCTCTATTCTTCCTTGTTCAGTTATTTATAAAACCTTTTCATATTTCCAAATATGTAGTTGTTTATTTTTTATTTTTAAACTACTGCCCAGCCTTCTTACTGATCCTTTAGGTTGGTAAAACTCAGTACTGGAGAGAATAGTCTGATGGTACATATCCTTTCTCCTGATGGTACATAAACATTCAAACTCCATCAGGCCTCCATCACTGGGCTAATAAAGACCGGATGAATTTGATCCATTGATATATGATGAAATGAAAAACATTTATTTATCATTGATAACAAAAAAAAAGAGAACGAAATAAGGCACACTACGGAAGCTTTACCATATTATTTAGCATATTTATCAGTTATGTTAACTGTTATAAATTGCATTATAATTTAACTGTTATAAAGCATCATATGTGTGTGTATATGTATGTGTGTGTGTGTGTGTGTGTGTGTGTGTGTGTGTGTAGCATTATAGCAAGTTATTGGAAATTATAGTATTCTTATCGATCAAATGTTTCAAATCGTAGAGATGAATTTGATCCGTTGATACATAGTGAAATGAAAAATGTTTATTGATCATTAATAGAGCAAATCACTCTTTGTTAAATATTTTTTTAATTATTATTAAACTATTATTACTAAACTAAACTTTCAGTTTTTTATACACACAAACTTATTATATCGATTTTAATTTAGCATAACAAACTACTCTAATTTTAAAAATATTGTTGAAAACAAACTAAAGAAGTTGTCGCTTCGTGTTGAGTCACAACACGTCCATTCATTTCCCTTTTGATATTTTACAAAAATATGAATTATCATGAGCTTTAATATGGAAGAGAGAATGTTATGGGAAATATGTATAGTTCGCTAATCTAGAAATGAATGTTTCACCCAAAATTTATCATCTATATCTCGAAATGTTACTTGAAACTTCTATTTCTTGATATTATCTAACAAAATCTGCACATTATTCTTAAGTGCATTCTATTTTCCATACTAACGCTCACGATAACTTGTATTTTTACGTACTAAAAATTAAACGAATAAAAATAGTAAAAACTAAACTCGAAGCGAAAATCAGAACCAAATTACGAATTTTTTAGAAAAAGTTGGTACTAAAACACATTGTAACATAAATGTTAAAACTATTCCATTCATTCACATGGCTTTTTACTCGAATTAGGTTTTTAGTTAATCAAAGGTTCTTGATTTATGAAAATTTAAAAAAGGTTATTGGGGAAACTGGCATTCAGTAATTTTTAGAGAATTGGTTTTTTTATATTACCTCCAAAATTAGAATATTGATGTTTCTCGAATTGCAAAAACTAAATTTGATGGCTGTTTCACCACAAATCGAGCTGATTTAGTCATTTTGAAAAATTGGGTACCGAATGGAGCACTCACTGAACTATAGCAGCAGCGCAGTGACTAGATATAACTATTGTTCTAAAGAGCTTGTGTCATCCATATTAGCACAACATAGCGGTCTGATTATTACAGGAAAACGTATAGTGACTCAATAGTATTCAATTATTCAGTAAAGAATTTAAAAATTAAAATGAATAAAAAGTAAAATAAATAAATTTTTATAAAAGGGATGATCTCACGGAAGGTCTCAAAGCATATAGAGACCGGGTTTTTTCCTTATTTTAATTTTTTTTATTTTTTTATTTATTTTTTTTATTGATATTTACAACTGTAATAACATTACATCAAGTAAATTGGCTGTATGAACAAAGGACATGAACAAAAAAAATCACTTGTGGAGAAACTATCCATTGATAGCACTCCAATATTTTAATTTTAAATTTGAATAACGTCATCCAAAAAACTTTGTTGGAGTTGAAAAAAACTTGAAATAAAATACCCATGAGGTATCTTACAGATCTTCATAAGTTTTGCTTTTCGATTAGAGATGACAATTGAAATTCTTTGTTAAGAAAGTCTAACAGTTATGGGCAATGGACATAATTACTAAATTGTAACAAAGGATGCTATAACCAAATTAGCTTTTGTTGTAATTAGCTAAATATTTGTCCAAATAGGTATTCTAAATTATTAGTTAGCTATGTGCTTTTGCTTTACGTTTCGAGGGATGAGGGGGAGCTCTATGCAGAAGGTTTTATTTTTTTTAAATCCTTCGAAACCGGAATTATCTAGTGGGTCTCTTTGTATATAATTTTGAATATGTTATTTTCGACATAAAAATAGATCTGTGCAATTAATTAAAGATAATACAATAGTTCATAAATAATATTTTGAAAATTAGTTCGTTTTACCCGCTCTCCCACTCTAGGCAATAATATTGTAGGTGAAACACCTACTTGGACCAATAACCATTAAGTCAAGACACATTAAACTTGCGAGAGAATTACTCAATCTAACAAATCGTAATTGCAAAAATTTTATTTCCATATTTTAATCTAAAACTAATTTTCACTAAAATAGAGCCAAAAACTCAAAAAGAAACACTATTATTTATTATAATGCAATGGGGAAAAACCACAATGCAAAGCCTTCTGTTTCAAAAATACACCCACTTACCTTTCGCCTATTCAGGCATTATCAAGACACCAAAAACAAAAAAGGGGGTTATGTGAATCACATCTCGAAGATAAAGGTGCAATACATCCCAACGATCAACAGCCCAAACAGGCTCCAAACATGAGACAGCACCCCACCACCAAGACGTTCAACATACAATTGAACGAAAGTAATACGCAACCAGCTGGGAAGTTTATAGAATCAGCTGATCCACAAACCATATCAAGTAATATTAATCTATAAACATTTATACATATTAGCAAAGCTAGCCAAATTTTTCTTTTAAAATATTTAAGGTTTCCGAATAATATTGGTTCAAATTTCTGCAATCTGTTTTATAATTTACCGAAATGTCAATCTTTTGTGCAATCTGCATGGCCTCGGACAACTTCCTACTAGAGCCATCACTCACTTTGTAAATAACTTTAGCATTCTCAAAATCAAATTGATGCTTACAAGTTTTGGTATGCTGGGCCAATGCTGTGTTAGGTTCCTTGCCACCAATATTTTTACAATCATATTGATGCTGATACATTCTTTTGTGCAACAACTGTGATGTTATATGATATTTTTGGGCATTGTAAACAGCTAATCTCATACACTACATCTGATCGTTGCTGTGTAAGTATTATAGTTTACCTCGGTGCCACTTGAAATGGTATTTGAAATAATTTCTGAGCAATGGGAGCAAGTTGAGCCTTATACGTGCATTAAAGATAAGGTTACGTTTATAGAAGGGCTGAAAATAATTTGCGAGAATGGTTTTGTGAAATATGATAATAAGATTTACAGACAATTAACAGGGTTGCCTATGGGTGGTGTATTGTCCGTTACGCTTAGTGGCATCCTTATGAACAAATTGCTGGATGATGTTATCAATACTACTAATATCAAACCTAGATTGATCATGAAATATGTGGATGACCTTTTGCTTGTGTTGAAAGAGAATGAGATTGACAGGTTTTATGAGGGTCTTAATGGTTTTCATAATAATATCAAATTCACTTATGAACTGGAAACTAATAATATTCTTAGATATGTATGTTAACAACGATAGTGCAATTTTGAGAAACATGTGGACGAGAAATGAAAACAGTAATCAACGTATATTGAGTTTTATATCTAATCACCCTAGGCATATGTTAATAAATAACCTTAAAAACAGCATATTTAAAGCCATTAAACTGACTGATATAAAATATATAAGCTCCGTGAAAGAGACCATCTGCACGCACGATGTTCGAAATTAACTTGTCCCCTTCATTCCTCATTAAAAAATATTAGAATTTGAACTATAACAAGATTCACAATTATATGAACTGTATTTCTAGTGGTGGGGATCTTGCATTGTAGGATAGTGGTGGTGCCGAGAGAAATAGTATGCATGGTGCCTTTTTTGCGTGCACTTATATTAAGGGTCTGTCAGAATGTGTTAGAAATATATTTAAAGAGTATGATGTTTACGAGATTAGACTTGCGAATAAGATTACAAACAAGATGAGTAAATTTTACACTCCATTAAAAGATAAAATACTTACACAGCAACAATCAGATGTAGTGTATGAGATTAGCTGTTTACAATGCCCTAAAATATCATATAACATCACAATTGTTGCACAAAAGAATGTATCAGCATCAATATGATTGCAAAAATATTGGTGGCAAGGAACCTAACACAGCATTGTCCCAGCATACCAAAACTTGTAAGCATCAATTTGATTTTGAGAATGCTAAAGTTATTTACAAAGAGAGTGATGGCTCTAGAAGGAAGTTGTTCGAGGCCATGCAGATTGCACAAAAGATTGACATTTCGGTAAATTATAAAACAGATTGCAGAAATATGAACCAATATTATTCGGAAACCTTAAATATTTTAAAAGAAAAATTTGGCTAGCTTTGCTAATATGTATAAATTTTATATATTAATATTACTTGATATGTTTTGTGGATCAACTGATTCTATAACCTTTCCAGCTGGTTGCGTATTAGTTTCGTTCAGTTGTATGTTGAACGTCTTGGTGGTGGAGTGCTGTCTCATGTTTGGAGCCTGTTTGGGCTGTTGATCGTTGGGATATATTGCACCTTTATCTTCGAGATGTGATTCACATAACCCCCTTTATTGTTTTTGGTGTCTTGATAATGCCTGAATAGGTGAAACGTCGACTGGTAAGTGGGTGTATTTTTGAAACACAATGCTTTGCATTGTGGTTTTTCCCAATCGCATTATAATAAAACTAATTTTAATTTTAATAACACCATTCCAGGCTGAGTGAAGATAATAGTGGCTATTCTATCGATGGTCATGGGGTATCAATGTTGATTAAAAAAGTAACGTAACTAATTTCTTACCAAAATTGGTCGTATTTTCTGAGGCTTAACCAGAGACGTCATATATTTAATTAAATCATATATATTGTACGGTAATAGAGAGAAATACGGGCGGAAGGGATTAACGTCTTAAGCCCTTTGGCGGAAGAGATTAAGAAGATTGTTCTGGAAGGTTCCAGAACTCCCCCTCTGTGTCTCTAGAATGTTCGACCTTGCCTATTTAAATACCCTCTCGGCGTGAGGCAGTCAGTAGTAAACCGGACAATGTGATAAACTTGTGTCAGTGAACTGTGACAGTATTGTGAGTGAAATAAACTGTTTCTGTTTGTTACTGTCTGTCAGTTTGTTACATTTGGAGATTCGTATGGTCTGTGGACTTTAATTAGTGAACTGTAAGTATTAATTAGTAGTTATAAGCTCTAGCATAATTTTCTTGTATTTGTACAAATTTGTGTAAATTGTTAAGCTATTTCGTAGTAGTAATATCTTATTTTATTTTAGTAATTAAATAGGCCTAGGTTATAATAAATATTTAGAATACTGTTGTTTAGTCGCGGACCTGGACTAGCCGCCAGATGGAACGGACCGATCCTTGCCTCTAAAATTGGAAATACTGTACCGCCAAAACCAAGGAGAGGGGAGAGCGACGATATTGAGTCACTTCACTTGCTGTTTGGACGCCGAGCGGAATTGTTCTCCCAGACCTTCACAGCATCGATCATCGCACCCTGCCGATCCTCACACCGCTCTCAAGCCGTTATTCCTCTGAGAACGTCAAGAGGTCTTAAAGTTTGTTACTCGCCAGAAGCTATGCTGAGATGATGATAATTCAGTATACATCACACAAATTGTAAGTCACATTTCATTATCATAAGGCCTCAAAAAGTCAACTAATTTTTCTCCTGATGATCAACGTATTTCACGGACAGTTCAAGTTAATTCATGATATCATACTCATTGCTCCTTCATGCCGTGATCACTGGCGCAGATAATAATAATTCGCACATCTTCACACCTTATTGAAATCTGCAGTATAACGTTCAAGTTCATTTCGTTGTTTATATCTTTGACCATTATACTAGCATGGTGCATTTCTGTTATTGTTAATTATCGCTTCCATTCATGTTAATCATTTCTCTTCTTTTTTTTTTTTTGTCTTAAATCAGTTTGTTCATTAGATCGCTAAGTTACATGTTTAGTTTTAAGTCATTTTTGTAGACGCTATTATTAATTTGTATCCTCTTTTACATGTATATTTAATAGTATTTAAGAAAATCTCGCATGTTATAAAAATTAATAAATCAAACGCTTTGTTAATATCTGGGATTTCATTCAAATTCCGGTGGTAGACGGGGACGTCCTTCAGATGTCTACAGCGATAACGGAACCAACTTTGTAGGAGCTAGCCGTCAAATCAGCGAAGTCGGTCGTTTCTTCCGAGACGTGAATACTCAAGAAACCATTGTTCAACATTCCTCGCGCGAGGGCATTCAATGGCATTTTATTCCTCCCAGGGCTCACCATTTCGGGGGTCTTTGGGAAGCCGCGATTAAATCTACTAAACGCCATCTCCGTACCGTAATGGGTATTCAGGTTTTATCATTCGAGGAATTCTCAACCCTACTTACTCAGATCGAAGCCGTTCTCAATAGCAGACCCTTATGTGCGCTTTCATCCGACCCTCATGATCTAGAAGCCTTAACTCCAGGACACTTTCTTATCTGTCGACCGATAACCGCTCCCCCCCTCAGGACCTAACTGATGTGCCCATCAATCGCGTGGCACGATGGAAACTCACTGACAAGATCCATCAGTCTTTTTGGAAGCGATGGACCATCGAATATCTGCACACACTCCAGCAGCGATCCCGCTGGACGGAATCCGCCCCCGAACTAACTATCGGCGCCCTCGTGCTGATCCAAACCGATAACTCGCCTCCTCTGCGTTGGCCATTAGCCCGGGTTATCGAATTGCATCCCGGAGCGGACGGTATCGCCCGAGTCACTAGCCTCCGAACCGCTTGCGGCATCATAAAGCGCCCAATCACCCGCATATGCCCTTTACCAGCTCAATAATGCCACTTTCGTGACATGGGCGGGGGAATGTTTAGTCGCGGACCTGGACTGGCCGCCAGAAGGAACGGACCGATCCTTGCCTCTAAAATCGGGAATACTGTACCGCCAAAACCAAGGAGAGGGGAGAGCGACGCTATTGAGTCACTTCACTTGCTGTTTGGACGCCGAGCGGAATTGTTCTCCCAGACCTTCGCAGCATCGATCATCGCACACTGCCGATCCTCACACCGCTCTCAAGCCGTTATTCCTCTGAGAACGTCAAGAGGTCTTAAAGTTTGTTACTCGCCAAATACACAAATTGTAAGTCACATTTCATTATCATAAGGCCTCAAAAAGTCAACTAATTTTTCTCCTGATGATCAACGTATTTCACGGACAGTTCAAGTTAATTCATGATATCATACTCATTGCTCCTTCATGCCGTGATCACTGGCGCAGATAATGATAATTCGCACATCATCGCACCTTATTGAAATCTTCAGTATAACGTTCAAGTTTATTTCGTTGTTTATATCTTATTGTTTATATATTTGACCATTATGCTAGCATGGAGCATTTCTGTTATTGTTAATTATCGCTCCCATTCATGTTAATCATTTCTTTTCTTTTTTTTTTGTCTTAAATTAATTTGTTTATTAGATCGCTAAGTTACATGTTTAGTTTTAAGTCATTTTTGTAGACGCTATTATTAATTTGTATCTTCTTTTACATGTATATTTAATAGTATTTAAGAAAATCTCGCATGTTATATAAATTAATAAATCAAACGCTTTGTTAATATCTGGGATTTCATTCAAATTCCCGTGGTACTTCCATTTGCTTCCGATTAAATTTATTCAGTCTAATCACGCCTTAACAATTGTTATTGAAAATTTATATTAGTTTAATAATTTAATTGTTTGTAACTTCATTGTATTCTTTTTGTCACTTTGTTAATAAATATTAGTACCTTGAATTTAGTATTAGTTTAATTCATTTTCACACCCAGTAGCCCTTACCAATATTTCTGGGATTACTAAAATTTGAAATGCATAAAACCTGAATGTATCATAATCAGACACACAGGCTTTGCATTAACGACATATCAAGAAATTCAGCGTTCTCTTTCACTTACATTCAAGACCAAATAATATCAGAACAACCTTTCAGATTTCCTTTATACGGTTTAGACACATCATTTAGTTTAATAACATTAAACCAACGATTAAACTGTACCGTCCAAAAAGAATTAGGCACTGTCCAATGGAAAATACAAGTATGAGTGTGTCAAAAATATTAAGCGTTTAGGTTCAATTATCGATCAAAGGTAAAAAGTAGAACAATGGCCGTTAATCGATTCTTATAATATTTACCTAAACGTTTTAGGAGTGAGTTGCTCAATCAGGTTCAAACAAACCCTGAACTGAACACAAACCTCAATGAACCAGTGTTATATAAGCAGCATAAACCTGGACATAAATCGCATGCTGAATGTTGGAAATGAAGAAGTACTATCAGACTTGTTAAGGGAATGATTTATTTCTGTTGATGGCTGAAGACCGCTTCATGCGTCCAAAGCACCGACAAGGGAGAGTTGCGGCTTTATTTTCTCTTGAATTTTATTTTTTGTACCAATCTCAAATCCAAAATATTTAAGTTTTTCAACACAGTGTTATACATGGAATCATAACCTTTTGTGAAATTGAAATAAATTTCATTTATAGACAATATTTCCTCGGTAAATACTTGTACAAATCCATTAACTCTCAACACCATTCATATATTTACAGTCTCCTCCAGTTCAAATCCTCAGTCCAGCACCACGAAACAAGATCAGTGTGGACTCAATCCCTTCTGTGAACTGTCATCTTGTGATGACAGATTGTATTATGATCTACTTCTTCACTATCCTCATATAAATCCATGTTTTCCCGACATCTGGCTTCCCAAAAAGATGCTCCCCAAGCAAGTTAGTCATTTGCTTAAATGAATCAGTAATAAAGAATTGATTCTTTGTTTTGTAAAGAAGATATGTAATAACTGTAAACAAATTATTACATCGTAACTCATGCATTTAGCCTAGACAGATTTTTGAAATCTCGTGAAGAAAACATATCGGAGGAGAGTGGTAACAAAAACTTGGGTGCTTCAAAAACGAATTCCAAAGACCCAAAGATTCGCAAATAGTATATAAATTGGAGAGAACAACCAAAGTTAATGAGAAAAGGCATCGACAAGGACAACAAACCGGAATCACTTCCCCCAGAATGTTTGGTCAGCAAGGGGGAATATGACCTAAACCTCCCAAAACAACATTTTAAAAAAATCCAATAATTAGAAATAGCCACACTTAAAGTTAGAAGTCTATTAGCCGACTGGAGAATAGAAGAATTGGAAAACGCGATGTTTAATTCAGATATAAAAATTATTGGATTAGGTATCTGAAGTAAGAAGAAAGGTAGAAAATATTCAATTAAGGAAAAGTGGTTATTTATTTTTTCAATATGGTCAGGTCAGTGGACATCGAGGTATGGGATTCATGATTCGAAAAGACGTTAAAGATAATATCACGGAAATAAAAGGCGTTTCCGATAGCATTGCTGTATTAAAAATGAAGATGTACGATAAGAAACTAAGATATAAGTTTTAGATAAGAAACTATAATAAGTTTTAATACAAGTATATTCGCATCGCAGTGCATCTTCGGAAGAAGAAGTGGAAGATTTCTATCAACTCCTGAATGAAACCATCTCAACTATAAAATCCAATCACCAGAATTATTTGATTATTATGGGGGATTTCAACAGTCAAGTAGGAAGAAAGGCCTGTCCAGAAGAGAACTGCGTTGGTCCATATGGGTACCCGAAATCGAGGAATAAACGAGGAGAAAGGCTTGTAAATTTCAGTATAGAAAAACAATTAAAAATCGTTAATACCTTTTTTAAGAAGCGAAAGGGAAAGAAATGGACCTGGTTGTCTCCAAATTGATTGCATCGTAATGAAATAGACAAACTTCTATCTCCGAACCACACTATTTTTAATAACATCGAAGGATCCCATCGATTTTCATTCCAGTCTGACCACAGAATCCTAAAAGCCACTATTTATCTACCCAGGCGTCTCTTCACCAAGAAAAAAACGAGCGAAATACCAAGGAATGTTACCGAAGAACTATTCATTGCAGAATTATCAAAATTATTAACTTCCGAAGAACTAAATTTTTCTGAAAGCATTCAGACAGCTTACAGCACCCTCGAAAAGGCAATTAAAATTGCAGCACTAAATTCTAAAACGACAAAAACCAATGTTGGCTTTAAACCTCACGAGGAAACCCTGGCAGAAAGTCTCAGACAAAAAAGAAATAAGTCAAAAAGAAGAAAAAATAGAATACAATCTTATATGCAAACTCGTGAAATATAAACTTCGTTCTGACCTCGAAAGACGTAACCAGGCCATTGTCGAAAATTTGATTAAAAAAAATACATCCCTTAAAAAAGGTAGGAAGTTGATGACTCCCGGGAAAAACTGGCTTTTAAAACTTAATAACGAAAAAGGAGAAATTCAAACTAGTAGACCTGCAATAATCCATACTGCTACAAAATTCTATAAACAGCTATATTCTGAAAAAATATTCAAACAAATTTATACCAACCAGCGGAAATGAAAATAATAACGAGGTGTTTCAAAATTTTTTGGAGGAGGAAATAACAAAAATAATAAAGGAGCTCAAAAGAGACAAAATGCCTGGGCGCGATATCATAACTGCAGAATTAATTATCACAGGTTCAGAACTAATTGCTCCTTTATTAACCAAGCTGTTCAATGTAATTATGAAAACTAGGGAAATACCCGAAGGTGGTTAAAATCAGACATTGTTTTGATTTTTAAGAAAGGTAGCCTATCAAAATTAGATAAATACCGTCCCAGAAGTCTGATCCCTATCTTCTCCAAGATTTTCTCAAAAGCCCTCAAAACCCGCTTAAAAAGATTCTTCGACGAGAACCAACCAATAGAACAAGCTGGCTTTCGAAAGGGCTTTTCTACAATAGATAATCTCCATGCCGTCAACCAAATCAAAGAGAAATCGAATGAATACCAAATCTCAATATATTTTACATTTATTGACTTCAGTAAAGCATTTGATACAGTAAAGCACTCATTCCTTATTGCGTCTAAAACTCCAAGGCATTAAGAAACAGATTGTGGATATTCTTCAATGTTGGTAAACCAACAGCCAAGCGAAAGTAGTTCTGGACTTAAATGGAGAGGATTTTCCAATCGAAAGAGGGATTCGTCAGGGCGATCCTTTATCACCTGATCTATTCAACGCGGTCTTGGAAAATGTTTTCAGAAACCTTCACTGGCAGAATTTTGGGATAGACATTAATGGGAACAATCTGTCAAATCTGAGATTCGCTGATGATGTGCTTCCCATTTCACACTCACCATCTGAACTGAAGAAAATGCTCGAAGAGCTGGTCCTAGTAGAAAATGAAGCTGGGCTGGAGATAAATTTTAACAAATCAGTCTTGATGACAAATGCCGAAGAAGAAGAAATATTTCTCGGGTTAAAGAAACAATCTATCTAGGTCAACTCTAGGTGAATAGAAGGATTAAAACAGGATGGTCCAAATTTTGGTCACACAAAATATTTTCAAAATACATGGCCATACATCACAAGAGAAAAGTTTGTGATGCTTTAGTCATTTGGAGTTTAGATAAGAAACTATAATAAGTTTTAATACAAGTATATTCGCATCGCAGTGCATCTTCGGAAGAAGAAGTGGAAGATTTCTATCAACTCCTGAATGAAACCATTCAATGTTTGCATCATTCCTTCTTTAACTTATGGATGCCAAACTTGGAGTCTAAATAACGATATATCTAAATCCCTAGCAACCACTCAGCGTGCAATGGAGCGAAGTATGTTAAGGAAAAGTAGAAGGGAGAAAATAAAGAAGACAGAACTACGGAAGCTGACTGGTACGCGCGATATTCTCAAGACAGTATCTGATCTTAAATGGCAGTGGGCTGGACACATAGCAAGAGTGGGATCAACACATTGGGCTAAGGCAAAAACGGATTGGTATCCAATACACCGCACTAGGAGAAGAGGGAGACCAGCTACGAGATGGCGGGACGACATACAAAACTTCATCGGAGTATTATGGCACCGTTCTGCTTAGAACAGACTTAGGTGGGGTAAATTGGAAGAGGCTTATGCCCAAAGAAGGGCTTGTTTTCTTTTTAAAACCATGTAAAAATATAATCTGAAGAAAGAGGAAAAAAATAAAGCTTATTATCATTATTATTATAACTCATGCATCTAACTATAATTATTCATTTATTTATTTTCTATAATTATATAATATCTTGTCATGATCTTACTTTTCACCAATTTTTTTTTAAATATTTTTTTGGCACTTTATAAATACTCTATGATTTCTATTATGTAACCTTCTGGCTATCTATATGTTATGTTTCTTTTTCTGACTATATTATGTGATATTCTGTAGGGACTTAGTCCCAGAATAAAGTTACTTTTCTTTTCTATCCTATTCAAAATCTGATAAAATAACTGATTGTAATCTAATATTTTTTCTCTAATACTGAGCATAAGTATATCTTTAAAGTCAAGGGGTGAACATTTCCGTCCCAAAAGCACATTAGTCACCGCAAACACCATGTTAAACCATTCAGTATTTATTTTGTATCGTTGCTAATTCTATATATAGTATTAATATTTCTCAATTACATATGAGTTTGTTCTTATTTTTAAAGAATTTAAAATTTGAGCACACACATTTTCTAGAATAACTATTGTTAGTCACATCATTCAGAAAATAATGGGGTTTTTTTGTTTAGGTTTTAGAAATATTTTTAAAAAAAACTGTTTTGAAGACGAATTATGTATTATTATTATATAAGTAATACATATTTATTATGATAAACAATAAATAACTTAATCTTTCATGTCTCCTTGTTTTGATAAACACTATTATCATTACATAATATTTTCTCTTCAACAATTAAACAGTTTGCAGTAATAATTGCGAAACTCATTGTGACCTTTAAGGTATTAATACGTCAGTATCGCTAAGAAAGAAGGCTTGGCAGCTCTGGGATACTTGGCTACCAACTAAACCACTTCAACTTTCTTCATCAGCCTCTGTCGCTATGAAATTGAGAAGACTGTATCCTTTCTCGGTGAGTTGAATATTTATTATAAATTATCTTTTCTTAAATAAAGATCTGAATTGTCTATTACTTTAGCGTTAACAGAAACATATCAGTGTCAAAACTGCGCCTGATTAAGCTAAGATCTGCAGCAAATTTTACTGGGCATAGTTCTTGTATAGTAAAAAAAATACTTTCCTAAACACTTTCTTCATTTATTACTCATAAAAGTGAGATTACTATTGGTAGACGATCTTGGCCAGCGTACTTTTTCCGCTTACAGAAAGAAAAAAACATTATTTTTTCTTATTATAAATCTACATATCCTATATCATTCAACTCTTCTGAAATTACCTTTAGAATTGTTACCTCTACTGCAAAATTTTACATGTGAAAAATCAAAATCAAAAGTGATCGAAATTCAAACAAGAATTATCTTTCCATTATATTCTTTGATCCTTAAATATTTAATTTGAATTCAAGCAATCCTATTTCGGATTTGCTACAGTTTCAAAGAACTCATAGGAGCTACTTGAATGTTAGCAGATTATTATGGGGCCCCCATAGGACTTCTTACTAACAGTATACAGGAGCCTAGCAGTGCGTCATTACAGATCCCTTTCGCTAATACTGAGTGTAATAATTTCTTATTTATTTATCAATAAATTTATATAACTGAAAAATATAGACTAACAAACTTTTTACTTTTATTTTTCGCAATGAAATAAATATCTATACTAATGTTATAAATGCGAAAGTAACTCTGTCTGTCTGCCACCGACGTTATCACGGCCAAACCGCTGGGCCGATTATGATGAAATTTGGTACTGAGATAGTCTAGAGCCTGAGAAAGGACAAAGCTCAAAAATCAAGAGTTTTCAACATTTCGAGATGCATATGAGGCCAGAGGGTCATTAGAGAATGATAATCATTGGGATACAACTCTGGAAGAGGCTGCACAATGCAAATCTGCGCCAAAGGTGAGAGAGCTGTTCGCTATATTAATCCATGAAACACTTGGACTTTCAAACCCTCAAGAATTGTGGGAAAAGTATAAAAATGACATGGCGGGTGATATTTTAGACATATTACAAGAACAGAGTCCGAATGCTTTATACAATGAATTAATTTACAATGACGCGCTAACAAAGGTTGATGACCAAGTGATTACTATTACTAGAAAAATTCATCCGATTTTGGAATGAGGAGACCACAAAGAATTGGAGAAGTTCTAAAACTAACATAGAACTTAGCTCATGAGGAAATACCAGTATGTAACATTAGTAAAAGCAGTGAGCACAGAAGAATGTTACAGTAGTGTAAGCTGTTGGTTTGGGATGAATATACGATGTCCCATAAAAAAAACAATCGAAGCACTAGATCGCACAATAAAAGATATCAAAGGGAACCAGGGTATGATGGGAGGGTGGTAGTACTTTTACTGGTATAGTACTGGTATAGGTACACAGGCAGTTGAAATAAATGCCTGTTTTAAAGCATCTGTATTAGGGGCAAACAATTTTGTTTCACTACAAATATGCGAGTAAAACTTCACAATGATTCTCAAGCCGGGCAATGTGCAGCTGTTCTTCTAAAATATGGAGAAGATTGTATGCCAACAGATGATGATGACAACATGATTACACTGAGACGTGAATTCTGTCAAATTGTCGATAACACAGATGATCTAAAAAATAAAGTCTATTCTGATCTTCAAATAAATATGGGCAATCGAGAATGGCTATGTGAAAGGGCAATTTTGGCGCCGACTAATGAGATAGTAAACCAAATAAACGAACATATCATGTATGTCGGAGGTGGAGGGGGTGTTGTCCAATACATCTCAGTAGACAATGTTATGGACAAAACAGGTCATAAAAATTATAAAAGCTACAATCATGACTTTAATGGCAAAAGGCGATATTTTTTTTATTCCCCGTACTCCGATAATTCCTACTGAGTTGCCTTTTCAGTTAAAAAGAGAACGGTTTCCTCTGAAAACAGCATTTGCAATAACAATAAATCAAGCTCAAGGACAGACGCTTAAATTTGCTGGCGTTCATTTAGATGGCATGTGGCATGCTCACGTGTATCAAATCGACAAAATCTCTATGTTTTGGCAAAAGATGAGAAAACAAAACACGTTGTTTATAAAAATGTACTTAAATAAACTATTTGCAGTAAAACACTTATTATAATGTATATATGTATTTTATTTGCAAAAAAATTAGCCTAAAATATTAAAAATGCTGCCTAAAGTCACTATTCCACACGGACGAAGTCGCGGGCACAGCTAGTTGTAATTAAAAATTTTGATTTCATTGAATACATTCATTATTACCAATCAACCCATTTGGAATACGGCTACGTATGGTAATCGGAAATGGTGGAAATCTCGACCTTCCAACATTACTAAATTCATCATCAGTGGTGCAACAACCCTATTATTGATTTTTGGCTTCCTCAAGAAACTTTCGCTATCCCTCTCTATCTTGTGCAGCCCAATCCATTCCGCACACCAAACAGATTGCTAGAATCCTTCGTGACTCCGTCTCTCCATTGTAGTTTCGGTCTATTGATAGTTCGGTCATTACCTTTTTGGGAACGTTTTCATAATTCATCCTGGCGACATGTCCAGCCCATCTAAACTTCCCTATGCGCATGACTCAAATGATGCCAGTTTCTCCTCTCAGTGTGTAGAGCTTCTTCACTAGACCATAGATTGGGCGTAGAATTTTCCTTTCGAACACGAGCAGCCATTGCTCGTTCGATTCGTGTAACTGGACAAGGTGAATCATTGTTCTCCGCTCTGCCACGTCGTTTTCCACGTTAAACTGAAAGCCGTTACTAAAATTACTGAAATGCTTACCGGATTTTACAATCCATCCAGAAAAGAGCACATTATGCCTTGTTCCATGAACCAAGGAACTACTAGTTCCTTCAGTATACAAATTTTTTAAAAGTATTTTACTCTATACTGTAGCAACGGGATTCTGTTTGCATCTATCGTTTGCTGTACCGGCTGTACCGTCCAAGCTAGATCTGAAAGATCTGAGGGAAAAGTCAGATCCTTTGATCTGAATATATTTAAATACTAAAATGGGATGCCACCCTGAGATGGCTATACTTAATAAAAAGTAATTTTATAGCATTATTAAATAAGAGATATATCCCTTTCTTCTCCATTGGTTAACGTGTTTATCTGACCAATAGTTGTTTATTAAATAAGAATAACAATTATTGATTAACATTATATTTATTGGTGCTTATCCTGGTTACAAAGATTTAAGAAAACTTACAAAGAAAGGGGGACGCTATATGTGACTTGCTGATTCTCGACCATCGCTCCATTCAGCTCCTTGTATCTTGAGTTGACCGCGTCTTCCGCACAACTGACCTACCTTGAACGTAAAGCTAATAAACCCTAAGGGTCATTTTACTCTACCTGGCCTAGGCTCCTTACCATATTTACTTAAGTATCTCCATTGTTTCAGATAGTCACATATCATCATCCTATATCATCTTCCTAAACAATTAATTTTTTTTTAAGTTATACAAATTTTTAATATTATTATTTTGAATTTGATTAGTCGATCGTAGAGGAAAATGAATTTCCTCCGCAATCTTTTAAAATACTATCGACGCTTTCTGATTGCTCTTAATCGGCAATTAATTTAGAATTCAACCTTCTTGCGTCTAGGAAAATTCTAACTTGGCCATTACTTTCAGTTGCCGGCACAATTGGTCTCAAATAATTGTTGTTGCTCAGTTGAATTATTTTGTCACCCAACTTGTCATCCAACAACGGCCTCCCTTTAATGGACTGGAATAGGATATGGCCTAATTCTAAAAGATTCTGAGTCTATACTCATAGTCCTTAATGATACCAGCAGTATCTGAAAATATTCCTTCACAAAACTCTAATAATTATCTCAAATTTTCCATGATAACGCTGGGAAATTGCGCCTGACTAATCTGCAATTCAAGTAATTTTTCTTGAATAAGTTCCTGTTTACTTTTCTAATTATTCTTATTCACATCAACAATATTTACACATAAACTCGACACGAGCCGAAAGTTTCCATCTTTTTCAACTAAAGAGATTTTGATATTATTCTTATCATTTTCTGGGTTAAATTTTAGCTCATTATTTATTTCGTTAACATTTCTACTGATAAAACCATACCTCAGAATGCAATCTTGACTCAATTGAGCTATAATTAGGAAATTTACGTTTTTTTAAATTTAAATTAATACCAGTGAAAATCTGTTGTTTGACAGGTTTAGATTTTTTTCTGATAGCGGTTCACGCCGCTCACTTGTAATAAAATGAGATTTATTCTTCATATAAAACGATTCATTGATATATAATACCTGGCTCCCTGTATCATTTAATGAGAATACGATCGATTCGAAAGGAAACTTGTTGGCAACTTTGCTCTGATATACTTTGAACATCATCTTCTAATGTTAAAACTGTCTCAAATTCCTTAAAGAGTGATTTGACGCAGTTATCCAATTTCTTCCCTGCATCGGTTTCCTATTGATTATGAAAATTATCTTCTTCTTGTTCTTCACTGCTTAGTTATAATTCTCCATACCTGGCTGGCCATCTGTTAGGGTTTTAGTACTTTTATAGTAACGTTCTTTCATTGGGCGTGACTAATCTTCCGGTCTGGTTTTAATTGGTGATATTTTACAGTTCTTGTTTTCTGCCCTTGGGCCTGTGGAACCCACTTCCTAAGTGACCTTTCAAACTGTGTTTCCCTTTTTCTATAATCAAGTTTCTATGTTCCTGTGTCCTATCAAATCCTTCCCTTTTTAACGCATTATTTCTTTCTTCGCCAAATTTTCTGATAGGCGCCCCCTGTCATAAAATTCCTTCTTAACCTAAACGTTCTATAACCTCTAAGAACCGCTCTATATCCTATATCCCTTGAAAACAAACTATTTCTTCCACCTGTTTTCCGACATGTCTACTCGCCGTTCGGCAAATTTAGCTGTCGTCCAATTTCGTAGAACAGGCTCTGGCTCTTAGGATTAATTTACCAAAATATTTTTCAGGGGTTACGTCGGTGTGGTAAAAGTATGAATCCCGAATTAACTCATCAAAGATTATGTGGTCATATGTCAGTACCTATGTATATTTCTTGAGAAATTCTTCTTCAAATATCTCAATAGAGTGAATCTCCTTTTCTTTAAAGGAATACCATACTAGTGCTTGGTCACGCAAATGTGCTTTTATAAAATTATCCAACAACATATGCCTTCCATAAACCTTCTATTCAATTTTTAATGCTCTAATAAAGTCTATTCGTATATTGATTTACTCTTCCAAATTGAGCAATTTTTCACTCATTTCACGAAAAGAGTTCTCTTTCGATCTCGCTGTACTAACATATGCCTCCATTATTCTCATTATATTACTTTGTTAAACAAAGTTGTCCTGAAGTGATTCAAATTTTTTATTTATTCTTGCTTCCATTTCTTCCATTTTCACCATCCTTTGTGCATTTAAATTTGGTTCTGAAGTAAGAGAATCTATTTTTTCTATATAACCTGTGCTTTATCCCCTTCGCCTTCAGAAAACGCAAGTGCCTCACATTCTTCCATCTCATTGTCTTTACCACCTCTCCGTAACCTGCACTCTTCTAAACGTCTTACCATTTTCGGTACTAGCGTCATTTTGAATAAATGAGAACAATTACGGCCATCAAACGGTTTTCCGAAATACTAACTTGATTAATTAATACTGAAATTATCTTAGTAGAGATCACACTTCTCAAATCAATATACACACAAAAAAAAAGAATCCCAATTAATGTCTAAACCAGCAAAAAATTTCATATATACTATTCTTAAGTAACCGATAAATAAACAATCTCCCCTGTCAAGCTGTTCAAAATCCATACACAAGGGATGACAAAATGCCATATCGGCTTTACTGCACAAGCTATGATCTCAGGGAAAAGTCAGAACCTTTGATCTGAACAAATTTAAATACTAAAATGGAATGCCAATCTGAGATCGTTATACTTAATATATATAATAGTAATTTTATAGCATTAATAAATTAGAGACATATTCCTTTCTTCTCCAAAGGTTAACGTAGTTGACTGACCAGAAGTTGTTTATTAAATAAGAATAATTATTGAATAATATTATATTTATTGGTGCTGGTAATGGTTACAAAGATTTAAGAAAACTTACAAAGAAAGGGGGACGCTATATGTGACTTGCTGATTCTCGACCAACGCTCCATCCAGCTCCTTGCATCTTGAGTTGATCGCGTCTTCCAGACAACTGACCTACTATATATTGAAAGTAAAGGCAATAAACCCTAAGGGTCATTTAACTCTACCTCGACTAGGCCCCTTACCATATTTACTTAAGTATTTCCAATGCTTCAGATAGTCACATATAGCACGTTCTAAGTTATGCAGTTTTTTAATATTTTTATTTTGGATTTTGTTTCAGGTAAGACAGAAAATTGAGATCTGTGAAAATCAACAGAAAAATAAGTTAGTGGCATTAGATCAATAATTTTATTTTATTTTAAACATACTTATTGGTAGTATATATTTCTGTTGTCATATGAACAAAACACAAGTTTTGGTTTATATCCTTCATATTTTATATTTCAGAAAAGAAAATGCAGGAAAGCTAAGGACTGTTCTAAAAATTGTAAGTGTAATATTCGTTTTAATTACATTTAAATAAAAAATACAACACAACTTACAAAAGGTGAATGAATGGTGTCATCTGTGGAAAATCAGACTGAACCACGAAAAGTCACAACACATTTACTTTTACTCTTAGACGCGAAACTTTCCCTCCCGTTTTCCTTAATAACGCACCCATCCCCCAGAGAGACAAAGTACAATACCTTGGACTAACATTTGATAGGAGAATGACATGGGGTTAAGATGAAACGCCAATCACTAAATCACAAACTCAAATTAATGTACTCCCTATTCAGGGAAAACTCCAAATTAGATTTAAGACAGAAATTAAATACGTACACTTACTTATTAAAACCAGTTTGGACATATGCTTTACAAATTTATGGCATCACTAAACAGACTCACAGAAAACGACTGCAAACTTTTCAGTCAAAAGTAGTTAGACTTATCACTAATGCACCATGGTACGTCAATAACAAACTCTGCATACTGACTTAAAAATACAAACGGTTGAAGAACACATACGAACGTACTACAAACGCTTTCTATTCAAGAAAAACTATACGGACACCCAAACGCATTGATAAAAAATGGACACGACTCTCATGCCTGAGAACACTAGGAGGAGACTAAAAAGAACGTGGATGAGGGATCTATTGCAGTAAGAAATTAAAGCAAGCCAATGGAGAGGTACCGCTGGATACTGTTCTTCGCCATGTCATTTTGTATTATTTTTCAGTCAGCCAATCTGCTTATTGTCAATTACTTGTATTTGACAGGTGTAGATGGAAATATAAAGAGAAAAAAAAATTACATTTTAATATTAGTACTTGTGTTGATTACAAATTAAGTAAATGGTGAGTTCTCCGGTGAAAAGGTAAGATATGTTTGAATATACATAAGATATTACGATATGGAGTTAAATGAAAATTGAAGCTGGAGGAAGAAACCGTCAACTGAAGTTGAAATGAGGAGAAAATTACTTTCTGCTAAGCACGTAGTAGCGATCTTTGCCATGCTAGAGGCACAAAGGTCCTCCGGAGGGAGGGGTCTAAGTGTTCAGTGAGAGCAGGCTTCCCCTCATATATCTACTGATTAAGGGGCATAACCTAATAAGCCAAAGATAGCGGGCTCGTAGCCCGCCCGGCAGGTGGCCTTTGGATTTGGAGTCATTCCATCCTTCGGAAGGGACGTTAGACGGGACCCCCGAAGCCTGTACGATGTCAAGTACTCGTTAAAAATTCCTATCCTAATTAAACCTGGATATGCAAAAAAACATAAACTCATCGGCTATTACTAAAGTTAAATAAAATCCATAAAACACCTTTTAAAATAATACAAGTTTATGCTCCTACTACAGATGCTGAAGATAGTGAGGTTGAAGAATTTTGTTTAAACATCAAAATAGCTATAGATGAAGGAAAGTATAATCAACTAGTATTGATCGGAAATTTAAATTCAAAAATTGGTAGTAAGTTAAATCAAAAGGCATAGGCAAATTCAGAATAGGAGAAATAAATAATAGAGGTGAAAGGCTTATTGAGTTTGTTGAAGCAAATGGTTTTTATATTATACAGCTTCTTTGAAAAAAAAATCCCCAAAACAAATGGACATGGCAGAGTCCAGATAAAAAGACAAAAAATGAAACAGATCTTCACCACATTAAAAACTAAAAATGCAAATTGGAAATCCGACAAAATTAAATCAGAAAACTTAATGAAATGGAAATTTGAGGATCACTTAAAATCAATTATGCCAATATTATGCTGTAACATGGACCAGGTAGCTTATGGATTGGTATCCAAGAGACCACGCAAGGAAAAGAGGACGTCCACCGACAGACTGGGACAAGGAGATGAAGAAGAGCTGCGGAGGGGCAGCCAGGAAGAGATTAGCATTGGATAGGAAAGAGTAGAAACGGATGGGACAGGTTGCGTAATATTTAGTGTGGTTGGGTAAAAAATTATTTTACTTTAAAGTAATATTTGTTAAAATTTAAGTTAAATACCGTAACATTTAGTGTGCTTGCAAGAGTGATAAGTAGAAACAATCGAACTTAAAACGTCAACTAAAGGTTGATTTTGTTCTTACCTGAATAGGTCTAGAAAAAATAGAAAGTGTTTGTATATGTTTATTATATTTTATGAACAAATAAAGGTTATTATTATTATTATTATTATTATGCAAAATTTAGTCCTTCCACTGCAGCCTCGTTCGATAAGTCATAGCAGTGGTGAAACAATGTTTATTACAAAAATTAATTACAAGTATTGCATCTCTTTGAAGAGTCATTAAAGAGGTTGATGAAAATCTGAGTTCTGAAAATTGTAACATTTTGGCGCATCTGAAGATAGAATCGGTGGTTGAAAGAATCCTGCTGGAAGGCTTGGAAATTATTGATAATATTTGAAGCAATAGTATGTAGTAACGAATCCTTACTACTTTCCTCTTTACAATCTTTCAGCGATATTAAACATCTAATTCTAATAATAATAAGAGCACAGATATTAACATTTCGATCAACTCAAGGCATATCATAATGAGAGGTTCTTGTTATAGTTCCGCTACGTGAGCTCCAAAGACAGAAACATCTTCATCTTGAGCTTGGTAGTTTCCATCGCCATGAATCTAGTGCCACCGATTACTACGTGGATACTCTTGACACCGGTTCTGGATTTGTTTATCAAAATGGAAACCCACGATAGTGTGAGACTGAAACTATTTATTTAGTTAATTCTCAATTTTATTATTAAAATTCTATAATTATTTTTTTATGATTCACAGCCTCATAATTTCACGAAGGCAGAATTGGCTTCCAATATCTTCGAAATTGGCTGTAACTACTTCATAACTACTGCAATTAATTTCATTTTAGCAAGCATTCAGGTAAAAATCATATTGTTTTAATGTAAAATATCTAGTTGAAGAGTGGAGCCTTAAATTAACTGAAATGTTTAAGCCCAAGAAAGTGCGGACGTACGATATTTTGAAAGTTTAATTTTAAAACCACCTAAAACGGATTATTATGATATTAACTTTTTATTTAGAAATGGTTAACTGGATTGATCTTGAGAAGTGTTGAGAATTATTCTATTTGAAAAGTGGATATTTAGAAAACTGATTTTATTTGCACAAATTTCTTCTACCTTTCTTCAAGTTCTTAGCCACAACAATCCATGTGACATTCAAAATTCTTTTAACGAACGCGATTTTCTGTTATCCCTCACCATACCTGTACCCTACATCCTTTGATTTGAACATTTATTCGCATACATACCTTTAAATTATGCCTTCCACATAGTGGAAAACAAATGTTCAACGTTGGAAATCATTATCTTAAGCCACACATTTGACTTTGACAATATTTCGGTCCTCAACACAGTCCCTAACCATTACAAATCTTAGAAAGCACCCATAGGCATTTAGAATCGCTATGTAGTCTTTTGATAACCGAAAAACAGGGAAACCGAACCTATCCCTAATCTACCCCCAGATATTAAATTAATTAAAATGACACTATTATTCCAATCCTAAATTTTTATTTTAGTGTATGTGTATGTCAATATTGACTCTCTCTCATTCCTCGTCTCAAACATTCCTCTTTAGACGGTTCTTCCTATACCTAAGGGGGAAAAAAATCTAGTATAATAATGCATAATTCATTGTAAAATACTGTCTGAATTTTCAGGTAATGTCTTCAGAAACTGTTTCATGTAGTATCATGGCCAAAGTAAAAACTGCATATCTAAAAAAAATGCTGTTAATAGAAATGAGCTGGCATGATACGTCACAAGAGAAATTCATTAGCACCATATCACAGTAAGTCAATACAATTATATTATTTAATCATCAATCCTAAAATTCTATCGATATTATATTGAATTCAAGTTCCATATCAGTATTGTCAAGCAAAGTAACAATAAACCACTAATAATAATAGTATATGCAAGTTATTATTCTGAGTGTACAGACAAGGTTCAATAAAAAGGCCCATCATTGTATATGATTACACCTCTGATACTGAAAAATACACATGAGAAAGATAATGTTCCCTCAAACCCACGTCACGTCGCACAGTGTTTTGATTAGTAGGAGCTAGGTGGACAAAATTATGTTTCGACGTTTTTGCATTTCTTTCAAATAATTAAGTATTATAATTATAAAAAATGTTTTTTAATTAATTGTCAACTGAAGTTAAGGGGATTGCCTGGATTATAATAAGAATAAATAAAAGAAACTTATATAGAATAGAATAGAAAAATAATTTTATTCTGGGATTAGGTCAGAATAACAATATTGTACAGAAATTAATAGAAAATATCTGGCCAAAAGGCTACATTATTGAGATACTGCAATATTTTTTTCTTCTCTTTATATTTACATCCACGCCTGTCAAATAAAACAATGACAATCAGCAGATTGACTGACAGTAAGATAAAATACAATGGCATGAGAGGCATGAAGAAGAACAGTACCCAGTGGTAGCTCTCACTTGGCTTGATTCAATTCCCTATGGTAACAAATCCCTCATCCACGATCTTTTTAGTCTCCTCAGGCATGAGAGTCGAGGCTATTTGACTGCAATTAAATATGAACTAAAATGTATATATATATATATATATATATATATATATATATATATATATATATATATATATATATATAAAACAAAAAAAATGAAAAATAATAGAATAAAAACCTAGAAAGGAACATCTAATAATATGAATAATAGTATCATAATGATTGTGGAATATATACAAGTATTGTTTCAATCTATTGTGTTGAGTATAGCTATTTATTTTATTGATTAGAGATCATCTGTTTGGGAGAAGATGTATGACGGATAACAGGTGGGAGTGAGTTTCATAGAGAGGTAGACCAAGTGAGAAAGGAGCACTCAAAAGTTTTGATTCTGTGGGAACGGGAATAAAGGTCGGAAAGGCGAGATCTTTTACCCTGGAATTGAATAGAGGATTTGAACTGTAGGATACTACAGATATAAGATAGATGTTGTGAGTTGATAGTTTGGTATAAGAAAGACTCTTGGGAATAGAGTCTACGCATAGAAGGAAAGAGCCACTTCAAAGAGGTGGGACAGATGAGACTACCTCGGGGCCTCGAAAACAAACCGAAGTGAGCTATTTCTCTCAGTATTTCCTCAAGCTTGTTCGAGAGCCCATCATAAGCCACACAGCCATAGTCAAAGTGTGGAATGATGATAGAAGTGATGGGGATCATACGGATAGGTAGTGTTAGAAGATGCCGGGAACGATGGAATAACTTTAGGGACCTTATTGATCGATGGGCAATGTGAAGTTTCCAGGAAACGATACCGAGATTTTTAACAGAGAATCTTAAACTAATAGGGTGATTATTTAAGGTTAGTTGGGGAAGAGAGTTGATGGATTTAAGGAGGGTGTTGGAACCAATTAGAATGGCCTGAGTTTTAGCAGCATTTAACGACACTTTATTCAGGTTATCCCAGGCAGTGATCCTATCCAGGTCATCCTGAATATTAGCAAATGCAGCTATTATCTCAGAGGGAGGAAAGGAGAAATTAATCTGGGGACTCGTTAGCGTATAGGTGGTGGGAACATTGGCGGATTGATTTAGGAAGGTCATTAATGTAACAGTTGAAAAGGATTGGGGTAATACTAGAACACTGAGCCAGTCCTATCTTCAGTGGAAGGAAAGAGGATAGGGGTTTATTTGGGACGGATACCGCTTGAGTCCTTTCCGAGAGGAAAGCTTGGACCCGGAGTACGGAACTGTAGGAAAAGGAAAGAGATTTTAATTTAGAAAAGACGATGGAATGCTTAAGCGAGTCGAAAGCTTTTGAAAAGTCGAGAAGAACTACTGTTTTTTTTTTTCTTGATGGCGGTATGTATGCAGTGGTGATTTTAACTAGGGCAGATTGTGTGGAGAGGCCAGGACGGAACCCTGAATGAAGTGGATCAAGGAGTTTGGTCTGTTCCAGAAAATTTGGCATTTGGGATCGCACTATTCTTTCAAGAGGTTTGGATAGGTTAGAGAGAATAGAGATAGGACTGAAGTCATTTGGGTTTGAGGGATCGGATGATTCGTAAAATAGGATGGACTATTGCTTTTTTTCCAGGAGGAAGTCAATCCTGCATTTTGTAGGGGGAAATTGTAAATGTAGAGAAAAGTGGGTAGAATTTCGGAAATGCTTATTTTTAACAATTTGACGGGAATACCGTCAAAACCTATGGAATTAGAGTGGGATTTCCTCGGGAAGGAGATTAGGACAGTGGGTGATTTGTCAGCGAAATAAAAATTGATGTAGTTGAATGGTGGTACTATTGGGAAATTGGGAGAAGTAGATTGTGAGTTGTTAGAGGAGGAAGACAAGAAATGTACGTTCAGTTCATCAGCTGAAACCGGAAAGACTAGAGGGGAAGGGAATCTATAAAGGGAGAGTTTCCGAAGGATTAGCCATTTGGATTAAGGAAAGGGCTTCATGAAAGTATTTGTATTTCGCCTGCCCTATTGTAGATTGTGTTAAGTTACGGAGTGTCCTGAATACTTGATAATCGTCAGTCAGTCTTGTCCGTCTATAGTGTCTGCGAGCTGCGTCGCGCTTCGTTTGCAGTTCTTTTATGATTTGGTACATCCAGGGAGCATGCAATCGATGGAAGGTTGAAGTTTTATGAGGAGCATGGGTGTCCAGGATACTAATAAGATAGGAGGTGAGTGTATCAACCATGGAATCAACTTCGGAGTATGGATATTATAAGAAATTTGGATTAGGTCATGAAAGGAGAGAAATGAGACTGGCAATTGGGAAAAGGAGAGTAGTTTCTGAAGAGAATCGATGAGGAATAGATCCAACCATGTATCTGATCGGTGAGTATGATGGGTAGGAGAAAATGGAATAATGGAGGGATTTAGTGAGTGGAAGACATTTTCCAGGTATAGAGTGTCATTGGATTTGGCAAGGAGGTTGGTATTTAAATCGCTAGAAATAATGATATGGTCATAGAAAGAAATGTGAAGGTAAAGGAATGTAATGTAAAGGATAGATTCAAAGGTAGAGTCAAAAGGCACTGAAGGAGGACGATATACCACTATGTATAGGAGCGGGAGATAATTACAGGGTATTTCAGTGAAAAGGAATTCAATGTGAGGGACATACGATGGGAGTGAGGATTCAAGGATTCGGGGTTTTAAGGTTTGATAGGCATAAAGACCTACGCCTCCAACAGTCCGGTTAACCCGGTCATGTCGGAGAAACATATAGTCAGGTAGGGTGATACCAATAGGCTCAAACCATATATTCCTACCTCATCCATGTTTCAGAAACTGCTATAATATGGTGAAAGTGGTTGGTGAAGTATTGCTGAAATTCATCAAAATAGACCGGCAAGGATTGGAAATTATCGTGACAGGAAATCAGGAGCCTAGACAACTAGGGTGGTAGACGAGAAATTATCAATATCAGATGGAAAGATGCTGCGCAAAAAGAATAAATTACTGGATAAATTATTGTGAAAACATAAAAGATCTAAATAAGAAAGTGAGGACCATTGAGAATCCATTAGAGAACGAAACGATTCACAGAGAGGTATTTTGACCTAAAACTTGGCCACAAATATTTTGGCAATTTTTTATTTTCAAAATGGTTTCAAATTACTAAAAACATATTTAGGAAGACGATAAAATGAAGGTTACACTCATACACTTACTTTTACTAGTTTACCCCAGCAGAAATATATTTATGAGCGAGCATATAAAATTTAAAAAAAACTTTCAATAGACTTATTGATTTATTTATTAGATTATATCATAATATTAATAGAAAACATTTATTCAAGTAGTTTTGTTAGTAATAGAGTAAAATTATATTATGTTAGTAAATAAACAAGATGGTGACAAATTTATTATTCTTCGTCACTGTCCTCAGAAGGTCACTTTGTAATTTCTATTAGTTTTTGCTCAAAATCTTTGAGTTTTGCATCAAGAAATTTCTTTGTGCTTCCTCTTATTAGCTCGTGTAGTTGTTTTCGAGTCATAGACATAAATGTAGCTTCAGAATCTAAAAATAAAAATAAAATAAATTACCGAAAAATTATATAACAGCTCTTCTCACATTTTTTAAAAAAATTTGTGGAACGGGGGGGGGAAACTTTTGTCATAGTACGTCAAAATAGACAATCCTACCTATCATACGACATAGATTTCATGGAGTACAAATGAGTCCACAGTTACTTTAAAGATATGTTTATATTTAAAATTCTGCAAAAGGCAGTTAATTTCACAAGAGTTTTTAGAATGGTAAAAAAAGATAAAATAAATACTTATCGAAATCACTTGCTACAATATAGAGTAAATACCTTGATGAAGCATATCCATGGTATTTTTTTTTTCTGTAAAATCACTTTAAACATAAAAAACGCAACTGAACTGTGTTAAAATGCGGGAACACCGAGAGCGCCAACTGATCGTATCAAGCGAGTGCTGTCAACTGACTGTTATTACAGCTTTCTGGTAAAGCTAATTGGGGTGAGGATTCGGCTAAATGACGTCATATATAACTACCTGCTTGGGGTCCCAGCCCCAGCCCTTAACAATAAAGTTTGCATTTTTGATTTTTGGCCAGCTTTTGGGCTCGAATACCTCTCTGTGCGATGCCATAAAGTCAGCCGAACAAATCTAGGTCCGCAGGTAAAACTAATAAAAATCCATATTTATTCTGGACAAGTCCCTTTAGAATAATGATGAATATGAACTATAATATCTTAGACTACAATTCAAGTAATAAATGAAAATAAAAAAATAAAGAAAATAAATTAAGAGCTAGTTCGCAATAACGAATTAAATGAAGGAAAAAATATAAATACGATAACAATAATTATAAAGAAAGAAAACTGTTAATATTTATATGTATACCAAATTTATGGAAAACAATACAAAAACAAAATAATTGGAAATATGGGAGGAAGAAAGAATACCAGAGGAGTGGCAGACCGCCTTAATACACCCGCTACATAAAAAAGGTGAGAAATCAGATGTAAACAATTACAGAGGAATCTCGCTAATACCAGTAACGTATAAAATATTCTCTAGAATCCTACTCAATAGATTAGAGCCGCAAATAGACCAGAAATTAGGGGAATATCAGGCAGGTTTTAGGAAGGGAAAATCCTGCCAGGAGCAAATACTTAGCCTCATATTGATCATAAAATATTACAGGTATATACCCGAGAAAAATCTTTACATCTCCTTCATAGACTTCAAAAAGTCCTATGATTCAATAGACATAGAAGTATTGCTAAAATTCCTGAGGGACTACAGTGGGGACAAAAAGACAATAAGCCTGATAAAACTGACTCTGACGAATTCCATTTCAAAGTTAATATTCCAAGGACTAATAAGTAAACCGTTCCAAATAAAGACGGAGCTAGGACAGAGCGACGGCCTGTCACCGATTCTGTTCTATGTTGTGCTGGTCAACATCATGAGAATTTTCTGGCAAAATGACGATGCTGGTGCAGTAATAGCATCAAAATGGGATAATGTGAAAGTAAAGTGTTTGGCCTTTGCAGACGATCTAGCCCTGCTAGCAGAAACAGAGGAGGAAGCTATAAAACAGGTAAACACCCTGAAAGCATTAAAGAGGTTATGACAACGGATGCCAGATTTAGCAAGGAAATATTTAACACGGAATATGGGCAGATAAAAGTCACAAACAAGTCTAAATACCTAGGGGAGATAATATGTAACAACGGAACAGATAGGGAATCCGTAGATGAAAGAATAGCCAAACTGGAAAGACTGACCTTGGCCACTAGAAACATGTACAACAAGAATAATTTGTCTTACAATACAATAATAAGGCACTACTGTACAGTTGTAAGACTAGTAATAATGTATGGTTTGGAAACAGTCAGTCTTCCGAATCTGGACAAGGTCCTGAAGATTGAGAGAAAAATTCTGAGGAGGACCCATGAAAGTAACGCAAGAGGGGTAGAGGCGAAAATCCAGTGAAGAAATATACGAAATTTGGAAGATCTTGAAACTGTCATAAGGAGACCGTAGGACCAGGAGACTGAGGTTCTACACCAACGTGGTCAGAATGAACATTAAGAGGCTGAACAAAAAAATCTTTGATAAATTCTTAAGCTATAAGAGTATAGATAGATATGTAACAAATATAAGAGGAGCTGGATAGGCTAAAAATCAAGGAAAAGGAATGCTTGGATAGGGAGCTTTTCGGAAAAAACTAAAAGAAGTTGGGGCTTTTGCAGGAAGGAAGGAGAGACGAGGGAGAAAATGGACTAAGCAAGAGGAACAGTCCAGGAAGATGAGAGAGTATTGGAGTAGAAGGAAGACGGAGAGTGAGAAGAAGATTTAAGTGATATTCGTGTGATCCTTGCTGGCCAATCCGTGTAAAAAAAAAATAATAAGCATAATAAATTGGAAGAATTGCTTGGCAAAGTCATTTTTATTTTCCTTTCAGAGTCCTCTTTAATGTTTTCAAAATTAATTTGATCTAAGAGATAAGGGTTTCTTTCTTCCTTTGGGTGCTTCAACCATTATTCAACAAAATATCTTAACATAATAAAGTACTCTAAAAAAAATGCTGTACTCGAGTGTGCAGGCTAAAATGTGTCTTATTATTCATAGCAAAGGTGTAAATATTAAATATAGAAAAATTAGCCCGGATACAAATTGGTTAAATTGGTTCGATAAAAGTATTTGAACTATAATTTTGGGAGGTTGAAATGCTGCCTTGAATACCACTGATTTATTCTACAGCTATGATCACTTTGGGTCCTAATCCTGTGAAGTGTGTCAGACTTGAACAAATATTAGATTACCTTGGTTTGAAGTATTTTTTACAATATTCCAATACCATATTTCAGAATTTCACCGCCATTTATCAGAAATTTTGGAGGAATAGTTACCCATCCTCATTTTAATTTTCTTCTCAGAGTCCTTTGTAAGTTTTCCAACATTTAATTTGATCGGAAAGAACTATAACAGAAAAAAATGGGGTATTTCTACCATTCTTCCAAAAAAACTTTCTTCAAAATAAGTATTCTTAAATTAAAAAAAAAAGGTTTTACTCGAGTGTGCCGGCTATGATGCATCTTATTATTAATGGGTGAGATGCAGCAATGATATATATGGAATTTAGCCCGAATAGAAGCGGATAAAAATCATTACCATACCTTGAAAGTTTCAAAATGAGGAAAAATCCTTCATACGTTTAAAAAAAAATGAATATAGTTTTATGATCTGAAAATTTTTTTTAATTGGAAAAAATAGTGCCTATGAGTTTATTATCGATATGCAACAATTGATTCATATAAAATTAGTTTCACTTTAAATGCAACTGATTTAGTCTATTGTAATGGATTCATTACTTTGGACTCTATTGCTGACGAGATGGAGTGTAGCAGTCATTAACAAATATTAGATTTCTATGTTTTTTTAGAATTGTTTTCAATATTCCAATAAAATATTTTAGAATTTTAAACATGACATTTGTCCACCTAGCTTGTCTAATCGAAACACTCAGCGCCGTCTCAATAGTAATTGAGTTAAAAAAAAACACTTCATTTTATTACAGTGACTTACGAAAGATGGTGTTCTTATTGGACACTAAGATGGCATCTGCCATAGGACTGTCTGCATCTTTCATTTTTGGTTGTGGAGCAGGTTTGATCGTTTCTTGGAAAGTTGCACTTTTAGCCCTTGTATTGATGCTGTTCACTATTGTGGCCATATATTTTATAATGCAGGTAAGTCGCTATAACAATAATTTTCTAACTTACAAATTCCCCTTAATAGCTATGTATTTTGTTCAAAAAAATTAGCCAATAAAGAATCGTATTGTTTCTATACTTTTATTTCTACTTACTCTTATTATCTATTCACAAATTACATATGATTATTAAACCACAATTCAACAGAGTATTTCGGGAGTTTTCTATAGTTTAACAGAAAACATATTTTAAAATTGTTATTGCTATTCATAATGTACGATTATTGTAATACTGTTTCCAGTTATCAAAAAACAAGAGAATATTGCAGCAACAGTACAATGGAAATTTGTCGAAAATAGCTTCTGAAGTCGTAGGAAATGCCAGGACAGTGGCTGCTTACGGTGGTGAATATAAAGAAGTTGAAAGGTATTAAGCGTACGCGAATCACTAATGAAATTAACGATCATGATGATTATGTATTTTGATCTGTAATATAATAATAATTTAAGTTTTCATAACCATTTATTTTTTTTAGGTACGAGAATACCTTAAAGAAGGCCTATAAAAATGAATTTGAACGAGCTACGATAATCTCAATAGCTAAAGGATTTAACTTTTTCCAATTGTGCATTTGCTATATGGCGGCCTATTACTTCTCCGTTAGATTATTCCTTGTAGATGAATTCGAACCTGCGAATATAGCAATGGTGAGTGAAAATACCGATAATATGCCTTTCATTTTTGGTATTTTATGGAAATGTTCGTTTTGAACAGACCTACCAGAAACTATGGAGCTTCGTTATAAGAATAACTTCTTACTAGCTGTTAGTTAATTCTAAAATCACAAAATACATCTAGATCCTTGGTTTATTATTTCACTTTCGAAAGGGCTGTTTGAAAACGCAGTCCTTCACCTGTGGTGTTGAGATTAACAGAAATATTTCAAGAATCACCGTCTAAGATCGTGGGTGCGTAGAATGACAGGTGGCCTTAGGATTTTCGAAAAGGAATTAAAAATCCTTATTTATGCCCGAGGGTCGTAAAATGACAGTTCCGAGCTTAACTGGTACTTATTAAAGCTCATTACTATATTTTATACCTGGATAGATAAAATTATAACATCGTCCGAGTAGCCATAGCAAAAAAATGAAGATAAATGAAGTAAACACAGACCATCTCAAAAATACATAAAAACTTCTGACTTATGCTAATATAATCACTTTAATATTAATATTGGTTTTACGACCACTTTTTAGATAACTACTGCAACCTTACCTTATACTTGTTAATAAGTCTCATTAATTATTTATTTACCGTTTATTAATTGTTTACAGATTTGTTATTTATTCATATTTGTAAATTAATATTTAAATTATGCAATAATTTGAGTAATTCCCATGACATCAGTTTGTATTATTCCTAAAATTATGAATATCTGATTCGATTTTCATTAAATTACAGTCTTTTTTTTTTCCAATTTAGTTTCTGCTGACCAGATTCTGGAAAGAAGGCCACTTTTATAAATTATTTTATTATTTGGTCTATTAATCTCTTTTTTTATTACAGTATTTTATTGAGTTGATTAAAAGAACCTGAACAGTCAATATATTCTTCCTTCCTTTAAAACATTTTTTATTTATTAGGAAATAAATGAAAGTTAAAATGTAGTTTATTCCGAAAAGTCATTCGGAGCAGCAATGTTGGTTTTTACTGTGAAAGTCGAATACGCTACATTCAAAATTTGTCTAAGGCTTTAGAGAAAAATTATCGTTACACGACATACTCCAAAAAGGTTCACAAAATGAGTCATGAACAATTGAAATTAAAAAAAAATGCTAGAAATAAGCAAAACATGAATTTTGCAATGAATAACATTCATAATATATTAGCTCCTTCTGAAATATTTGAAAATACCTTATTTTAAGGTTGTGTGTAGATTTTATACAAAAAAGTTTCATTTCCACAAATTTATTCTGCTTGATGCCCAGCAACAGATTTTTTTCGTTCTACTTTGCGCTGTGGTCAGGAAACCACGTAATTTAACGAAATATTTTTAAGCATAGGTGAAATACTTGTTATTTTTATTTTGATATTCAACGTCACTAAAAGTTTTATTTTTCTAACATTAACATCTTTTAGGGAATCGTGGATTACTTAAATCGATACATGTATAATTATTAGTCTCTTGCCTATTTGCCTGTTTATTACAATAATAGCATATTTTATTTTCTAGATTTTATCCAATCTCGTTGATGTTATTTTCCGTTCTGCATACAATTTAAACACATTTTCTGACATCATCATGGCAACAGATTCCGCTTTCAGAGTGATGCAGTTCCTCGAAATCAAGACAACCTACGGCGATTCTGTCGAAAAAGGTGTCATACCAGACACTTTTGAGGCTAAAGTCTCTTTTAGAAATATTCATTTTTATTTTCCATCAAATTTGCAAAATAAGGTATATACTTTATTTCAAACGAAGCTATTAATTGTTTTTGTTGATTGTATTTTTCTTAGGAAGACATATGTACTTGAACTTCATAATATAGGTTCTACACGATCTAACATTAGATATTGAACCAGGCAAAGTCACAGCAGTCGTAGGAACTAGTGGAGCAGGCAAAACTACCATCGTGGATCTTATTTTGCGCCTTTATGACATTACTGCTGGACAGGTTTCAGTGTTATAAATTATATTAATTTGCAGTTAAGAAAGTAAGAATAACTCCTTTAAGTAACCGATTGATACTGTTTAAACAGATTCTTATAGGAGGAATAGATATCAAGAAATTCAACCTCAATTGGCTGAGAAATCAAATTAGTGTTGTGGGTCAGGAACCAATGATGTTTGATATCTCCATAGAAGAGAACATCAGGTTTGGGAAGACAACTGCAACTATGGAGGAGATCATCGAGGCGGCTAAAATGTCTCATGCTCATAGTTTTATAGAGAAGCTTCCTTTAGTAAGTGTGATATTAAAATGGAAAAATATATCTGCATGGTAATGTTTTGTCCTGTTAAAATACAAATAAATTTTCCGATACAAAAAAAATTAGATTCGTTTAGAGTTAATGAAATAAGAATAAGAGAAAATTGAGATACGAGATGATTTACAAAATAACATTTTCAAAGAATAGTCCAAAAATTCTTCTAAGTAGTCAACTTGCTAACAAGCAGGGAAATAATTTTGATAACTTGCTCATGAAAAGCTATTGTTGGTATTGTTGAAACGAAATTCGGACAATACCTTTTTAGAGATAATCAATATTTGATGATCAGTTACCCATGACGAGAGGGAAAAAAAGTCTTCTTTTGGAGATAATATACATTTCATTATGTTTTTACTATTGACTTTGTTAATTATACAAAATTCTTTTTTTGATTCATATTGTTTTTTTATATTTACATTAATTTATACAATTATCATTGACCGGATAAGCTGGTTTAGCTATTTTTACAATCGAATCCGATTCTGAGTAGGTGTTGGAGAAATAGTACTGACTAAACAGAGCTGGTAGGTAAAAGATTTTAGCTTTCAGTTTTAGATCAAGACTTTTTATGAAGTTTCTTTAAAACCCATCTAGTTTACCAAATAAATTTTTACTAAACACATTTTTATCTACTTCATTATAGGTATTTCATTGTTTGAAACCAATTCTTTTTATCAGGGTTATAGTTCTGTTATCGGGGAAGGAGGCATCAAGCTGTCGGGAGGTCAGAAACAGAGAATCGCCATCGCAAGGGCGATCGTGAGGAAGCCGAAACTGCTCCTTCTTGACGAAGCAACTTCTGCACTGGACTCTCGTTCAGAAGGAATAGTCCAAAGGGCACTTGCAAACGCTATGCAGGGCAGGACAATACTAATAATTGCACACAGGATGTCCACAGTGAGGAATGCTGATGTTATTTATGCAATGAAGGTAAGTAATTCTTTACGGATTTTTACTTTGATCCTGGTTCAGTAAATGTTAATAAAACATTAAACATAGAATGGCTCTATTGTGGAGAAAGGTTCTCATTGCGAGCTAATGAAACTTGAAGGATATTATTATTCTCTAGTCAAAGTTAAGGAGCAAGAGGAAAAGGAGGAAACCACTTTTACTTTAAAGTAAGAAAATAATATTAACTAAATGTTCATAGTGACATGTAATTAAGACTACCTTTAAATATAATCTAAAGCTGCACTCTTCTTTTGTTGTATATCAAAAAAATGTGTTAATTTATTCGTATTTCCTAGATATTCACTTACGAAGAATAGAAATACTAGTTTAGGAATGTATCATATCCTTAACCAAGGGTACACTTTTCAACGGTTTTAAGCTCAAATTAGCGGCAAAAGGCAATTCGAGGTGGAAGTGCAAGAGGCCCATTTGATTGCTGAAATTCAGCATCAATCAGTTCATGGCCACATTCGTCATACGGCCACGGAAGATAATACCCTTACCAAAGCTCTTTAAGTGCGAAAAGCATCAGTAACCAAAGCTCTTTAAGTATTCACGACAGAGAAGAAGAATGTACAAGCAATTATTGACCTTTTTCAGAGCAGTTGTACTCATTTTCACTGAATCAAGAGCCCTGATACAGAATAGCCAGAACCCTGGAGGACTTCCACACTTCGGGTGCGGTCAATCTTCCCCGAGTCTCTGTGAGAAGAGATATTACACTTATTCGGCTATACTACAGCCTGTAGATCCCCCCTGACATCATTTAGACAACATCCTTCATGTGGTACCATACCACTGACCCTCTTAACAGAGGAATGTAGTATAAGCATAATTGTGTCATGATGAGATACCTGAAATCCAATCCCCCAGTTGATACAGACTTTCTAGTGGGCACCTTCGGAAATCTTCCAAGTAAAAGATGGCCATTCGGCAGATCATCAATAATATATTGATTTGGTAAATCTACGGCAATTATGGGATGACATGATTTGCCACAATAATTTCCATGATGTATTACGACGGAATTCCAAATTTGAGGAATTGGAACACACGACTGTATGTAGAAATAGGCGTTCTATTAACCGTATACTGAGTGAACTCCTAGCTTAGTTGGGTCTCCTTTTCTTGACGGGTTAAAAAGTTCATCCTAGAGATATCTTAATCTGTATAATTAAAATGCGGCGATGAACATTATGTTATTACAAACTCGAGCAGCTATTTCGTTGCTTTTTCCAACCCAAACAAAATGAAACAACTAAATTTAGGAGAGGTACCCAAACTGTCTAATAAAAATAATTATCTAATAATATTTATCTATTTAAAGTAATGGTAGTTAAATTATTAAATTTATATAATAAATAGAAATCATTTAATTATAACATTTTACAATGGTTAGTCATAAACTTATTACAGGCTTATGCATATCTGGGAATATACGAAAAAAAACAACAAATATCTAGAACATTATCCAACAATATATTCAGGTTATTCATACAAAAAAACTAAAATTAGATATTAGTCATAAAACTGAATATCTTTTAGCACGTATTCGAAAAAACTGTTTCATTTTTAAAATTCTTAAATGTGAATATAAGCTAGCCACCAATTTCAGATTATAGAGGAAAGATGACAGATGCGTTTTCTTCTTAAAACAAATAACTGCAATTTTTCAAATATCATGAACATCATATGTATAAGGTTTCATTCACTTTATGATTAAAACTAAGAATTTGGAAAAAAAAAACAATGATTTCTTCATCACATGCAAAAACATTAAATCGTATTCTATTTTGCACCTAGGAATGAAGATGTTTTATCATTTTATTAACTTGTATTATTTTTTCCTCTTAAGCAAAACTTGTGAAAGTAAACAGGATTCAATTGAAGAAGAGAAATCTTCACCTGATGAAAATAATTTGCAGGTAACTTTTTATTTCAAGAATTTATCTTTGTCTTATCATCTTGACATTGATTCAAGAAACTTTTTCTCTACTTAGGTCCAAGAGAATTACATAAGCTTCAAAATATATAAGAAAAGCCTCAAAGTAGTAGTTATATGGTTCTTGGCAATTTTATTTACTATCATTGCTGCACTATTTCTTCCTATTTTCTATTTTATCTACAGTCTCTTTTGTGAGGTAATAGTTCTTTCATTATTCTTATATCGATTGAATTGTTTATTTTTTCTTTAATTCTGATTATATTCCTTTCATTTCCAGTCTTACACATTCCCTGAGGATGAGCTTAGTTGGATATCTCTGCGGAATGTCGAAATTATGTTAGGACTCGGCATTGTTTCCTTTTTCTCTATAGTTTTGTCTGTAAGTATTACTGTCCACATTTTAAAAATAAATGCTCTCTAAGGTAGTTCAATTTCTATAAAGGAAGTTAAGAAATAAGGAAAAAATATGACGATTTAGAGTAGAAGAGTACGAGCATCGAAGAACTTATCTTTTTTTCATGATACAGCGAAAAGGTTGCGATTAAGAGGAGTGAAAATACCGATTAAAATTTTCCGATTGCACAAAAGCTTTATTTTTGCTGAAATCAAAATAATTTTTTTCCAATTTACGGTATACTTGTAATTTTGTAGTTGGTTATAATTCGAATCAATTAATACTAGATTAAGTAATGATTTAAGTTTGTCAATGTTTTTCATTCTTATAAAAGTACCTACAACAAATCCTTTCAACAAGTCTCCCACAAATACTCTCTAATTTCGGGGTATATGTGGTCTAACTCTTAAAGCAAACTGGTCTTTATCACATGTAAGGTTACTTGAGCAACCTTGTGTTTTATTATGTACAAATGTAAGCTTAACTTACGTGTTGAATTTACGTGTAATGTAATTCTTTATTTTTACTGAGCTATCTTCTGGCTACATCCCATATCTAGTCAAACTACAGAAAAATAGAGACTTCTACCTTGACAGCTCATCCTCCTTCCGGTCGAACCACGACCCTGCTCGCCGGCAGTACCAGTTCTCAACTCCGACTTATGGGGTAATAAAAAGGCTCATTCGAACTAAGTAAAAATTTATATCCCCGTGTTCGGGATGTTCTGCCCCTTGCGGACAACATTAGCAAGACATTTTTTAAATAAAATGTAATTTAATCAACTGTTCGATTAATCTCGGGATGGAAGTCGAAACCCCATGTCATTCCGACATCAATACCAGAAGTGGGCCTGTGAATTGTTTAGTAAGCACATTCTGAACAGTATAATTTCTTAATCTAAATTAACATTTAATTTATCTAATTTTATTTTTATTTTATTCATATTGTTACAAATTATTTATTTATAATTGAATTATTTGATAAAATTCAGCTATTTCTACAATTTCTATTAAGGATCTAATGTCAATAATGGCAACTCAAGTATGGATGAAAAAACTAAGGAATAAAGTTTTTAATAAAATTGCTTTTATGGACATAAATTGGTTCGATAGAAGCGGAAACTCTCCGACTGAATGTCTTGAAGTGATGACCAACTGCCCTCCTGTCATCGAATCGGTAAGTACCAAGGTAATTCTTTTTTAAATATTTTATTGAAATAGTATTACAACCTGCCACTTGTACGCTATAAGTAATAGTGCTTAGTAGCTATGCAATCATACAATGCAAAAGTAAATACCACAATCATACAAAAATAAAATAAAAAATTGATAAATACAATCAAATAAAAATATATACATGTGGATAATAAAAACAAAATAAATACTTGCAAAATGATAATAAAAAGAAAGTCTAAAAATAAAAGAGTCCGGGAGGCCCCTGCGCCCTTTCCGAGCCGCGTCGCTGGTATGAAACGCCAATGGAAGAACAAACTTAATATAGAAAAAAAACTGGATCAACACCAAAAAGAAGGGTCTTAGATTTAGTACGTGGTAGCGACTGTTCCGTTTCTTGGACAACGATTGTGTAAGATCACTCTCAGCTGCCAGATATTTTCCCTATTTCGATCACTTACTTCGTAGACGATAGGTGAGTCCCAAGATAAATAAAATCCCAGCCGGATTTGGTTCCAGGACCTTCGGTCCAGCAACTCTGTGCTCTACCACTCAGTCACTCTTTTCCCAATTGTAGTTATATCACATTGTAATTTTTGAGTTACGCTAGTGGTACACCGCCTATAGCGGAGTTAATGAAGTAAGAAACTTTTTAATTATCTTTGTTTATTCTATTATTACAATTATCGTTTCGATATCACCTTGGAGATCTCTTTTAAAGCTCGCTATCAGAAATGAATAGCATGTTTATGTAAATCAACCCATTGTAGGGTATGGACATCCAGTTTACATATTCCTAATAACATAATTTCCACTTTTTTGTTTTTACTTTCAGATGCCATTTGAGCTATATTTTTTTAGAACTAAAACCCACATACAAGTGCTAGCTATTATTCCCTTATGAGTTTATTATAACTTTATCCTAAAATGTTTTGTAATTTTAACTATAATATCAGCAATATTGAGCAGGTGACAGGAGATAATGCAGCTCAAGTAATTGTCTTCTTCCTTTCCTTATTATTCTCTTTTGGATACTCATTCTTAATCAGTATAAAAGTAACACTAGTGAATTTACCCATCGTCGTAATCTTTATAATACTCAACTGTGTGAGACTAAAATCAAGACCGTCTGACATCAGGTCTGCCTCTCTCGCCTCCAAATCTACCAAGGTAAGTAAAATATGCAAAAATGTTATACCGAATTATTTTTCTTAGTAATTATCATATTTTATTAGTATCTATCTGTACTTTAGGTTGCAACTGAATATGTTCGAAATGTCAAAACCATTCAATTACTTAACTGTCAAGAATACATTATTAACCAGTATCGGGATATACTTATACTTTCTAAGAAGTAATGATCATTTTTCTGTTTTATTATTATCCCAGACTATTGAGCATTTATTCTTACCACAAATATCGTGCCTAGGGAAGCCTTTGAAAGTATAATTTGGTATGCTGTTGTTCACGGTTTGGGTAAGACTCTAATCAGATTGACAACAGGTGTAACATTTATTGTAGAAGCCTATGATCTTGCAGATAGAAAAATTCGAGGAACATTATTGCTAAGGTAAAATGAATTTGTTTTAAACAATAAATTAATTTTGACATTATTAGTATATATTGTTATGGACTAGTTTCTTGAAACTAAATTCAAAATAATAATATTTATTAGCAAAGTGACAAAAAGAATACAATGAAGTTACTAACAATTAAATTATTAAACTAATATAAACTTATAATATCAGTATTCTAAAGATTATAACCTAAGCCTAACTCTTATTTAATTACTAAAATATTATAAGATGTTACTAATACTAAATAGCTTAACTACTTACAAAAATTTGTACAAATACAATATAAGTACACTAGAGTTTATAACTACAAATTAACACTTACAGTTCACTAATTAAAGTCCACTGACCGTAAGAATCTCTAAATATTACAAACTGACACATAGTAACAAACAGAAACAGTTTATTACACTCACAAAGTGTCACACTTATGATACACTTATTACTGGTTCATCACACTGCCTGGTTTCTCTCTGACTGACTCACTCGCGGAGAGGGGGGTATTTAATAGGTAAGGTCGAACATTCTAGACGCACGGAAGTCGGGGGGGAGGCCGTTCTCGAACCTCTCAGAACCATCTCCTTAATCTCTTCAGGCGACTGGCTTAAGACGTTAATCGTCTTTCTCTCTCTGATCGTAACAATATCATAGGAGCCCCATCGCACGGTCTAAGAGGCGCAGACAGCCTTCTGGCCTTCCTGGTTGGGGGAACAGTACACTGAAGCTTATACAAATACACTATTCATTGTATAATACACTTGCCCCACAATACACAACAAGGCTAATAACAATACACATCCCAGGGTCGCCTTGCCTCGGTATCCGCACCGGATGGGGAAGCCAGAAGTAAAATTTTCAATTCTTCGTCGGAGCGAACTAGAGAAAAAGCTACAAAGGTAACAGGGAGTTATTCTTCTACTCTTTCTTCCTACCCACCTTCTTTATCTTTCGATATTTCTTCGGTTATAAAATCTTCTATTGAATCTTTGCTTTCTGAACTCAAAGCCTTTTTATCTCCAATTCTTGAACTTCTCACTAAATTAACTTCCTCTATCAATTCCAATCCTTCTTATGGCTAAAAATCTATTACCTTCTCTTAAAATACTCCTTTGGAACTCCAATGGTCTGCTCCATAGAAAATACGAACTAGAAACTTGCCTAAAAGAACATGACATAAACATTGCACTTGTAACAGAAACTCATTTAACAGACAAACAAACATTCAAAATTCATGGATACGAAATATATAGAACAGACCATCCGGATCACTCGGCCCATGGAGGTACTGCAATCATTGTAGATAAGTCGTTGAATCATCACTTTGTTCCTTCCATTTCTACCAATACAACTCAACTCACCAATATTTCCTTTACTTCTCCAAAATATCAGCTAACAATATCTTCCGTTTATATTGCCCCGAACAAAGTTATTTCCATAAATGAGTTGAAAAACCTGTTTTCAACTATGGGTAAACCATTCTTAGCTGGTGGTGACTTTAATGCTAAAAATACTAGATGGGGTTCTCGAATTTCAACTACTCGCGGGAAAAGGCTAAATAAATGCATAGAAGAGCTAAAACTTTCTACTATTTCCCCTTCTGAACCTACTTATTGGCCTACAGCAATATCAAAATCACCCGATGTTATCGATTTCTTTGTTATGAACTCCTTGCCACTTAAACATTCCAAAGTTACCACTCTTTCTGACCTCCCTTCAGATCATAGCCCAGTTTTCCTCGAGCTATCAAATCACCCATTTACAAAACCTGCACCCATAGCATTAATAAATGGCTATATAAACTGGAGTAAGTTCCAAAATTATTTAAACAACAAATTCACCCTTAATACTAACATACGTACAGCTGATGACCTGGACAATGCTGTTAATCACTTGACCGAATGTATTCATAACGCAGTTTGGCGTTCAACAACACCAAAAACGACTTTACCAAAACCTGATTCCTACCTACTTCAACCAATATGAAATCTTATTAAAGAAAAACGTAGAACTAGAGCGTTATGGCAAAGAACAAGATATCATTCATACGCAACAGAACTCAACAAACTAACCCGAAAACTACAACAAGAATTATCAAAATTTAAAAACAACAATTACAATGACTATTTAAATAAATATAAATAACAGAGACAGACCAGTATGGACAGCTACAAGAAGTATACTTAAGCAAAAAGTGGTTCAATACCCTCTTAGACGTACACAACACTTGGACGATGACAAGCGAAGAAAAAGCAAACGAATTTGCAAAACATCTTGCTCACATATTCAAGGCAAACGAAATTCAGAATACTGCTCTCATAGACAAAATAGATGACGACTTGACAACAGCACTACCTTTATCACTCCTTCCTCCAGCATTTCATCCATAAGATATCAACCAAGTACTGAAGAAAATGCCAAACAAAAAAGCTGCTAGCTATGATCTCATCACTCCCTTCATCCTCCGCCACTTACTTCGGAAAGCTGTTCTCTTTCTTACCCTCATCTATAATTTAATCATGCGCACAACCTATTTTCCGCTCCTTTGGAAACTTACCTCAATTAAAATGATACCTAAGCCTTCTAAACCTGTCACTAATCCTTATCTTATCTTATCGTCCAATTGGACACTCCTCCCTATAATGTATAAATTATTTGAAAAACTCTTCCTAAATCGCATAAAGCCTATCCTCGAAAATAGCGGAGTGATACCGAACCTGCTTTCGTTTTTATCACTCCACTGTACAACAGTGTCATCTTATCGTGGATGCAATATCTATCGCTTTTGAGAAAAAAGAATATTGTTCTGCGATTTTTCTTGACATTGAAAAAGCATTTGATAGTGTCTGGCACAAGGGTCTTCTCTGGAAAATAAAACCTCACTTACCTCCTACATACTTTTTAATTCTTCAATCTTATTTTCAAGACAGATTCTTCTGTACTTCCGTTGGCTCTTCGATTTCCTCCTTCATCCCTCAATACAGGGGTGTACCGCAAGGCAGTGTTTTTAGCCCCATTCTCTATTCTGTATACACCTCTGATATTCCCGAGCACTCTTGCACCAACATCTATACCTTCGCAGACGATACAGCCATTATTTCTTCTCACAGAGACCCAAACCTAGCATTTATAGCTCTTCAAAATCATTTATTTGATTTAGAAAAGTGGTTCTATCAATGGCAAATCAAAATAAACTCCTCAAGATCGAGCCATGTAAGCTTCTCTCTACGCAAAGCTTCGTGTCAAGCAGTCAAGATTGACAACGACGAAGTACCTTCCAAAAATTATGTATGTTACCTCGGACTATACTTGGACAAAAGACTTACACGGAACGTACATACAAAATTAAAAAGATAAGAAGTGACTAGACGGTACAAACAAATATCATATCTTGTGGACTACAGATCTTCACTTGACTTGAGGAACAAACGACTATAACAGTATACTAAAACCTATTTGGACATATCGAGCAGAACTTTGGGGTTCAGCAAAAAAAGTTCACATACACAAGATACAAACAACACAATCCAAAATTCTGAGAAAAATTATTAATGCACCATGGTATGTTTCGAATCACACTATACACAACGACATGAACATTCCCACTATAAAATCATATATTCATAACAAATACATAACATTCCACTCATCGACACAATATCACCCAAACCCACTCGTTCTTCCGCTTTCCTACTCACTGTTACCTGGACTTGATAAAAAAAGATTAAAAAGACATTGGCCAAAAGACCTACTCAACAATTGATATTTTTTTTTTCCAAAATAACTCACGTATTTATAAACTCACGTATTTATTTTTGTGTAGTGTGATGAGTGCCTTGAGCTTCGCATCCATGTCAGCTGGGCCAGCCTTCATTTTGATGAGTCAGTATCCCCAAGCCAAACAGGCTATAAGGAGGCTTAACAGAATAGCATCAACAAAAACATATTTCAACAGCTTGACTGATCAAGGAAATAAACCAGTAGGTTTGTGTAAATAAATATTTTCCCAACAGCTTTGAGATATATAGGAATAATTTGTATATATTTCAGGAAATCAGTGGAAACATTGTTTTCCAAGATGTAACGTTCTCTTACCCGACCAGAGATGAAGTGATAGTCTTTAAGAAACTGAACCTTGAGATCGAGGCAGGAAAGACAGTAGCTCTCATAGGAGATTCTGGTTGTGGTAAATCAACTATTGTCTCACTTCTTGAGAGATTTTATCTTCCTAACAAAGGAAAAATTGTAAGTTTTGAATTAATTTTGTGATTGAAATTTAGAAGAGCCTGTACATATTAACAGTGGTAAATAGGAATAGTACTGATATTTTAAATTCAAAATGTAAACTTAAAAATAAATAATTTAGGAATAACAATATGATATAGGGAACCCGAAGGTCTAAAGCACATAGCACCAATCTCTACTTACTAACTTCCGCCCACCTATTCCGGATCTACCCAAATTCCTGTTAGGTGCATGCACAGAAATTTCGCGTTGTATAATCTCCTAAATTTTCTAGTGTTCTCATCCTTTTTCGGAACGATTATTGCCTTATTTCCGAATATCCTGAAACGTCGTTCTTCAGCTTTAACTACCAAGTTTTACGTCCGCTAATTACAGAGTCAAATTCGTGGGTATCATTCTCAAATAGACTAAATGTCTTCCAAGTGTGTTTATTATTTCTTTTTATTTATTTCTCGTTTATTTCTTGTTTATTTCTTAAAAACTGAATCGGGTCATACTTATTATTATGATCGAATGGAAAATAGTTGACTGGATAATTCTAATGATGGATTGAATTCGTCAGGAGGTTCATTCTTTTGACATCCATGAATTTTTGATCCTAACTTTCCGTACAAGTCTTCTATTATATTCGAGGGATATTCAGAAAGTAAGAAACGTTTCCACCTGATGTCGCCAGGCACGTGCCAATAGTTTATACATTGGTGAGTTCGTGCCCCTCAGTCAGCGTCCAGCTGTGACAACGGGATCATCTCTACACTACCCCTTCTTTTCATTTTCAAATTTGAAATGTGTGTTGCAATCCAAAATCCCGCCAGTTGCGAGGTGCGGTCTGTGATTCGTTTTTGTTGGCAAACTACTTAAAACCAATAGAAATTCGTTGGGAATTGTGTGAAGTGTACTGGAACAGCGTAATGAGTGACAGGAAGTGGTGCATTCAGTTAATAAATGACCGAACAAACGTTCATGATGAAGAGAAGATTGGACGTCCGAGCATTGTGAGTGACCATCTGGTCGCCAAAGTTTACGAAAACATTCGTGAAAACCGCCGTTTCACAAGAACTGAGCTTTCTCTAGTTTTCCCACAAGTTTCACAGACTTAATTGTTTGAAATGGTTCCACCGAAGCTAGTCTCGGATTACAGATCAATCGTAACAGGAGTGGGTGAACCATGTGAACTGTGAGACAAAATTACAGTCCATGGAGTGTGGGCACACAAGTTCCCCTATAAAAAGCAAAGAAATTTCTGCAATCTTTGTCGGCAAGGAAGATCATGGCAACAGTGTTCTGGAAAAGGCAAGGTGATTGTTAAGGCGTGATTAGACTGAATAATTTAATAGGAAGCAAATGGAAGTACCACGGGAATTGAATGAAGTCTCAGATATTAACAAAGCGTTTGATTTATTAATTTAAATAACATGCGAGATTTCTTAAATACTATTAATATACATGTAAAAGATACAAATTAATAATAGCGTCTACAAACTAACTTAAAACTAAATATGTAACTTAGCGATCTAATGAACAAATAAATCTTAGACAAAAAAAAAAGAAGAAAAAAAATGATTAACATGAATGGGAGCGATAATTAAGAATAACAGAAATGCTCCATGCTAGCATAATGGCCAAAGATATAAACAACACAATGAACGTTATACTGAAGAGTTCAATAAGGCGCGAAGATGTGCGAATTATTATTATCTTCGCCAGTGATCACGGCATGAAGGAGCAATGAGTATGATATCATGAATTAACTTGAACTGTCCGGTTGGTACCATGTAATACGTTAATCATCCGGAGAAAAATTAGTTGACAATTTGAGGCCTTATGGTAATGAAAGGTGACTTACAATTTGTGTGATGTATACTCAATTATCATAATCTCAGCATAGCTTCTGGCAAGTAACAAACTTCAAGACCTCTGGACGTTCTCATATGAAGAGCGGCTTGAAAGTAGAGTGTGTGATGGTCGTAGCTGCGAATGGTGCAAATGCGATGGTGGTATAACTGCTCCGCTCGGTGATCTGATGATAAGTAAGCGAAGTGACTCAATAGCGTCGCTCCCCCTCTCCTTGGTTTTGGCGGTACCGTACATTTTTCGATTTTAAAGGCAATGATCTGTTCGTTCCATCTGGCAGGCAGTCCAGGTCCGCGACTAAACATTCCCCCGCCCATGGCACGAAAGTGGCATTATTGAGATGGTAAAGGGCATATGCTGGTGATTGGGCGCTTTATGATGCCGCAAGCGGTTCGGAGGCTAGCGACTCGGGCGATACCGTCCGCTCCGGGATGCAATTCGGTAACCCGTGCTAATGGCCAACGCAGAGGAGGCGAGTTATCGGTTTGGATCAGCACGAGAGCGCCGATAGTTAGTTCGGGGGCGGATTCCGTCCAGCGGGATCGCTGCTGGAGTGTGTGAAGATATTCGATGGTCCATCGCTTCCAAAAAGACTGATGGATCTTGTCAGTGAGTTTCCATCGTGCCACGCGATTGATGGGCACATCAGTTAGGTCCTGAGTGGGGGAAGCGGTTATCGGTCGACAGATAAGAAAGTGTCCTGGAGTTAAGGCTTCTAGATCATGAGGGTCGGATGACAGCGCACATAAGGGTCTGCTATTGAGTACAGCTTCAATCTGAGTAAGTAGGGTTGAGAATTCCTCGAATGATAAAACCTGAATACCCATTACGGTACGGAGATGGCGTTTAGTAGATTTAATCGCGGCTTCCCAAAGACCCCCGAAATGGGGAGCCCTGGGAGGATTAAAATGCCATTGAATGCCCTCGCGCGAGGAATGTTGAACAATAGTTTGTTGAGTATTTACGTCTCGGAAGAAACGACCGACTTCGCTGATTTGACGGCTAGCTCCTACAAAGTTGGTTCCGTTATCGCTGTAGACATCTGAAGGACGTCCCCGTCTACCACAAAAACGAGCAAAGGCGGCTAGAAAGGTTGCGACGGATAGTTCGGAACTAAGTTCTAGGTGAATGGCTTTAGTGGTGAAACAAACAAATGCACAGATATATGCCTTGGTTACGCGGCATCCTCGGATGCGAGCAGAAGATACGGAAAAAGGACCTGCGTAATCAATTCCTACCTTTGAAAATGGGTATGTGGGTGTGATACGATCACGGGGCAAGCGTCCCATGGTGGGGATGAGTGGTTGAGGCTTAACGTGGAAACATTTGTTGCATTTAGCGAGGCGATGCCGAACTACGTTTCTCCCGTCCAATATCCAGAATCGCTGACGAATAAAGGAATGCGTAGCAGAGGGACCAGCGTGCAGATTAAGACAATGGGCTTGATCAATGACTAAGTTGGTAAAGGGATGATCTTTAGGAAGCAAGGCCGGATGCTTAGCGGAAAACGGTTGTGGGCCATGATGGAGTCGTCCACCTACGCGGAGGACCCCCCGCGGATCGATGAATAATTGCAGAGTACGTTTAAGATGCAATTTTGATGTAGGGTCATTGGCTGCTTGATACTCATTTGTGAGAGCGACTTGTTGAATGGCCTTAACTAATATGTCTAGAGCAGCAGATAGCTCAGCGGCGGAGAGAAACCCGGTAGTGCGGCACGCGGGGTTCCTGACGTTATGTGCGAAGCGGAGACACCACGCAGTGACGCGTTGCAGCCGGGATAGAGAAGAATAGCGGCTCTCTAAATTAAGAGTGGTAAGGGCGGTGCATGAGATAATTTTATGAGTGGTTCGCCGTTCAGAATCAACGAGACCAGGAGGTACGTCGATGCGCGAGGTAGGCCGTGAAGATGGCGGTTGAGAGAGCCAGGACGGACCTTTCCACCATAAGGCATGATTGGCTAATTCCTTAGGAGAAATCCCGCGAGAAGCGCAGTCGGCAGGGTTGTCCTTGCCGTCAATATGGCGCCATTGAGAAGGGGGTATGCTTTCTTGAATTTCCGTTAATCGGTTTGCTACGAAAGTTTTCCAACGGTGGGGTTCGCCACGGATCCAGGCGAGAGCTACAGCGGAGTCTGAAAAGGCTATCAGGTCTTCGAATGGCTGGGCAAACATTTCTTTAATTTTGGCGGTTAACTTAACAAGGAGGTGAGCGCCACATAGTTCCAATCGCGGGAGTGATACTTTTTTCAAGGGGGCGACCCTGGATTTGGCCATTAAGAGGCTGACGGCGATTTCCCCGGAAGAGGAGGTGGAATGAAAATGTATAGTGGCGGCGTAAACCAGCTCGGAAGCGTCACAAAAGGCAACTAGGCGATGGCAACTGCGCGACTCTTGATAATAAGGAAAACGGCGAGAGATAGAAACGTGAGATACTGTTTCCAGTTCTTCTTGAAAGGAGTTCCAATCCTGGCTGATATCCAGGGGAGCGGGCTCATCCCAATCAGAGTGTCCGACCCATAAACGTTGGATTAATAACTTAGCGGTGAATGTCACGGGAACTAACCATCCAGGAGGGTCATAAATGCCAGCTAACTTGGAAAGAATAAGCCTCTTTGTAGCGGGGAGTGTTTCAGAAGACACGCGATAAGAAAAAGTGTCTGTGTCAGCTGACCATACGAGACCGAGGATCTTAATGGTAGAGTCATCTTCGGAAGAGAATTCGAATGAATGAGTCCCCACACGACAATGCTCGGCTGCTAGATTGGATAGAATTTGAGGATGATTCGCAGCCCATTTGCGGAGTTCAAAACCTCCGGATTGCAATAGAGCGATGAGATCGTCCCTTAATTGAACGGCTTCTGGCAACGTAGAGGCTCCAGTAATAATATCATCTACGTACGTGTCCTTGCGAAGAACGGAGGCGGCGTGAGGAAAACGAGCCTCTTCATCATGACTTAATTGCTGAAGAGTTCGAATAGCAAGGAACGGGGAGGAGCTGACACCGTACGTGACCGTGTGGAGGCGATAAGAGCGGATCGGCTCATCGGGTGAGAATCGTCATACGATTCTTTGTAAATCTTGTTGTTTGGGAGGCACTAGTATCTGACGATACATCTGCCGAATGTCGGCAGTGAAAATGTATCGGTGCGTTCGAGCGCGAGTAATCAAAGTGACAATATCTGATTGTAACTTTGGCCCGGTAAAAGAAATATCATTTAGTGATTTTCCATTTGAGGATTGCACCGAAGCGTTGAACACCACTCTAATTTTAGAGGGCGGTTCGGCAGGGTGGTGTACAGGATGATGAGGGAGGTAGTATGTGATACCGGAAGCGTCATCAGGCTCAGGAACGGCAGACAAATGGCCTAACTCCAAATATTCTCGCATGAAGGCGAGATAGGCTTCACGTAACGCGGGCTCCCGATGAAGGCGGGCTTCGAGTCGGTGAAACTGTTTCACTGCTCTGTAACGAGATTCACCCAAGTCGAGCGATTTCAGAGGTAACGGAGTTATGTATCGACCATGGGCATCGCGGGAGACGGATGTTCTAAATAATTCCTCACAACGTTGTTCTTCGGAGGAGAAACGAGGTGAAGTGGCTGTGACCTACTCAAGGTTCCAAAAGCGTTGGAGGTCGAGGTTTAATTGGACATTGGTGAGGGCGTTAAATACTGATAATTCGTGACGCTCAGGAGCGACAGTATTAGCGATAGGTGAAGGGGGATTGGGTGTTAGATCTGCGGAAGATTGAGCGCGACGGGGACGAAGCGGGGGGCGAAAAGTCTTGCCTTTATTATCTTTTACTTCTTTGGCCCAGGTAATATGGCGCTTTGTCCGACGAGGACGACATTCCCCCATGAAACACAATCCAAATATGGAATTCAAGGCCGTGGGTCCACCCTTAGGCGATGGTTCGATTCCGAGGAGGATTCGTGGCAGGGCGTCGACTCCGAAGAGGAGGTCTATAGGCGATGGATCGGCGAGCGGGAGTTCCCGTATGTACGGCCAGGGTGATAAGTCCACAGGCATGGCCGGAAGTGAATGGGTTATGTTTTCGATAACGAATAACTGAAAGCTTAACGGATCAGAGTCACTGCTCACCGGAACCTGAATGGTAGCGATGGTATACCCGGGGCAGGATAGGTTCGACGATCCCCCCAGGACACTTACCCCGACTGGGGATGATGATACGGGGAGGCCCAGATGAGACACGGCCCTGATGGTGATGAAGCTCACCTGGCTTCCAGAATCTAACAAGGCTCGGAATGATTGAGCTTGGTGATCAAAACGCATTATTGAGACCTGCGCGGTGGGCAACAGTGACGGTGTCATGCCCCCCGAGGACCCTAGCATAGTTAATGGCGATCGATGCGAGACGGTAGTTAGCGGTATAGAATTATCGGCGGCACGGTTGCGTGGTAAATGATAGCGGCGGTGTAACAAGGAAGCATCCTTTTCGACCACGATAGACGAGCATTGAGGTCGGGCGCGAGAGGAAGGCGGCGATACGGCGGAAGAATTGGGTCATTGAGAAATTTTTAATTTGTCCGGGGGCGAAGCTGAGCGCACAGTGATTTCTTCGGAAAAGCGGCGATCTCGATGTGGGGTCGGTTGATACGGACGAAAGGATGGCGGCGGGTTGTGGTAACATAACGGTGCGTCGAAGGAAATGGGTTCCTGCGATGCTTGGCTTGTCAAATAGTTGCGAGAGGACGTATCCCGTGTAGTGGCTAGGACAGGCGACCCGTTGTGGTGATGACGCGTGTAACGTCTGAACTGCCGGGGAGGATCGGTGACTCTGGTTATTGTATATTTGACGTTGAGCAGAGCAGTGGCGTGGTGGGAGCGTTCTAATACTTGGCGAATTTGACCGAGGGGAACCCAGGGAGGAGCTAATGGATGGCTCCGAACGCGATGGTGATCAGGTGATGCCCCGAAGGAGCAAGGTGTGGTGGAAACCTTGGCAAAAATGACAACGCTGGGTGGATTGACATTTATCTGGTGGGTTTGTCCGAGGCAATTGATACACAAACCCTTTTTACGAACAAACCCTAGGCGATCCCGACCGGATAAGGTTTTAAATTCTCGGCAGTGATAAAGGTTATGTACTTCCTTCGGAATGGACGTTAAACGGGGGTCCCGAGCCTGTACGATGTCAGGTACTCGTTAAAAATCCCTATCCTAATTAAACCTGGATAGGCAAAATTTAGAGCTCCCACTGTAGCATCGTCCGATTAGCCATAGCAGCATAAAGTGACGTTAAATGAACAAACAAACAGGTTATGTACTTCTTGACAGTAAGTACACCGCAGCCCAGCTGCGAACACACGAGCAGAGCGATTGACAGATTGCGGTTGCTGATGCATAGGGGGATGCTCTTTACTCTTAGGTGACGGTCGACGGCGATTATCTGACAGCGGTAATTCCGACACGGATGCGGTAGCAATTTGAAGTCGCGTGATGTAATTGAGCAGCTCAGAAAATGTAGGGAAGTCATTAGGATATTGTAACTTAAATTCCTTTTGAGTAACGGGGTCTAAACTCCGGAAGGTTAAGAAAAATAAAAAATAGTCTCCCAGGTCAGGGATGTTAGTCGCGGTTAATTGGTGACCCAGTTCAGAAAATAATTTAAGAACGGATTCAAGGGCCTTTTGCGATGGATGCGCGATGGGTTGGAAATTTAGCATTTCATGAAGTATCAGAGACGCGAGCGCCGCTTGATTGTTATACCGAGCAATTAGGGCGGCCCAGGCGATAGAATAGTTCGAGCCCAGAGTATCCAAATGGCCAAGGCTTCGCCTGAAAGGCAACTCTTAAGATAGGTTAGCTTAAGTCCGTCATCGATGTCCTTATTGCGGTGTATAAGCGGAATATAAGTGGTTTTAAAATTCTGGAATTGCGTGATATCTCCGCTAAATTTCGGTAAATCAAGGGGAGGCAGCCGAACTTCCGGTACCCGGGGTGCGACACGTGTGGTAACTGAGCGGTCCAATGATTGGACCTCTAAGTCCATAGCCTCGGTTTGCGCTCGAATGAATTGATCCATAAGATCGGAAGGAACAGGTATCTCATCATTAATGGACTCGGTGATTACGGCATTATGGGTTTTTCTCATTTCGTCTATTAATTGCTTTAATTTGTCAATTCGCGTTTTAACTACTGCCTCGTCATTGGCGATCATTGCCCCTTTACATTCATCGGCGAAAATTCGAAATTGGGTAAACAATCCTAATAATATTGTTTGGGACACATTTTTAACTCTAGCTTGGCGACGATTAGCCATTTTGATTTTATACAATTTACTAGAAAGCTGAAAGAAAATTAATAATTTACAAGAGATAATATTATTTGACTTAATTATCTATAATAGTCATGCGTTAGAAAATGATATTGCAAATTAATAATTAAATTATGCACAATAAATTAATTTACAGGTGATGATATGATTTAAATGCTTAATTATCACTAATAATTATACGTTGGAATGTAATATTGTAAATTAATAATTAAAGTCTGCATGCATACATTAATATTTGCTTTTAACAAGGTTGAAAAGACGCTATATTTCCTGTGTGATTCACATAAGTTAGGCGGATGCGGATTATCCCCAATACTAGGATACAAACCTACCTATTGTTGCGCAATGTCTTTTTGAGCTATGTTGATATCTGAGATCGTAATTATTCCTGGGTTTTACGGCACCAAAATGTAAAGGCGTGATTAGACTGAATAATTTAATAGGAAGCAAATGGAAGTACCACGGGAATTGAATGAAGTCTCAGATATTAACAAAGCGTTTGATTTATTAATTTAAATAACATGCGAGATTTCTTAAATACTATTAATATACATGTAAAAGATACAAATTAATAATAGCGTCTACAAACTAACTTAAAACTAAATATGTAACTTAGCGATCTAATGAACAAATAAATCTTAGACAAAAAAAAAGAAGAAAAAAAATGATTAACATGAATGGGAGCGAGAATAACAGAAATGCTCCATGCTAGCATAATGGCCAAAGATATAAACAACACAATGAACGTTATACTGAAGAGTTCAATAAGGCGCGAAGATGTGCGAATTATTATTATCTTCGCCAGTGATCACGGCATGAAGGAGCAATGAGTATGATATCATGAATTAACTTGAACTGTCCGGTTGGTACCATGTAATACGTTAATCATCCGGAGAAAAATTAGTTGACAATTTGAGGCCTTATGGTAATGAAAGGTGACTTACAATTTGTGTGATGTATACTCAATTATCATAATCTCAGCATAGCTTCTGGCGAGTAACAAACTTCACGACCTCTGGACGATCTCATATGAAGAGCGGCTTGAAAGTAGAGTGTGTGATGGTCGTAGCTGCGAATGGTGCGAATGCGATGGTGGTATAACTGCTCCGCTCGGTGATCTGATGATAGGTAAGCGAAGTGACTCAATAGCGTCGCTCCCCCTCTCCTTGGTTTTGGCGGTACCGTACATTTTTCGATTTTAAAGGCAATGATCTGTCCGTTCCATCTGGCAGGCAGTCCAGGTCCGCGACTAAACAGTGATCTTCTTATTGATTATCTTGAGTGTGGTGCAACAATGAACTCAGAGCGGTACTGCCAAACATTGCGAAATCTTAGGAGAGCTGTCCAAAACATGCGCCAATGAAAATTGTCATCCAAAACTTTGCTTTTGCATGACAATGCCCGACCTCATGCGGCAAACCGTACGCAAAAACTCCTCAACTCGTTCAATTGGGAAGTTTTTCCTCATCCTCCAGTCCTGATCTCGCTCCAAGTGATTTTCACTTGTTCCTGAAAATGAATACCTGGCTAGCAGCACAGCGTTTTGACGATGATGAGCAGCTCCAGGAACGCTTCGCTAACTGAGATCACTGACGGCAGAATTATATGACACAGGAATTTCAAAGCTAGTCCACCGCTATGATAAGTGCCTGAATTTGAATTTGAATCAAGATCAAGATAAATGATGACCTCTAATTATCATTGAAAACCGTGAACAACAATAAAAATGAAAATTTAACATTAAAACTGCTCTCCTGTAAAGTTTGAAAAATGTCAGTTACGATAGTTTAAATCTGAGGTACAGAATTATCATTACTGTTATTTTAAAACGATTTTAATACAATTTCAGGAAGGAAGGGTAAAAAAGTGGGGAAAGCTTTATAAATTAAGTTTCTAATAATTAATGGAACCTGTCATTTTTTGAGAATTGTTAATGAAAAGATACAAATATAATTGAGCCCTGTCCCTGTGTGTATAAGTATATTGTGTATTCTTCGCCCTAATTGATTTGGTCTGTTTCACATAAATAGATCCGAAAACTGCAAAGCAGCATTCTTTGGAAAACAGCCAGCTCTTTTTCCTTGGCCTTAGATAAAGTCCCTGTTTAGAGGCGTAGGTCAGGCCTGGTCTAATAGGGTCTTATATAGTATGACTTTTGGTTTCCGTGTAAGTAGTGAGCTCCTTTGATGCTTTCTCAGCCCAAAATAACATCTATTATCGTTGATGGCTCTCTTTTTTATTCCCTGAGAAATATCGTTTGACGAGGTAGCAACACTTCCAAGATAAGTAAAGCTATCAACCTTCTGGAACTTGTAAGGACCTATTTCTACAAACTCCTGTACATCATTGCTTGTAGATTCACCAATCCTCATGTATTGTTTTTCTTCGTTGATACTTAAACCCATCTCTTCTGCCGCCTCCATCAGAGAATTCCAGCATCGAGAATGCTGTCTTCAGTGTTTCGAATGAACGAGCTAGATCATCCGCATAGCTTAATAATTGAACTAGCCTGTTATCACTTCCTAACAATCTTTTCCAAGGCATTATTAAATAATACACATGCCAAGGCATCTCCCTGCCTTAAGTCCCTTATAGTCTTGAATTCAGGAGAGAGATCTCCTTGCTAAATATCCCCTAAAATAACTACATCTAATTTTAACGTTACAGATCTAAAATCATTTGTCTTTCATTCGGAAATGTGATTTGACAGAATTTCCTCATATTAAAAGAAATTCACATAGCTACTTATCTTAAAATTATTCTTTTCTAATAATGAAGAAGACAACTTAACAAGTAAAAAAAATGAAGAGTGGGGTCCTCACAAAAGTAAATTAAAAAAGTAATTAATTTTTGCGTGTCCTCATACAAGACTGAAAAGACAAGAAACTGCTCGACGTTTTCGCCTACTTCAACATTTACTGGACAAACGCTCTAAGCTCCCAATTAATTACAAAAGACTCATTTACATGACAGTTATCAGACCTATTTGGACATACGGAGTTGAGCTTAGGGGATCTACTGAACCACCCAATTCATCTCGTATCCAATCCATACAATCCAAAATCCTTCGTAAAATTCTCAACGCTCCTTATTATGTCACAAACAAAATCATCCATCATGATCTTAATACCTCATATGTTGCTGATTTGGCCCAAACTAGATATCTATCCTTCCATGACAAGCTCCATACACACTTGAATCCGCTAGTCTCCACTCACTATTCCTGATAACATTCCGAGGCGTCTGAAAAGAAGATGGCCTCGAGATCTTCTACTATAGAACTTAATTGGAGTGCTACCAATGGGCAGTTTCTTCGCAAGTGTTTCGTTTTTTTCATGTCATTTGTTCATATTAGCCGATTTACTTGTTGTAATATTATTATAGTTGGAAATATAGATAAATTAATCTAAAAAAATAAGTTTTGCGTAACAAAAATACAAGACATTTTCCCATAAAAATGGTTAATAAAATCATTGTTAATAAATCATAACAAAGGATTTATTCTAATGAGTGAAATGAAAACATGATGATGAATAAATTCCTCGTTAGTTATACATAAAAATAATGAATAATTTCTTCTTGTACTGGCGCCATCACTGATAAGGGGAGAGGATGTAACAATCTTGTAACCTTTTGACGTTTGTATATGGTTTTTATTGTGTTGTATTTTTTGCTTTTCATTTATAAAACATGATCCAAATTTGGGATCTTCCGAAAACATAATTCGAAGCGATATATATTTATATGTTTTTTGAAAAAAGAGATATTGCCTCAGGAGAAGTGTTGTAAAAGAAATTATGTTTAAAATAAACGACTTGAGCATGAACATAGCGATTTAAGAGTTGGAACCTTTCTCTATTCGATTCGAGAAGATTATCATTTCTTAATGTTATAAAAAAAAAAACCTGTACAACTTCAACCCATGAAGGGTCTCGGATTCAGTGCATGACAAGGATTCAAGATACTCGGATCCAGGATTTTTTTCTGGGGGGGGGCACAACGGGCAGACGGGCAAAAAATCAACAATAATTTAGAAATAAACTTTCAATATTTATAGAAAGGTTTCAAAGGTTTATTAAAATATCTGAACAATAGTTTCACTCATGTTATTTCTGTTGTAACATCACATGATTTGCCTATAAGTGATCCGCCTATGGTACATGGTATAGACTGTACTGTTTCTTGGAAGAAGGTTGTGCAGCGAGGTGATTTGTCTTAGATCACGCTCAACCGCCCGATTCTCCCCCTTATTTTGGGTGCCCACTTTGTCGAGGCTGAGTGAGCCTCAGAAGAATCCAAATTCCTATAGGATCTATCTCCGGCCGCTAAAAGATTAAATACTCTCTGCACAAAGTCTGCACAGCGAGTGGGATTTGTACCGTGGACTCTCGGCACAATGTCAACCACTAGCTTCCTAAATATATGTATGTAAACAGAACAAATGAATTACTATGGCTTACATGTAAACAACTGATGAATAATGTCGTAAGTCATCAGCGCGAGTGCAACCCGATGATGGGATTGTAGATAGAGGCTGGGCCAGTTATCACAAACACAACAGGAAATCTGTTAAATATTTTATATGCAAGGTTAAGCAATCTTATCATAAATTGTTTAATAAAACGGTTTTTTCAAAAGGAAGTTTCATCAATGTTTCTGTATCATCAGCAATGTGAACTTCCTTGACCTCCTCTCTTCTTTTAGAAGTGTATATACTAGCTCTAAGAATTGAAGAAAGAGAGAGAGAGAGAGAGAGAGAGAGAGAGAGTGAGTGAGAGAGAAAGAAAGAGAGAGAGATTTTGTGAGAGACAGAGAATAGATATTAAAGCGAAGATGGTATGGCTAGATTATAGGATATAAAGAAAGTAATCACTAAGTTATTTCTAGTGTTCTTATTTTTAATCACTAAGTTATGTAGATTAATCTAAATTAATCATTTAATTAGTACTTCTAGTATAATTCAAACAATAATTCTCAATTTAAGTATATATATGCTATTTATTTGTGATATTTAGGAATAATATTAACATGAAAATTCTCAATAGTGGTTACTATTAGCATAACCTTTCTTATATTTGCTTAGTGCCTACTGCTTTTTATTGTTTCTAGTTAATTGATGGGAATGACATCAACAGTATAAATGTGAGGTATTTGAGAAGCCAAATGGGTCTAGTACCACAAGAACCAGCCTTATTTGATATGACAATCAAGGAAAATATTCTGTATGGCTTAGAAGAAGAGGTTGAATTGAATAAGGTCATCGAAGCTGCAAAAATAGCAAATATTCACAATTTTATCATGAAGCTACCACAGGTATGTATATTGATATATAATAAACTGTTAAATAAGCTTCATTGCCCAAGCAATGGTCTCAAGGAAAAGTCAGATCCTTTGATCTGAATTCTATTTAAATAATCAAATGGGATTCCACCCTGAGATCGTTATATTGTCTAAGAGACATATCCCTCTCTTCTCAAAGGGTTGACGTTGTTGACTGACCAGGAGTTGTTTATTAAATTATAATAATTATTAAATAACATTATATTTAATTGTGCTGATCATGGTCACAAAGATAACTTTTAAAACTACTTACAAAGAAAGGGGGGCACTATATGTGACTTGCAACTTCGCAACCACCGCTCCATCCAGTCCCTTGCATCTTGAGTTGACCACCCCTTCCGAACAACTGCCGCTCTTATCTTAAAGTCCCCTAAGGGTCAGTACCTATTGAATGATCCTTACCCTTATTTATCTAGGTACTCCAGAGGTTCTAGGTAGCGTCACATATAGCAAAACATAAATTATCTAGTATTTTATGATATTCCAGATATTTAAAATGTCTAAAAAATAATTTTAAAAACTATTAAGAATGGCATAGTATCTTTTAATAAATAAAAAAAGATGAAAACAGAAAAATTAATGTTTTTGGTTTGCTGAACCGGTGTCTTTGATATTGATTCTTTACTTCTTTCACCCATTGGTGATAGTTTTGTTTATCTTTCATTTCATTTCCATTCACTTGCATTTATGTCTCTATGTCTGTTCCAGGCTTATGACACTCCTGTTGGAGAAAGAGGTTCAAAGTTATCCGGTGGGCAAAAGCAAAGAATTGGAATCACCAGAGCTATTCTCCGGAATCCAAAGATATTACTTCTGGACGAATCTACTTCAGCCCTTGATACAGAGAGTGAGAAGGTAAGGTATCAAATGGAGATCTTAGTAAATAATTGAAATTGTTACTACCTTGACCATATTGAATTGAACTAAAAACTCTTATACAAACTATTTTTTTTTTTAAATATTTACAGGCTGTACAGGAAGCATTAGAAAAAGCTTCAATAGGTAAGACTACTATTGTAATAACACACCGACTCTCAACAATCTGCAAAGCAGACAAAATAATCGTAATTCAGTCTGGTGTCGTCATAGAGGAAGGGAATCATGAACAACTAATGAGAAAAAAAGGATACTATTTCACTCTGCTAATTAGATAGTTCAGCAGTTGTGTATATGTTGAATATTACAGAACCTAAATATATATTTTTAGCTTTGTTATTCCACTCCAACTGTCTCTTCCACCTAAGGCTTTTCATCCGTCAGAAATATCATATATATATAATATATATACATATAAATATCATATGAATAATATAATATTATTCATAGTTTACCTTCCCGTAATGCTCCTGGACATGACCTTATTACAGCTCACATCCTAAAATCCCTTCCTCGAAAAGCTATCCTATTCCTCACATACATATATAATTCTGTAATCCGTACTACCTATTTTCCTGATACATGGAAACTATCTATAGTAAAAATGATCCCAAAATCCAAAAAGCCTCCAGAACTCCCATCCTCTTATCGTCCTATCTCCCTCTTACCCATAATGGGCAAGATCCTCGAAAAACTCATTCTAAAACGTATTTATCCCATCCTAGATAGTAACCGCATAATCCCAGACCACCAGTTTGGTTTCCGAACATCCCACTCCACTATCCAGCAATGTCATCGTTGGTGGATGTTGTCTCCTCTGCATTGGAGCGTAGATTGTACTGCACAGGAGCCTTTCTCGATGTAGAACAGGCTTTTGATCGAGTCTGGCACCCAGGTCTCCTTTACAAAATCCGACAATTCCTTCCTCCTACATACTTTTTAATCATTCGCTCCTTTCTAACTGGCAGAACATTTAAAGTAAGTCATAAAGGTTCCTACTCATCCCTCTATTCCCAGTCTGCTGGCGTTCCTCAAGGTAGCATCCTCGGTCCTATCCTTTACACAGTATATACAGCTGACATTCCAACCCATCCTAACACCTTCATCTCCACGTATGCTGATGACACATGTGTGTTATCAGTTAACAACGACCCATATATTGCATCCCAATCCCTTAAATTACACCTATCAAGCCTCGAAGAATGGTGTCGGAATTGGAGAATTAAAATCAATCCCAGCAAGTCCCATCAAATTACCTTTACCCTTCGTCGAAAACCCATGACTTCCTGTCCTACTGTATTCTTTAATAGTACTCCACTTATCCCTGTTGAACAGATTCGCTACCTGGGACTCTACTTAGACAAGCGTCTTACTTGGAACCCTCACACAAGACTGAAAAGACAAGAAACAGCTAGACGTTTCCGACTACTTCAACACATACTGGATAAGCGCTCAAAGCTTCAGATCAATTACAAAAGACTTATTTATGTGACTTATAAGGCTTATATGGACTTATGGAATTGAACTATGGGGCTCCACCAAACCATCGAATTCCTCTCGTATCCAATCCTTGCAATCCAAAATCCTTCGCAAAATCCTAAACGCTCCTTATTTTGTCACAAATAAAACCATCCATAGTGACCTTAACGTTCCATATGTTGCCGATTTAGCCCATTCCAGATACCTATCATTCCACAATAAACTTCAAACCCATCCAAACCCACTAGTTTCCATCCTTGCAGCCAATCCCATCCCGGACAATCCTCCTAGGCGTCTGAAGAGAAGATGGCCTCGGGACCTTCTATTATAGAACTTTATTAGAGTGCTGCCAGTGGGTAGTATCTCTACATGTCCTATCATGTATTATTTACTGTTATAGCAATTGTACTAGATGTATGTATTACAGTTGTACAACTCAATAAAATAATAAAAAAAAAAAAAAAAAGCTTTGTTATTATTTTACACTTTATTTATCCTTATTTTACAGACATTTAAATTATGCTTTTCACTATAGAATGTCAGGAATTTATTTTAAGAAATGCACCACACTGGGCTGGGTCAAGAAATATACTGTTGTTTTGCAGAAGAATTGAGAAACAATTATTTCTGAAACATAACCTAGTGGCTATTAATACATCTGGTGTGATTATTAAAATAAAACTATTTTCCTTTATTTATAGCCTGTTCATAACAAAAGCTACATTGTAACATTAAAGAATTTTATTTTATTTCAAATGATAATGGGCTTGACTCCAGAAGCTATAAAAACTATTTTTCTGAATGATTTAATATTGGTGAGAATATTTAGGATAGGAATATATATAGCATGTTAGAAGCTGCCTGTTTGATTAGAAGATGCCTAATTTGATTAATTCTCATGAAAATGCCCCATACGAATAGACATTCTGCTTATAAAAATAGTACAATAGTATTGTCATCAAATTATCTTCTTCTTCTATAACTTCCCCTTATGTCATTGCGAGTCTCGAAGAGCCTCCACCCACATCCGAGGATATTTTGGATACTTAAAATATACTGCCTTGCGGGTTATTAGCCCAGAGATGGGTCTCCAAGGGACAATGGGTTCAGGCTATTCCCCCTAGTAATGGGTTAGCCCCAACCTGGAGGACTGGTGGCTGATTGTCAGAGGACTGGGCAGTAGGGGCACAAACTCCTTACGCCAGGCCATCAAATAATATTTGCAATTTTGTCCGTTATTGTTAAACTGGGATATTTTTAAGCTAAGAGCTAGATGAGACAAAACCCTGGCCCAAATTAAAAGAATGTGCTGAAACCAGAAAGGATGGCTCTGATGTAGATGCTCCTCTATGCAGATGGGCAGAAGTGGAAGATAAAGAAGAAGATATTTTAAGCAGAGCAAAACTAAAAAACTATTACTTTAATATGATTTGAATTATAAAATATTAAGGTTAAGTTCTTAATGTATTTTAATTGTAAATAAATAATTAATCTTATTTTTTTAAATTTTTAAGCTAATTATATTACTTTAGTCAGTTACCCACTTTCTTTTCTTAAATAAATTTTAAAATTTACTTTTAGTTTCTATTAAATTTGAAATAACTATATAAATTATTATCTCCATCAATCACTCGTGTTTATTTTTTTTCTAGGACTCTCCCTAATTTTACAGTTGTTTTATTGAAACAAAAAAAGATCTCTCTATTCTTTCTTGTTCAGTTATTTATAAAACCCTTTCATATTTCCAAATATGTACTTGTTTATTTTTAAACTACTGCCCAGCCTTCTTACTGATCCTTTAGGTTGGTAAAACTCAGTACTGGAGAGAATAGCCTGGTCATCCTTTCTCCTGATGGTACATAAACATTCAGGCTCCATCAGGCCTCCATCTCTGGGCTAATAAGGACCGGATGAATTTGATCCATTGATATATGATGAAATGAAAAACATTTATTTATCATTGATAACAAAAAAAAGAGAACGAAATAAGGCACACTACGGAAGCTTTACCATATTCTTTAGCATATTTATCAGTTATGTTAACTGTTATAAATTACATTATAATATAACTGTTATAAAGCATCATATGTGTGTGTATATATATATATATATAATAATTCTTAGGGACGACAGAAATCAATTGAAACAAGGTTGTGTTGCTCTATAAAACAAAGTTTATTTTCTTTTAATTGATAATTAGTTTACGGGTTTACAAATAAAATCTAAATTCCTACCTGTAAAACAAAGAAACGACATTCAATGTTTATTCTCCTGTCGATTCTGTTTCTTTTATAATAACAAATAGTAAAAAAACACTTCGAGCTTTTCACTGCTTGGCTAACACAGTCGTAACCTCCCTGCTGATAACGCCAGTATCATTATCTTCAACATCTGCCTTATATACGTTGGCGCGGCGCGCTAATTCAAATTAAAGAAATACATTTTCATTACATCTCCCCCCCCCAGAAGCGAAAATATTCACAAAGGAATATAACTTATTTGGTTATAAGACATCCTTTACTCGGGATTGTCTTTAGAAACAGGGATAAGTTTTGAAACGTGGAATAGATTTGAATCGGTTTTTCTATGTCCTGTGTTGATCCTGTATATCGAGTTTGATATTTTCTCTATTATTTTATATGGTCCAATTCTGAGTTCGTCTAGTTTCTTCCTGTTTAATTTGTTTCCATTCTCTATGTATACCATATCGTTTTCATTAAACTCGTGATCCTTTCGGTGCTTGTCGAATAGTTGTTTGTTGTATGTGTGTGATTTTATTGTATTGTGAAGCGCTTTCTCTTTATCCTTAATCCAATCTCTGTTTGTTATGTCTCGTCAATTCATTTGGAACGATTTTAAAGTCTGTACCATCAAGCAAGTAGCGGGGGGTGAAACCGGTAACGGAATGTTGTATTTATCTATGCACACTCGAGCTATTGTTGTCCATGCCGTTTTTTGTGTTCGTTCGTTTAATTTAGATCTTATTTTGTTCACGATGGTTTGGTTTAGGCGTTCATTTAGACCATTCGAAAATGGTGAGTTTACTGCTGTGAAAATTATAGGAATTTGTTTGCTTTTTAAAAAAATTTTAAATTCTTTGGAGTTTATACCTGGATATTGGTCACTAAGGATTGTTCACTTGTTTCTATCACTTAATTTACTAGTTTTATAAAGTCCGTTGCATTTTGTGTTTTTGAAGTATGTATGAAAGCATACCTTGTGTAGTGGTCGACCAACAGATGTATTTCTTCGTCGATCTTGAGCCTCCAAAACCTCCTATCGTATCTATCGACATTATTTCGAAGGGCTTTGTTGCTGGACCTAAGTGGGACATGAGGCCGAATTTTGTTGTTCCTCTAGATTTGTTTTTAATACATACCTCACAATTGCTGCAGATATTTTTGATATTTTTTGTTAGGTTTTTTGCTGTATACCATGGGCCTATTTTCTTTTGCATTTGTTTTATGCCAATGTGACACATATCTTTATGTACATTATGTATGAATTTTATACTAAATTCCTCAGATAGTAAAATTTTTTCTTTATTTTTTATTTGTTTGTAGTAGACATTGTTTTTTTTTGTTAAACCTGTTTTATTTTGTAGTTCTTGATTTTCTGAATGGTCTTGAATGATATCTGATAATTTTATTAGATTAACAATTTTTAATTGTTCTTTTTTGTTATCTTCTGATGCCAGTACTGGGTTCCTGCTCAAACAGTCTGCCTCTAGATTGTATTTACCTGGAGCATATTTTATATTAAAATCATATTGCGACAAATAATAAGTTAGGTCTCCTAGCTCTTGGTCTGGTCTGGCTTTTATATTCATGTTTTCCAATGGTTTATGGTCTGAGTATACCGTGAATGACTTCCCAATCAACCAATATTGCCAGTATCTTATGGCTTCTTTAATAGCCAGACATTCCAGATATATCGCTTTTTTTTTCTTTTGTGCTTCGTTTAGTTTTTTTGAGAAGTATGCTACTGGTTTTTGTTTTCCGTTTTCTTGTATTTGTTTTAATACTGCACCTAATCCTTCTATTGATGCATCGGTGTATATTACTATTGGTAGATTTTTGTCGTAGATTTCTAGTATAGGTTGTGAGCATAGTAGTTGTTTGATTTTTTCGAACGATTCTTGACATTTTATTGACCATGAAAATTGTACATTTTTCCTGAGTAAATTGTGTAAAGGATCTAAAATTATTGCACAGTTTGGAATATATTCGTGATAGAAATTTATCTTCCCGAGGAATTGTCGTACGTTTTTTTGAGTCTTAGGTATTGGAAAATTTTTTACTGATATTAAATTATCTTTTATTGGTCTGATCGTGTTATTTTCTATTATATGGCCCAGGTACTGTGCAGACTCTGCTGCAAATTTGCATTTTGTAAATTTTAGCCTGAATCCTTCTTTTTTTATTGCGTCTAATAGTAATTCTATATGTTTCACATGTTCCTCAAATGATTTCGAAAATATTAGTAAATCATCTATAAAATTTACTACAAATTGAGTTAATTTATTTTTTCTTAATATATTGCTCAAGATTCTTTGAAAGATTGCTGGAGCTGTTTTCAGCCCAAAAGGTAAGCATGTCCATTGATAATGACCTTCTTGTGTAACAAAACTTGCTTTGTGTCTGTCTTCAATACGCAAAGGACCATAGACCAGAATGCAGAGTTTATGTCTAATGTAGTAAAAAATTTACAGTTTCTTGTTTTTATCATTAAGTCGTCTATTAATGGAAATGGTTGTGCTTGAGGTATTACTATTTTATTTATGTCCCTGAAGTCTATGCATAATCTGCTTCTTTTATTTTCACCTTTTTTAAACGCTAGTGATACAGGTGCTGCGAAAGGGCTGTATGATTCTTCAATGAGTTTTTTATCTAATAGTTTTGTTACTTGTTCCTCTATTTCTTTTCTGTCTTCTAGGCTGCATTTGTAAGGCCTCTTGCTACAATATTTATCTACCAATAAATCTATACGTGCTTCATATTTTTTTACTGTACCTACGTCATACTTATCTTTTGCAAACACTGATTTGTAAGTATCTATTGTTTTGTTTATTTCATATTTTTGATTATCTGATAAGTGATCCATATTTGCTATAAAATTTTCTTCTTTTATGTGCTCGTTAAAATTTACTAAATTTTTTTTTTCATTAGCATTTTCCTCGTTTTGTTGAAAAATCTTGAGGTTTTCATCCTGGATTAATTTGAATTCTTTTATTGTGTCTAATCCAATTAGGAAATCGTATTTAAAATATTCGTTATCTATTATGTGGACATCCATATTTTTTTCTATGTTGAATATTTTTAATTTTAGATTCGTCAAACCGTTTGTTTTTTGGACACCATTAATTGTTATTAAACTTGCATTATTACCTTTACTATTATTTTCTTTTTTATATTTAGGAATTTCGAGTTTATTAAAGATACATTTGATCCTGAATCGTAAATTCCCCAAAGATCTATTTTGTTTTCTATAGTTAGTTTGACTTTTATTAATGGTGTCATTACTCGTTTTTTTGGTCTGACTCGTTCAATTCGGATTCTATTACTGAATTGTTTACGTGCCTTTTTTGTACCTTTATCATTTTTTTTATTGAACCAGCAAGCGGTTTCTGCGTGGAATCGTCTCCCCTTATTTAATTTTTCGCAGGTTGTGCATGGGGTTTCATTTTTATCTTCCGCGTTTGTACTGGTTTTTTATTAAAAGAATTTTTACTCACCATATGTTCATATTTGTTCAACTCGTTGAATAAATCTGAAGTTTCTCTTATCATTTCTCTATCAATTCTGTTTAAAATGAATTCCGGAAGTCCTGCTGCAATGAGATCGATGAGAGTTCCCTTATCTATTGTTTGTCGCATCTCTAGTAAAAGTTTTTCTTTCCTTATTGCATAATCTATTAAAAGTCCTTCTTTGTATTTGAAATGTAGTGCATAGGTAACTGGGTTCCAGCCTTTTGTAGCGAATGTTTCAGAGAAGTTCTTTTTCCATTCATCCCATGTCCCATGCACTGTTACTTTTGTAAACATTGAGCTAAACCAATCTTTGCAGGAGCCTTCCATGAAGAATCGGAGTACTTCAATTTTTTGTGAGTCTTCATTTATATCAAATCGATTGCATTCTTGTTCAAAAATTTCCATCCATCGGCTTGGGTTTGGATTTTTACTTGTGAATCTGTCGATAATGAATTTCTCTGTTATGTGTTTTAAATTGTTGGGTCGTGGATTTTCAATTAATGTTTTAAGTAGTCTGTTTAAAGTACGTACGTCTGCATGTTCAGCAGTTATATTTTCTGTTTTGATATTTTCTAGGTATACGTCATGAAATTGTAAGTTTTCTTCTTCATCTACATAAGTTTCTTTGATTTCCTTTGTCAATTTTATCCAGATATTACGCTCTTGGTGCCTTTTTTTCAACGAATTTTTTACCTTAAAGCCTTAGTTGCTTTCCTTAAAAGCGTTAGTGGCGATTAATTGTTCATGGAGGTTTGCATTTTGCAATTCTTCTGGGATTTTGAAAATTCTATCATCCTCGGTAGTTATTGAGGTTATGCCAATTACATTACTTTTTCCGTCTGTTGTTGGGATTACTTTGAAACAGAATTGTAGCTTTTCCATCTTATAATTTTCTTATAACCCTTGTAATTTAAACGGGAATGTCGTTTTATAATAATTCTTAGGGACGACAGAAATCAATTGAAACAAGGTTGTGTTGCTCTGTAAAACAAAGTTTATTTTCTTTTAATTGATAATTAGTTTACGGGTTTACAAATAAAATCTAAATTCATACCTGTAAAACAAAGAAACGACATTCAATGTTTATTCTCCTGTCGATTCTGTTTCTTTTATAATAACAAATAGTAAAAAAACACTTCGAGCTTTTCATTGCTTGGCTAACACACTCGTAACCTCCCTGCTGATAACGCCAGTATCATTATCTTCAACATCTGCCTTATCTACGTTGGCGCGGCGCGCTAATTCAAATTAAAGAAATACATTTTCTTTACATATATATACATATATATATATATATATATATATATATATATATATATATATATATATATATATGAGTGTGTGTTTGTGTGTGTGTGTAGCATTATAGCAAGTTATAGGAAATTATAGTATTCTTATCGATCAAATGTTTCAAATCGTAGAGATGAATTTGAACCGTTGATACATAATGAAATGAAAAATATTTATTGATCATCAATAGAGCAAATCACTCTTTGTTAAATAATTTTTTAATGCATTTTAATTATTTTTAAACTATTATTACTAAACTAAACTTTCAGTTTTTTATACATACAAACTTATTATATAGATTTTAATTTAGCATAACAAACTACTCTAATTTTAAAAATATTGTTGAAAACAAACTAAAGAAGTTAATTTAATAAAAGAAAAATATATGTTTTTTTGTATCATTTTTTTAAAATACGTGGCTCCTCTTTTTTTGTTCTTGGATTTCATAAGAGGGTAGTATCTTGTGGTAATTACTCCGCAGGTTGTCGCTTCGTGTTGAGTCACAACACGTCCATTCATTTCCCTTTTGATATTTTCCAAAAATATGAATTATCATGAGCTTTAATATGGAAGAGAGAATGTTATGGGAAATATGTATAGTTCGCTAATCATTCCATCTAGAAATGAATGTTTCAACAAAAATTTATCATCTATATCTCGAAATGTTACTTGAAACTTCTATTTCTTGATATAATGATTAACAAAATCTGCACATTATTCTTAAGTGCATTCTATTTTCCATACTAACGCTCACGATAACTTGTATTTTTGGAACATTCTAAAAATTAAACGAATAAAAATAGTAAAAACTAAACTCGAAGCGAAAATCAGAACCAAATTACGAATTTTTTAGAAAAAGTTGGTACTAAAACACATTGTAACATAAATGTTAAAACTATTCCATTCATTCACATGGCTTTTTACTCGAATTAGGTTTTTAGTTAATCCAAGGTTCTTGATTTATGAAAATTTAAAAAAGGTTATTGGGGAAACTGGCATTCAGTAATTTTTAGGGAATTGGTTTTTTTATATTACCTCCAAAATTAGAATATTGATGTTTCTCGAATTACAAAAATTAAATTTGATGGCTGTTTCACCACAAATCGAGCTGATTTAGTCATTTTGAAAAATTGGGTACCGAATGGAGCACTCACTGAACTATAGCAGCAGCGCAGTGACTAGATATAACTATTATTCTAAAGAGCTTGTGTCATTCTTTCCATATTAGCACAACATAGCGGTCTGATTATTACAGGAAAACGTATAGTGACCCACTAGTATTCGATTATTCAGTAAAGAATTTAAAAATTAAAATGAATAAAAAGTAAAATAAATAAATTTTTATAAAAGGGATGATCTCACGGAAGGTCTCAAACCATATAGTGACCGGGTTTTTTCCTTATTTTAATTTTAAATTTGAATAACGTCATCCAAAAAACTTTGTTGGAGTTGAAAAAAACTTGAAATAAAATACCCATGAGGTATCTTACAGATCTTCATAAGTTTTGCTTTTCGATTGGAGATGACAATTGAAATTCTTTGTTAAGAAAGTCTAACAGTTATGGGCCATGGACATAATTACTAAATTGTAACAAAGGATGCTATAACCAAATTGGCTTTTGTTGTAATTAGGTAAATATTTGTCCAAATAGGTATTCTAGATTATTAGTTAGCTATGTGCTTTTGCTTTACGTTTCGAGGGATGAGGGGGAGCTCTATGCAGAAGGTTTTACTTTTTTTAAATCCTTCGAAACCGGAATTATCTAGTGGGGCTCTTTGTATATAATATTGAATATGTTATTTTCGACATAAAAATAGATCTGTGCAATTAATTAAAGATAATGCAATAGTTCATAAATAATATTTTGAAAATTAGCTCGTTTTACCCGCTCTCCCACTCTAGGCAATAATATTGTAGGCGAAACACCTACTTGGACCAAAAACCATTAAGTCAAGACACATTAAACTTTCGAGAGAATTACTCAATCTAACAAACCGTATTTGCAAAAATTTTATTTCCATATTTTAATCTAAAACTAATTTTCACTAAAATAGAGCCAAAAACTCAAAAAGAAACACTATTATTTATTATAATGCAATTGGGAAAAACCACAATGCAAAGCCTTGTGTTTCAAAAATACGCCCACTTACCAGTCGACGTTTCGCCTGTTCAGGCATTATCAAGACACCAAAAACAAAAAAGGGGGTTATGTGAATCACATCTCGAAGATAAAAGTGCAATACATCCCAACGAACAACAGCCCAAACAGGCTCCAAACATGAGACAGCACCCCACCACCAAGACGTTCAATATACAACTGAACGAAAGTAATACACAACCAGCTGGGAAGGTTATAGAATCAGCTGATCCACAAACCATATCAAGTGATATTAACCTATAAAAATTTATACATATTAGCAAAGCTAGCCAAATTTTTCTTTTAAAATATTTAACGTTTCCGAATAATATTGGTTCAAATTTCTGCAATCTGTTTTATAATTTACCGAAATGTCAATCTTTTGTGCAATCTGCAAGGCCTCGGACAACTTCCTACTAGAGCCATCACTCACTTTGTAAATAACTTTAGCATTCTCAAAATCAAATTGATGCTTACAAGTTTTGGTATGCTGGGCCAATGCTGTGTTAGGTTCCTTGCCACCAATATTTTTACAATCATATTGATGCTGATACATTCTTTTGTGCAACAACAGTGATGTTATATGATATTTTAGTGCATTGTAAACAGCTAATCTCATACACTACATCTGATTGTTGCTGTGTAAGTATTATAGTTAACCTCGGTGCCACTTGAAATGGTATTTGAAATAATTTCTGAGCAATGGGAGCAAGTTGAGCCTTATACGTGCATTAAAGATAAGGTTATGTTTATAGAAGGGCTGAAAATAATTTGCGAGAATGGTTTTTTGAAATATGATAATAAGATTTACCGACAATTAACAGGGTTGCCTATGGGTGGTGTATTGTCCGTTACGCTTAGTGGCATCCTTATGAACAAATTGCTGGATGATGTTATCAATACTACTAATATCGAACCTAGATTGATCATGAAATATGTGGATGACCTTTTGCTTGTGTTGAAAGAGGATGAGATTGATAGGTTTTATGAGGGTCTTAATGGTTTTCATAATAATATCAAATTCACTTATGAACTGGAAACTAATAATAGGAATAGATTCTTAGATATGTATGTTAACAACGATAGTGCAATTTTGAGAACCATGTGGACGAGAAACGAAAACAGTAGTCAACGTATATTGAGTTTTATATCTAATCACCCTAGACATATGGTAATAAATAACCTTAAAAACAGCATATTTAAAGCCATTAAACTGACTGATATAAAATATATAACCTCCGTGAAAGAGACCATCTGCACGATGTTCGAAATGAACTTGTACTCTTCATTCCTCATTAAAAAATATTGGAATTTGAACTATAACAAGATTCACAATTATATGAACTGTACTTCTAGTGGTGGGGATCTTGCATTGTCGGATAGTGGTGGTGCCGAGAGAAATAGTATAAATGGTGTATTTTTTGCGTGCACTTATATTAAGGGCCTGTCAGAATGTGTTAGAGATATATTTAAAGAGTATGATGTTTACGAGATTAGGCTTGCGAATAAGATTACAAACAAGATGAGTAAATTTTACACTCCATTAAAAGATAAAATACTTACACAGCAACAATCAGATGTAGTGTATGAGATTAGCTGTTTACAATGCTCTAAAATATACATTGGTGAAACATCACAATTGTTGCACAAAAGAATGTAACAGCATTAATATGATTGTAAAAATATTGGTGACAATGAACCTAACACAGCATTGGCCCAGCATACCAAAACTTGTAAGCATCAATTTGATTTTGAGAAGGCTAAAGTTATTTACAAAGAGAGTGATGGCTCTAGAAGGAAGTTGTTCGAGGCCATGCAGATTGCACAAAAGATTGACATTTCGGTAAATTATAAAACAGATTGCAGAAATTTGAACCAATATTATTCGGAAACGTTAAATATTTTAAAAGAAAAATTTGGCTAGCTTTGCTAATATGTATAATTTTTTATAGGTTAATATTACTTGATATGGTTTGTGGATCAGCTGATTCTATAACCTTCCCAGCTGGATGCGTATTACTTTCGTTCAGTTGTATATTGAACGTCTTGGTGGTGGGGTGCTGTCTCATGTTTGGAGCCTGTTTGGACTGTTGATCGTTGGGATGTATTGCACCTTTATCTTCGAGATGTGATTCACATAACCCCCTTTTTTGTTTTTGGTGTCTTGATAATGCCTGAATAGGCGAAACGTCGACTGGTAAGTGGGTGTATTTTTGAAATACAAGGCTTTGCATTGTGGTTTTTCCCAATTGCATTATAATAAAACTAATTTTAATTTTAATAACACCATTCCAGGCTGAGTGAAGATAATAGTGGCTATTCTATCGATGGTCATGGGGTATCAATCTTGATTAAAAAAGTAACGTAACTAATTTCTTACCAAAATTGGTCGTATTTTCTGAGGCTTAACCAGATATGTCATATATTTAATTAAATCATATATATTGTTACGGTCATAGAGAGAAATGCGGGCGGAAGTGATTAACGTCTTAAGCCCTTTGGCGGAAGAGATTAAGAAGATTGTTCTGGAAGGTTCCAGAACTCCCCACTCTGTGTCTCTAGAATGTTCGGCATTGCCTATTTAAATACCCTCTCGGCGTGAGGCAGTCAGTAGTAAACCGGACAATGTGATAAACTTGTGTCAGTGAACTGTGACAGTCTTGTGAGTGTAATAAACTGTTTCTGTTTGTTACTGTGTGTTACATTTGGAGATTCGTACGGTCTGTGGATTTTAATTAGTGAACTGTAAGTGTTAATTAGTAGTTATAAGCTCTAGCATAATTTTCTTGTATTTGTACAAATTTGTGTAAATAGTTAAGCTATTTCGTAATAGTATTATCTCATTTTATTTTAGTAATTAAATAGGCCTAGGTTATAATAAATATTTAGAATATTGTTATTGCAAATTTATATTAGTTTAATAATTTAATTGTTTGTAACTTCATTGTATTCTTTTTGTCACTTTGTTAATAAATATTAGTACCTTGAATTTAGTATTAGTTTAATTCATTTTCACACCCAGCAGCCCTTACCAATATTTCTGGGATTACTAAAATTCGAAATGCATAAAACCTGAATGTATCATAATCAGACACACAGGCTTTGCATTAACGACATATCAAGAAATTCAGCGTTCTCTTTCACTTACATTCAAGACCAAATAATATCAGAACAACCTTTCAAATTTCCTTTGTACGGTTTAGACACATCATTTAGTTTAATAACATTAAACCAACGATTAAACTATACCAATCGTCCAAAAAGAATTAGGCACTGTCCAATGGAAAATACAAGTATGAGTGTGTCAAAAATATTAAGCGTTTAGGTTCAATTATCGATCAAAGGTAAAAAGAAGAACAATGGCCGTTAATCGATTCTTATAATATTTACCTAAACGTTTTAGGAGTGAGCTGCTCAATCAGGTTCAAACAAACCCTGAACTGAACACAAACCTCAATGAACCAGTGTTATATAAGCAGCATAAACCTGGACATAAATCGCATGCTGAATGTTAGAAATGAAGAAGTACTATCAGACTTGTTAAGGGAATGATTTATTTCTGTTGATGGCTGAAGACCGCTTCATGCGTCCGAAGCGCCGATAAGGGAGTTATTTTCTCTTGAATTTTATTTTTTGTACCAATCTCAAATCCAAAATATTTAAGTTTTTCAACACAGTGTTATACATGGAATCATAACCTTTTGTGAAATTGAAATAAATTTCATTCATAGACAATATTTCCTCGGTAAATACTTTTTGTAAATAAATTTTAACAAATCAGTCTTGATGACAACGAAGAAGAAGAAATATTTCTCGGATTACAGAAACAATCTATCTAGGTCAACTCTAGGTGAATAGAAGGATTAAAATAGGATGGTCCAAATTTTGGTCACACAAAATATTTTCAAAATACATGGCCATACATCACAAGAGAAAAGTTTTTGATGCTTGCATCATTCCTTCTTTAACTTATGGATGCCAAACTTGGAGTCTAAATAACGATATATCTAAATCCCTAGCAACCACTCAGCGTGCAATGGAGCGAAGTATGTTAAGGAAAAGTAGAAGGGAGAAAATAAAGAAGACAGAACTACGGAAGCTGACTGGTACGCGCGATATTCTCAAGACAGTATCTGATCTTAAATGGCAGTGGGCTGGACACATAGCAAGAATGGGATCAACACATTGGGCTAAGGCAACAAAGGATTAGTATCCAATAAACCGCACTAGGAGAAGAAGGAGACCAGCTACGAGATGGAGGGACGACATACAAAACTTCATCGGAGTATTATGGCACCGTTCTGCTTGGAACAGACGTAGCTGGGACGTAAATTGGAAGAGGCTTATGCCCAAAGAAGGGCTTATTTTCTTTTTAAAACCATGTAAAAATATAATCTGAAGAAAGAGGAAAAAAATAAAGCTTATTATCATTATTGTTATAACTCATGCATTTAACTATAATTATTCATTTATTTATTCTCTATAATTATATAATATCTTGTCATGATCTTTCACCAATTTTTTTTTTTAATATTTTTTTGGCACTTTATAAATACTCTATGATTTCTATTATGTAACCTTCTGGCTATCTATATGTTATGTTTCTTTTTCTGACTATATTCTGTGATATTCTGTAGGTACTTAGTCCCAGAATAAAGTTACTTTTCTTTTCTATCCTATTCAAAATCTGATAAAGTAACTGATTGTAATCTAATATTTTTTCTCTAATACTGAGCATAAGTATATCTTTAAAGTCAAGGGGTGAACATTTCCGTCCCAAAAGCACATTAGTCACCTCAACCACCATGTTAAACCATTCAGTATTTATTTTGTATCGTTGCTAATTTTCTAATTAATATTTCTCAATTACATATGAGTTTGTTCTTATTTTTAAAGAATTTAAAATTTGAGCACCCACATTTTCTAGAATAAATATTGTTTGTCACATCATTCAGAAAATAATGGGTTTTTTTTGTTTAGGTTTTAGAAATATTTTTAAAAAGAATTGTTTTGAAGGCGAATTATGTATTATTATTATATAAGTAATAAATATTTATTATGATAAACAATAAATAACTTAATCTTCCATGTCTCTTTGTTTTGATAAACATTTTAATAGGACACTATTATCACTAAATAATATTTTCTCTTTAACAATTAAACAGTTTGCAGTAATAATTGCGAAACTCATTGTGACCTTTCAGGCATTAATACGTCAGTATCGCTAATGAAGACTCGGCAGCTCTGGGATACTTGGCTACCAACTAAACCACTTCAACTTTCTTCATCAGCCTCTGTCGCTATGAAATTGAGAAGACTGTATCCTTTCTCGGTGAGTTGAATATTTATTATAAATTATCTTTTCTTAAATAAAGATCTGAATTGTCTATTACTTTAGCGTTAACAGAGATATATCAGTGTCAATACTGCGCCTAATTAAGCTAGAATCTGCAGCAAATTTTACTGGGCATAGTTCTTGTATAGTAAAAAAATACTTTCCTAAACATTTTCTTCATTTATTATTTATAAAAGTGAGATTACTATTGGTAGACGATCTTGGCCAGCGTACATTTTCCGCTTACAGAAAGAAAAAAACATTATTTTTTCTTATTATAAATCTACATATTCTATATCATTCAACTCTTCTGAAATTACCTTTATAATTGTTACCTCTACTGCAAAATTTTACATGTGAAAAATCAAAAGCAAAAGCGATCGAAATTCAAACAAGAATTATCTTTCCATTCTTTGATCCTTAAATATTTAATTTGAATTCAAGCAATCCTATTTCGGATTTCCTACAGTTTCAAAGAACTCATAGGAGCTACTTGAATGTTAGCAGATTATTAGGGGCTCCTATAGGACTTCTTACTAACAGTATACAGGAGCCTAGCAGTGCTTCATTACAGATCCCTTTCACTAATACTGAGTGTAATATTTTTTTTTTTATATATCAATAAATTTATATAACTGAAAAATATAAACTAACAAACTTTTTATTTTTATTTTTCGCAATGAAATAAATATCTATACTAATGTTATAAATGCGAAAGTAACTCTGTCTGTCTGTCACAGACGTTATCACGGCCAAACCGCTGGACTGATTATGATGAAATTTGGTACTGAGATAGTCTAGAGCCTGAGAAAGGACATAGGCTACTTTTTAAAGTGAAAAAAGGGGTTTTAAGGGCTTGAAATAGGGGATGATTTAATATAATTGATTTAATTTGCAATAAATAATAAACATATGTTTTAATGCTTTTACACCATATGCGTGGGCTAACCTCCTTTAGTGATTTCAAAAAGCTCAAAAATCAAGAATTTTCAACATTTCGAGATGCATATGAGGCAAGAGGCTGCACAATGCAAATCTGCGCCCAAGGTGAGAGAGCTGTTCGCTTTATTAATAGCGACACGTGGACTTTCAAACCCTCTTAATTGTGGGAAAAGTATAAAAATGACATGGCGGGTGATATTTTAGACATATTACAAGAACAGAGTCCGAATGCTTTATACAATGAATTAATTTACAATGACGCGCTAACAAAGGTTGATGACCAAGTGATTACTATTACTAGAAAAATTCATCCGATTTTGGAATGAGGAGACCACAAAGAATTGGAGAAGTTCTAAAACTAACATTGAACTTAGCTCATGAGGAAATACCAGTATGTAACATTAGTAAAAGCAGTGAGCGCAGAAGAATATTACAGTAGTGTAAGCTGTTGGTTTGGGATGAATATACGATGTCCCATAAAAAAACAATCGAAGCACTAGATCGCACAATGAAAGATATCAAAAGCAACCACGGTATCATGGGAGGGTGGCGGTACTTTTACTGGTATAGTACTGGTATAGGTACACAGGCAGTTGAAATAAATGCCTGTTTTAAGCATCTGTTTTAGGGGCAAAAAATTTTGTTTCACTACAAATATGCGAGTAAAACTTCACAATGATTCTCAAGCCGGGCAATGTGCAGCTGTTCTTCTAAAATTTGGAGAAGATTGTATGCCAACAGATGATGATGACGACATGATTACACTGAGACGTGAATTCTGTCAAATTGTCGATAACAAAGATGATATAAAAAATAATATCTATTCTGATCTTCAAATAAATATGGGCAATCAAGAAAGGGCAAAACATAGGCGCCGACTAATGAGATAGTAAACCAAATAAACGAACAAATCATGTATGTCGGACGTGGAGGGGGATGTTGTCCAATACATCTCAGTAGACTATATTATGGACAAAACTGGTCATAAAAGTTATAAAAGCTACAATCATGACTTGAATGGCAAAAGGAGATATTTTTTTAAGCCCCGTACTCCGATAATTCCTACTGAGTTGCCTTTTCAGTTTAAAACAATACAGTTTCCTCTGAAAACAGCATTTGCAATAACAATAAATCAAGCTCAAGGACGGATGCTTAAATTTGCTGGCGTTCATTTAGATGGCATGTGGCATGCTCACGTGTATCAAACCCACAAAATCTCTATGTTTTGGCAAAAGATGAGAAAACGAAAAACGTTGTTTATAAAAATGTACTTAAATAAACTATTTGCAGTAAAACACTTATTAAAATGTATGTATGTATTTTATTTGCAAAAAAAATAGCCTAAAATATTAAAAATGCTGCCCAAAGTCACTATTCCTTGCGGACGAAGTCGCGGGTACAGCTAGTTGTAATTTAAAATTTGTGATTTCATTGAATATATTCATTATCACCAATCAACCCATTTGGAATACGGCTACGTATGATAATCGGAAATGGTGGAAATCTCGAACTTTACTTAATTCATCATCAGTGGTGCAACAACCCCATTATTGATTTTTGGCTTCCTCAAGCACCTTTCGCTATCCCTCTCTATCTTGTGCAGCCCCAATCCATCAAAGCATCCCCGGAACGTTTTCATAATTCATCCTGGCGACATGTCCAGTCCATCTAAACTTCCCTATGCGCATGACTCAAATGATGGCATTTTCTCCTCTCAGTGTGTAGAACTTCTTCACTGGACCATAGATTGGGCGTTTCGAACACGAGGAACCATTGCTCGTTCGATTCGTGTAACTAGACAAGGTGAATTATTGTTCTCCGCTCTGCCACGTCGTTTTTCACGGTAACCTGAGAGCCGTTACTAAAATTACTAAAATGCTTACCGGATTTTACATTCCATCCAGAAAAGAGCACATTATGCCTTGTTCCATGAACCAAGGAACTACTAGTTCCTTCAGTATACAAATTTTTTAAATGTATTTTACTCTATACTATAGCAACGGGATTCTGTTTGCATCTATCTTTTGCTGTACCGCCCAAGCTATGATCTCAGGGAAAAGTCAGATCCTTTGATCTGAATACATTTAAATACTAAAATGGGATGCCACCCTGAGATGGTTATACTTAATAAATAGTAATTTTATAGCATTATTAAATAAGAGATATATCCCTTTCTTCTCCATTGGTTAACGTGTTTATCTGACCAATAGTTGTTTATTAAATAAGAATAACAATTATTGATTAACATTATATTTATTGGTGCTTATCCTGGTTACAAAGATTTAAGAAAACTTACAAACTACTTACAAAGAAAGGGGGACGCTATATGTGACTTGCTGATTCTCGACCATCGCTCCATTCAGCTCCTTGTATCTTGAGTTGACCGCGTCTTCCGCACAACTGACCTACCTTGAACGTAAAGCTAATAAACCCTAAGGGTCATTTTACTCTACCTGGCCTAGGCTCCTTACCATATTTACTTAAGTATCTCCATTGCTTCAGATAGTCACATATATCATCTTCCTAAACAATTAATTTTTTTTTAAGTTATACAAATTTTTAATATTATTATTTTGGATTTGGTTAGTCGATCGTAGAGGAAAATGAATTTCCTCCGCAATCTTTTAAAATACTATCGACGCTTTCTGATTGCTCTTAATCGGCAATTAATTTAAAATTCAACCTTCTTGCGTCTAGGAAAATTCTAACTTGGCCATTACTTTCAGTTGCCGGCACAATTGGTCTCAAATAATTATTGTTGCTCAGTTGAATTATTTTGTCACCCAACTTGTCATCCAACAACTTGTAATCCAACTTGGGCTCCCTTTAATGTACTGGAATAGGATATGGCCTAATTCTAAAAGATTCTGAGTCTATACTCATAGTCCTTAATGATACCAGCAGTATCTGAAAATATTCCTTCAAAAAACTCTAATAATTATCTTAAATTTTCCATGATAATGCTGGGAAATTGCGCCTGACTAATCTGCAATTCAAGTAATTTTTCTTGAATAAGTTCCGGTTTACTTTTCTAATTATTCTTATTCACATCAATAATATTTACACATAAACTCGACACGAGCCGAAAGTTTCCATATTTTTCAACTAAAGGGATTTTGATATTATTCTTATCATTTTCTGGGTTAAATTTTAGCACATTATTTATTTCGTTAACATTTCTACTGATAAAACCATACCTCAGAATGCAATCTTGACTCAATTGAGCTATAATTAGGAAATTTACGATTTTAATTTAATTCCATTAAAATTAATACCAGTGATACACCAGTGAAAATCTGTTGTTTGACAGGTTTAGATTTTTTTCTGATAGCGGTTCACGCCGCTCACTTGTAATAAAATGAGATTTATTCTTCATATAAAACGATTCATTGATATATAATACCTTGCTCCCTATATCATTTAATGAGAATACGATCGATTCGAAAGGAAACTTGTTGGCAACTTTGCTCTGATATATTTTGAACATCATCTTCTAATGTTAAAACTGTCTCAAATTCCTTAAAGAGTGATTTGACGCAGTTATCCAATTTCTTCCCTGCATCGGTTTCCTATTCATTATGTTCTTCCTTGCTAATTCCTATTAATTATCTTCTTCTTGTTCTTCACTGCTTAGTTATAATTCTCCATACCTGGCTGGCCATCTGTTAGGGTTTTAGTACATTTATAGTACCGTTCTTTCACTGGGCGTGACTTATCTTGGTATTGCCTCTTTTGTTCATGAGAAATTCTTTCATTCTTTTTATCATTGTTCCGACTGTTGGGGTATTTATTTATTTCAACCTCGATTTGGTTAATCTTCCGATCTGTTTTTAATTGGTGATATTTTACAGTTCTTGTTTTCTGCCCTTGGTCCTGTGGAACCCACTTCCTAGGTGACCTTTCAAACTGTTTTTCCCTTTTTCTATACTCATGTTCCTATGTTCCTGTGCCCTATCAAATCCTTCCCTTTTTAACGCATTATTTCTTTCTTCGCCAAATTTTCTGATAGGCGCCCCCTGTCATAAAATTCCTTCTTAACCTAAACGTTCTATAACCTCTAAGAACCGCTCTATATCCTTTATCCCTTGAAAAAAACAATTTCTTCCACCTGTTTTCCGACATGTCTACTCGCCGTTCAGCAAATATAGCTGTCGTCCAATTTCGTAGAACAGGCTCTGGCTCTTAAGATTATTTTACCAAAATATTTTTCAGGGGTTACGTCGGTGTGGTAAAAGTATGAATCCCGAATTAACTCATCAAAGATTATGTGGTCATATGTCAGTACCTATGTATATTTCTTGAGAAATTCTTCTTCAAATATCTCAATAGAGTGAACCTCCTTTTCTTTAAAGGAATACCATACTAGTGCTTGGTCACGCTTTTATAAATTTTTTATGTGCTTTTATAAAATTATCCAACAACATATGCCTTCCATAAGCCTAATATTCAATTTTTAATGCTCTAATAAATTCTATTCGTATATTGATTTACTCTTCCAAATTGTGCAATTTTTCACCCATCTCACGAAAAGAGTTCTCTTTCGAGCTCGCTGTACTAACATATGCCTCCATTATTCTCATCATATTACTTTGGTAAACAAAGTTGTCCTGAAGTGATTCAAATTTTGTATTTATTCTTTGTATTATACACAAAAAAAAAAAGAATCACAATTAATGTCTAAACCAGCCAAAAATTTCATATATACTATTCTTAAGTAACCGATAAATAAACAATCTCCCCTGTCAAGCTGTTCAAAATCCATACACAAGGGATGACAAAATGCTATATCGGCTTTACTGCCCAAGCTATGATCTCAGGGAAAAGTCAGAACCTTTGATCTGAACGAATTTAAATACTAAAATGGGATGCCAATCTGAGATCGTTATACTTAATATATATGATAGTAATTTTATAGCATTAATAAATTAGAGACATATTCCTTTCTTCTCCAAAGGTTAACGTATTTGACTGACCAGAAGTTGTTTAATAAATAAGAATAATTATTGAATAATATTATATTTATTGGTGCTGGTAATGGTTACAAAGATTTAAGAAAACCTACAAAGAAAGGGGGACGCTATATGTGACTTGCTGATTCTCGACCAACGCTCCATCCAGCTCCTTGCATCTTGAGTTGATCGCGTCTTCCAGACAACTGACCTACTATATATTGAAAGTAAAGGCAATAAACCCTAAGGGTCATTTAACTCTACCTCGACTAGGCCCCTTACCATATTTACTTAAGTATTTCCAATGCTTCAGATAGTCACATATAGCACGTTCTAAGTTATGCAGTTTTTTAATATTTTTATTTTGGATTTTGTTTCAGGTAAGACAGAAAATTGAGATCTGTGAAAATCAACAGAAAAATAGGTTAGTGGCATTAGTTCAATAATTTTATTTTATTTTAAACATACTTATTGGTAGTATATATTTCTGTTGTCATATGAACAAAACACAAGTTTTGGTTTATATCCTTCATATTTTATATTTCAGAAAAGAAAATGCAGGAAAGCTAAGGACTGTTCTAAAAATTGTAAGTGTAATATTCGTTTTAATTACATTTAAATAAAAAATACAACACAACTTACAAAAGGTGAATGAATGGTGTCATCTGTGGAAATTCAGACTGAACCACAACATATTTACATGTTGTGAAAATGAAGTCACAACACATTTACTTTTACTCTTAGACGCGAAACTTTCCCTCCCGTTTTCCTTAATAACGCACCCATCCCCCAGAGAGACAAAGTACAATACCTTGGACTAACATTTGATAGGAGAATGACATGGGGTTAAGATGAAACGCCAATCACTAAATCACAAACTCAAATTAATGTACTCCCTATTCAGGGAAAACTCCAAATTAGATTTAAGACAGAAATTAAATACGTACACTTACTTACTAAAACCAGTTTGGACATATGCTTTACAAATGTATGGCATCACTAAACAGACTCACAGAAAACGACTGCAAACTTTTCAGTCGAAAGTAGTTAGACTTATCACTAATGCACCATGGTACGTCAATAACAAACTCTGCATACTGACTTAAAAATACAAACGGTTGAAGAACACATACGAACGTACTGCAAACGCTTTCTATTCAAGAAAAACTATAAGGACACCCAAACGCATTGATAAAAAATGGCCACGACTCTCATGCCTGAGAACACTAGGAGGAGACTAAAAAGAACGTGGATGAGGGATCTATTACAGTAGGAAATTAAAGCAAGCCAATGGAGAGGTACCGCTGGATACTGTTCTTCGCCATGTCATTTTGTATTATTTTTCAGTCAGCCAATCTGCTTATTGTCAATTACTTGTATTTGACAGGTGTAGATGGAAATATAAAGAGAAAAAAAAAATTACATTTTAATATTAGTACTTGTGTTGATTACAAATTAAGTGAAAAGGTAAGATACGTGACGTCAACTAAAGGTTGATTTTGTTCATACCTGAATAGGTATAGAAAAAATAGAAAGTGTTTGTATATGTTTATTATATTTTATGAACAAATAAAGGTTATTATTATTATTATTATTATTATGCAAAATTTAGTCCTTCCACTGCAGCCTCGTTCGATAAGTCATAGCAGTGGTGAAACAATGTTTATTACAAAAATTAATTACAAGTATTGCATCTCTTTGAAGAGTCATTAAAGAGGTTGATGAAAATCTGAGTTCTGAAAATTGTAACATTTTGGCGCATCTGAAGATAGAATCGGTGGTTGAAAGAATCCTGCTGGAAGGCTTGGAAATTATTGATAATATTTGAAGCAATAGTATGTAGTAACGAATCCTTACTACTTTCCTCTTTACAATCTTTCAGCGATATTAAACATCTAATTCTAATAATAATAAGAGCACAGATATTAGCATTTCGATCAACTCAAGGCATATCATAATGAGAGGCTCTTGTTATAGTTCCGCTACGTGAGCTCCAAAGACAGAAACATCTTCATCTTGAGCTTGGTAGTTTCCATCGCCATGAATCTAGTGCCACCGATTACTACGTGGATACTCTTGACACCGGTTCTGGATTTGTTTATCAAAATGGAAACCCATGAAAGTGTGAGACTGAAACTATTTATTTAGTTAATTCTCAATTTTATTATTAAAATTCTATAATTATTTTTTTATGATTCACAGCCTCATAATTTCACGAAGGCAGAATTGGCTTCCAATATCTTCGAAATTGGCTGTAACTACTTCATAACTACTACAATTAATTTCATTTTAGCGTGCATTCAGGTAAAAATTATATTGTTTTAATGTAAAATATCTAGTTGAAGAGTGGAGCCTTAAATAACTAAAATGTTTGAGCCCAAGAAAGTGCGGACGTACCATATTTTGGAAGTTTAATTTTAAAACAAACTAAAACGGATTATTATAATATTAACTTTTTATGTAAAAATGGTTAGCTGGATTTATCTTGAGAAGTGTTGAAAATTATTCTATTTGAAAAGTGGATATTTAGAAAACTGATTTTATTTGCACAAACTTCTTCTATCTTTCTTCAAGTTCTTAGCCACAACAATCCATGTGACATTCAAAATTCTTTTAACCAACGCGATTTGCTGTTATCCCTCACCATACCTGTACCCTACATCTTTTGATTAGAACATTTATTCACATACATACCTTTAACTAATGCCTTCCAAACAAATTTTCATCGTTGGAAATTCATTCACTTCCTCCCTCAACCGTCCCTCATACTTCAAGCCCTTAAAACTCTGTCGCGAATCTAAGTATTTCCGTGTACAGTTATTTTTGAAATCTAAGTTTAGAACTTGGTATTGGAAATCTTTTCACTCCGTACCTTTCCAACATTTTAATTTATGGTCTTTTTCCTGACGATGTTATTTACATTAAAAAATATGTCGTTTCAATTCTAATTTCCGAAATCTTATCTTTCTTCAACTCCTACCATCTCCGTCTTTATTTCACTATTGAATATCAATTTAGAAATACCCTACTTTTTATTCACCTCCTCATTAGAAATCCTAATCGCACCTTAACATAGATTGGTACACAAACCTACGGACTCCGGTAAATTTCTCAATTACCATTCCCAACACCCTCACCACAAAACAAAAATATTTTGCTAAAATCATCATGCAACGCTTGTCTCTTTCCGATCTCTGCTTCCATGAAACCAACAAAAATTTCATCATACTGATCCTTTTAGAAAATAACTTAAACCCTATAATAAATTCACTCTGCAACATCAACAAGCTTCATTCCCTTATTTAGATCTCTACCATTTTATCCCATGCTTTTCTAGTAACATTCAACAATCCTAGTGCTTCTGTATTTCTAACCTAACAATTGCATTTAAATTTCATAATAATCTTTCCAACCTCTATAGTCTTGCAAAGGATCCCAACACCATAACTTCTCCTAAATTGGGCGAAAGCCAATACCTTCTTCATGATCGTATCACCTAACATAAATATTCTGTTTCTGCTAATGAAGTTTCTGAACACTCATTATCTTAAACCACACATTTGACTTTGACAATATTTCGGTCCTCAACACAGTCCCTAACCATTACAAATCTCAGAAAGCACCCATAGGCATTTAGAATCGCTCTGTAGTCTTTTGATAACCAAAAAACAGGGAAACAGAACCTATCCCCAACCTAACCCCAGATATTAAATTAATTAAAATGACACTATTATTCCAATCCTAAATTTTTATTTTAGTGTATGTCAGTTACTTAAATATTGACCCTCTCTCATTCCTCGACTCAAACATTCCTTTATAGACGGTTCTTTCTATAGCTAAGGGAAAAAAATCTGGTATAATAATGCATAATTCATTGTAAAATATTGTTTGAATTTTCAGGTAATGTCTTCAGAAACTGTTTCACGTAGTATCATGGCCAAAGTAAAAACTGCATATCTAAAAAAAATGCTGTTAATAGAAATGAGCTGGCATGATACGTCACAAGAGAAATTCATTAGCACCATATCGCAGTAAGTCAATACAATTATATTATTTAATCATCAATCCTAAAATTCTATCGATATTATATTGAATTCAAGTTCCATATCAGTATTGTCAAACAAAGTAACATTAAACCACTAATAATAATATTAATTGCATATAAGCGTATGCAAGTTATTATTCTGAGTGTACAGACAAGGTCCAATAAAAAGGCCCATCATTGTATATGATTACACCTCTGATACTGAAAAATACACATTAGAAAGATAATGTTCCCTCAAACCCTTCAACATTTCTCTTTCATAAAGCCAGTAAAAGGACAGGTTTAAATGTCACGTTGCACAGTGTTTCGACTACTGGGAGCTAGGTGGACAAAATCTTGTTTCGACATTTTTGCATTTCTTTCGAAAAATTAAGTAATATAATTATAAAAAATGGTTTTTTAATTGATTGCCAACTGAAGTTAAGGGGATTGCCAGGATTATAATAAGAAAAAAATTAAAGAAACGTTTATATAATACAATAGAATAGAATAGAAAAATAATTTTATTCTGAGACTAAGTCCCTTAAGAATAACAATATTTTACAGAGATTAATAGGAAATATCTGGCCAAACGGCTACATTGGGATACTGCAATTTTTTTTTCTTCTCTTTATAGATTACTAGCTTATGCCCGCGGCTTCGCTCGCGTGGAATTTGGTGTGTCACATAAAGTTTCGTGAAAGATCATGTTAAATAAATAATTTGATTATTTTTTTTAAATATAAGTTACTCGTACATCCAAAATTTCAGATGTCCAACTTCAAAACTGACGGATTCTATACAACCTTTGAACCCCTATTACATTAAAGGAGAAACCCTTGGGCAGAATTATCCAAATTTCTTCCTTAAACTGTACAAAGAACCTATCTACAAATTTCAAAGTACTAAGTTCCTGATTTGCCTTTAATTATGTACTATAACGGAGGGGGGGGGGAGCATGCCTTCGTGCCCTCACATAAATCTGCTCTTGGTGTAGCCTATGATCTATAACCTATTTTACTCAATAAGTTTCATCGAAATCCGTTCAGTAGTTTTTGCGTGAATGAGTAACAAACATAAAAACCATAGTTTCACTCATGTTCTTTCTGTTACTTTAACAACAATTATCATGTGATTTGCCTTTATTTATGTCCTATAATTGATTCTCGTGTCACCGTGCGCCCCCCCCCCTAAATCCGCGGTTGCTATAGCCTATGTGTTATTCTGATGTATAACCTATATTACTGTCAAGTTTCACCCAAAACCGTCCTGTAGTTTTTGCGTGAAAGAGAGACAAACATACAAACATTCACATTTATAATATTAGTAAGATTAGTAGGACATCGAAACAAATAGTTTCACTCATCTATTTTCTGTTACTTTAACATCTATTATCATGTGATTTACCTTTATTTATGTCCTATAATGGATTCTCCGCAGTTCCTAAATAACAGTCGAGGGGGGGCACGTGCCCCCGTGCGCCCCTCTAAATCCGCGCTTGCTATAGCCTATGTGTTATTCTGATGTATGACCTATATTACTGTCAAGTTTCATCCAAATACGTCCAGTAGTTTTTGCGTGAAAGAGAGACAAACATACAAACATTCACATTTATAATATTAGTAAGATATTGCCTTGTTTTGAAGTATTTTTTACAATATGCCAATACCATATTTCAGAATTTTACCGCCGTTTATCAGAAATTTTGGAGGAATAGTCATCCTCATTTTAATTTCCCTCCTAGAGTCCTCTGTTAAGTTTTGTAACATTTAATTTGATCGGAAAGAACTATAACAGAAAAAAAAAAAGGGTATTTCTATCATTCTGCGAAAAAAAACTTTCTTCAAAATAAGTATTCTAATATTTAAAAAAAAAAGGTTTATATGAGAGGAAAATAGTTGACTCGATGATCTAATGTAATGGAGATAGTTGGGGAGTGCAGTCAAAAAAACACTGAATAAGTAATAAACTTATAATTATGTGCCGACGTTTCGACCTACAGTGTAGGTCATCTTCAGGGCTGTGAGAGAGAAACAAACAGAACAAAAAATATAAAAATGATAATATAATAAAATTAAGATAAAGACAGATATAACAAAGTTAAGGATAATGAAAAGAAAATTAAAATAATGACAGATATAATAAAATAAGACAGATTTAATAAAATTAAAGAAAATGAGCAGAAATTATAAATTATTAATAACGAATATAAAATAAAATACAGAAAATAAATGTACAGAAAGGATAGTAAAGTAAAAATAATAAAAAGGGAAATAAAAAAAGGAGAGGTAAACCAAAGATACAAAATGAGAATATTAACATGTAAAAAAAGGTTGGAACATGAAGAATTAAGAAAAACTAGTAAAATAACGGACTTGAAAAGGTTACATGTTACAGAAAAGTATGGAACTGTGTGTACAATAACTAATGTGAATGATAGAAATACTATTGTACAGTAACAATTGTGTACAATAACTGTTTGAAAAATAGTTGATAGGCTTAATGAATATGAAAAATTAAAATTAGTGCTTAAAAATATGAACTCTTGATTACCAACATATGATGGATGCCAAAATGATGAGGGGGAATTAGGAAAATAGGTAATGTGAAGAATGGAGAAAATAAATAAGATTTGGAGAGAGAAGTCGTTGGGTGTAACGGCTGACTAACAATGAAAAAAACCGTTACGGAGCAAGGCGGAAGAGTTAGCAGCGATCTCTAGCGGCCAAAAAGGTAACTATAGAAGGTAACCATACTGGAGTATAGGAAAAAAGAGGGAAAGTGAATAAATGGATAAAATTATATTGACAAGCCAAACATGAATGAATAAATGAGAAAAGGGGAAAGATAATACCAAAAAAATATAAATGTCAATAGTGTAATAACAAAGGAAACATCAGTGACGAAGTAACAGTATTTAAGGTTTTTTGAGTAAATTAAAAATTTGGGAGTAGGTAGAGGAAAGGTGATGTGAGTCAGTCTTAAGATTGATAGTGGAGGAATCTAAATTTATGTGGATAGTTTCAGAGAGGATGCGTTTATCATGGTTAGGAACAGTAGCTAGGATAGACGTATTATCAAAATCAAAAGTGTGGTTTAAAGAAAGGGCATGTTCGGAAAGTTTAGAGGAGGTGTGGTTATGGGAGGAAATGGCATATTTGTGTTGGGTAATACGGTCTTTAAGGAAGTTTTTGGTTTCACCTATATAGGAAGAGTTACAATTAGTAGTAGAGCAGGGGAAACGATAAATGGCATGGGAACGTAGTTTGAGGGGAATAGGATTTATTTATTTCTGTACATTTATTTTCTGTATTTTATTTTATATTCGTTATTTATAATTTATAATTTCTGCTCATTTTCTTTAATTTTATTAAATCTGTCTTATTTTATTATATCTGTCATTATTTTAATTTTCTTTTCATTATCCTTAATTTTGTTATATCTGTCTTTATCTTAATTTTATTATATCTGTCACTATTTTAGTTTCTTTTCATTATCATTATTTTTTTAAATCTGTCTATATCTTAATTTTATTATATTCTGTCACTTTTTTAATATTCGTTATCTTTAATTTTCATATCTGTCACTATTTTAATTTTCTACATTACTTGTCACCATATTATTGTTACTGTACATTTCTATATTTTTTGTTCTGTTTGTTTCTCTCTCATAGCCCTGAAGATGACCTACACTGTAGGTCGAAACGTCGGCACATAATTATAAGTTTATTACTTATTCAGTGTTTTTTTGACTGCACCCCCCAACTATCTCCATTACAATAATATCCGGGCTATATGGAATTTAGCCCGGATACAAGCGGATAAAAGTCATTACCATACCTTGAAAGTTTCAAAATATGGGAAAATCCTTCATACATTTAAAAAAAAATTAATATAGTTTTATTATCAGAAATTTTTTTTAATCGGAAAAAAATAGTGCCTATGAGTTTATTATCGATATGCAACAATTGATTCATATAAAACTAGTTTCTCTTTAAATGTAACTGATTTAGTCTATTGTAATGGATTCATTACTTTGGATTCTATTGCTGACGAGATGGAGTGTGCCAGGCATAAACAAATATTAGATTTCTATGTTTTGAAGAATTGTTTTCAATATTCCAATAGGCCCACACTCATCTGAGGTATGTCCGAAACCTAAAGAGGAGCCTGCAAAATGTGCACTCTGTGGTGAAGACCATCCTGCTAGCTACAGGGGTTGCATCGTTTATAAAAACCTCTATCGGCAGAGATCGCATAATACTGCACAAAAAAAAACAGAACAGAAGACAAATGTTGTTCCTGAGCCTGGAAATTTATCACATTTCCCAGAACTGCCTCATACATCTACCAGCCATCAGCACCCCACTACCTCAACGATCGCCGATTTATAGGAAGACATAAAGCCGCCTTCTCAAACCTACACCAAGACTCTACAGCAGCCGCGACGTCAGACGCCTCAGAAAATTCAATCTAAACCCCAAACCTCTCAATCCAAGCCACAGATCCCCAAGGCACAGTCCCAACCTCCACGACATCCCGTTCCTCCTCACCACTTACCTCTCCGTGTTAAACTTCCGCCAGAATACCCACTTCCAGTTCCATCACAGCCTTCTCTCATGGTAAACCACTCATTACATCGACCAACGAAAGTTGATCTACCTCCTCGTCCCCAGTGTCGGGCTCAGCATCCAGCCAACGCCCCTACTGACTTTCCATCTCAACCTCCTTATCCATATCCGCTCCAAGAACATAATCCCTCCGACATATATTCCATCCTATCTTCCTTTCTGATAGACCTACAACAAACTATCAAACTGCTGATAACCCTCCTCACTAGATTCCTCACAGAAATTCCATTCAACTTCCCGTGATGAATGTGAAGCCCCTAGCTGTCCTCTTATGGAATGTGAACGGACTAAACAACCGCCGAGACGAACTTGACATATTTCTTCATGACAATCAGATTGACATTGCCCTACTTACTGAAACTCACTTCACTAAACGTTCATATTTTTACATACGCGACTACATCACTTATAGATCTGACTACCCAGACAACACTTCCCACGCCGGTTCTTGCATCCTTATCCATTCCACATTCCCTTATTCCCTCTACTCCAAATGCGGTTATCCAAGCAAACTCTATCATAATATCAACTCGTCCCCTCCATCTTACATTATCAGCTGTATACTGTCCTCCTGGCAATTCTCTATCCTATAACCAACTAGAATCCTTGTTCCAATCCCTCGGATCACGCTTTATTGCTGGAGGAGACTACAACGCTAAACACCAACGATGGGGTTGTCGAACATCCAACCCTCGTGGCAACATCCTGTCTCATGTCTCCACTTCTCGTAGTTATTCAATTCTCTCTCCCTCGAATCCTACCTATTGGCCAACTTCCCTGAAAAAACGCCCTGATATCCTGGATATATTTGTCACATCCCAGATTTCTCCTTCCCATGTATTAATCAAATCCCTGGATGACCTCTCCTCAGACCACAGTCCAGTTCTGCTCTCATTACACTCAACCTTCATTCCTAAGCCCTCCTCTCCTTCATTGATTACAGGACGAATTAACTGGGAGCAATTTAATAACGATTTGGAAAGCAAACTAGACTTACGTATTCCACTAAAAACTAAACAAGACATTGACAGCGCAATAGAAATACTTACAGCAACAATAACACAAAGTATAAGAGATAACACTACCATAAACAGAAATAGTATCACACAACAGACTAACCTGCCACAGCACCTTCGCATCTTGCTAAGCGAAAAACGCAGAGCAAGATCTAAGTGGCATAGGACTCGTTACCCATCAGATAAAACGTATTACACCCAACTGACTAACAAACTGAAATCGGAGATTAGAAACTTCAAAATCCAAAATTTACTTAGTGTGACTGAAAATCTTACGACTACTAACAAATCACTATGGACGACCGCCAAAAAGATCCTTAAATTCAAAGATTTTAATCATCCTCTCCTTACTGAAAATCAAACTTGGTCCAGATCTGATGAAGAAAAATCTCACATATACGCTCAACACCTCTTCAAAACATTTAATCCACACCCTGATATCCTCAACCCTATTCACATTGAGCGTATTGAAGCAGAACTGGATATCCCACTCCAAATGTCTCTCCCACCTAAGGCTTTTCATCCGTCAGAAATATCCAATATTATTCATAGTTTACCTTCCCGTAAAGCTCCTGGACATGACCTTATTACAGCTCACATCCTAAAATCCCTTCCTCGAAAAGCTATCCTATTCCTCACATACATATATAATTCTGTAATCCGTACTACCTATTTTCCTGATACATGGAAACTATCTATAGTAAAAATGATCCCAAAATCCAAAAAGCCTCCAGAACTCCCATCCTCTTATCGTCCTATCTCCCTCTTACCCATAATGGGCAAGATCCTCGAAAAACTCATTCTAAAACGTATTTATCCCATCCTAGATAGTAACCGCATAATCCCAGACCACCAGTTTGGTTTCCGAACATCCCACTCCACTATCCAGCAATGTCATCGTGTGGTGGATGTTGTCTCCTCTGCATTGGAGCGTAGATTGTACTGCACAGGAGCCTTTCTCGATGTAGAACAGGCTTTTGATCGAGTCTGGCACCCAGGTCTCCTTTACAAAATCCGACAATTCCTTCCTCCTACATACTTTTTAATCATTCGCTCCTTTCTAACTGGCAGAACATTTAAAGTAAGTCATAAAGGTTCCTACTCATCCCTCTATTCCCAGTCTGCTGGCGTTCCTCAAGGTAGCATCCTCGGTCCTATCCTTTACACAGTATATACAGCTGACATTCCAACCCATCCTAACACCTTCATCTCCACGTATGCTGATGACACATGTGTGTTATCAGTTAACAACGACCCATATATTGCATCCCAATCCCTTCAATTACACCTATCAAGCCTCGAAGAATGGTGTCGGAATTGGAGAATTAATATCAATCCCAGCAAGTCCCATCAAATTACCTTTACCCTTCGTCGAAAACCCATGACTTCCTGTCCTACTGTATTCTTTAATAGTACTCCACTTATCCCTGTTGAACAGATTCGCTACCTGGGACTCTACTTAGACAAGCGTCTTACTTGGAACCCTCACACAAGACTGAAAAGACAAGAAACAGCTAGACGTTTCCGACTACTTCAACACATACTGGATAAGCGCTCAAAGCTTCAGATCAATTACAAAAGACTTATTTATGTGACTTATAAGGCCTATATGGACTTATGGAATTGAACTATGGGGCTCCACCAAACCATCGAATTCCTCTCGTATCCAATCCTTGCAATCCAAAATCCTTCGCAAAATCCTAAACGCTCCTTATTTTGTCACAAATAAAACCATCCATAATGACCTTAACGTTCCATATGTTACCGATTTAGCCCATTCCAGATACCTATCATTCCACAATAAACTTCAAACCCATCCAAACCCACTAGTTTCCATCCTTGCATCCAATTCCATCCCGGACAATCCTCCTAGGCGTCTGAAGAGAAGATGGCCTCGGGACCTTCTATTATAGAACTTTATTAGAGTGCTGCCAGTGGGTAGTATCTCTACATGTCCTATCATGTATTATTTACTCTTATAGCAATTGTACCAGATGTATGTATTACAGTTGTACAACTCAATAAAATAATCAAAAAAAAAAAAAAATATTCCAATAAAATATTTTAGAATTTTAAACATGACATTTGTCCACCTAGCTTGTCTAATCGAAACACTCTGCGCCGTCTCAATAGTAATTGAGTTATTATAAAACACTTCATTTTATTACAGTGACTTACGAAAGATGACGTTCTTATTTGACACTAAGATGGCATCTGCCATAGGACTGTCTGCATCTTTCATTTTTGGTTGTGGAGCAGGTTTGATCGTTTCTTGGAAGGTTGCACTTTTAGCCCTTGTATTGATGCTGTTCACTATTGTGGCCATATATTTTATAATACAGGTAAGTCTCTATAAAAAATAATTTTGTAACTTACATATACTCTTCCTCTTAATAGCTATCTATTTTGTTAAATAATTAGCCAATAAAGAATCTTTACTCTTACCAGCTTTTATTTGTCCTTAGAATAGCTATCTAAAAAGTAGATATCATTTTTAAACCAATTCAGCAGCGTTTTTCAGTATTTTTCTAAAATTTTGCAGAAAAAATATTTTAAAATTATAATTGCTTATTGCTGTGATATCCATGATGCATGATTATTGTAATACTGTTTCCAGTTATCCAAAAATAAGAGAATATTGCAGCAACAGTACAATGGAAAGTTGTCCAAAATAGCTTCTGAAGTCGTAGGAAATGCCCGGACAGTGGCTGCTTACGGTGGTGAATATAAAGAAGTTGAAAGGTATTAAGCGTACATGAATATAATTTTGATAATAAATCATACCAATTTTTAAACTTTATCGAAATAAAAAGCATTAATGAAATTAACGATGATGATAAATATGTATTTTGATCTGTACTATAATAATAATTTAAGTTTTCATTAACATTTATTTTCTTTAGGTACGAGAATACCTTAAAGATGGCCTATAAAAATGAATTTGAACGAGCTACGATAATCTCAATTGCTAGAGGATTTAACTTTTTCCAATTGTGCATTTGCTATTTGGCGGCCTATTACTTTTCTGTAAGGTTATTCCTTGAAGATGATTTTAAACCTGCTAATATAGCAATGGTGAGTAAAATTAGCGATTAAATAGCAGACTAAGGGGTAACTTATGGTATAGTGGTTGGGATAACAACTATGCCCAAGTCTTCCGGTTTGCAGCCCAACAAGTGGTCTTAGGATTTATCGGGATAAGAGTAAAAAATCCTTGGTTTTATCCTCCGCCGAAGGACTTAAAATGCCGATCCCGAGCTTGTGCAGTGTCAGGTAATCATTAAACATCGCTATTCTAGATAAACTTGGATTGGCAAAATAGAGGACTCCCGCTGCAGCATACTCTGATCAGCCATAGCAGTATAAAGTGACGTTAAATGAAACAAACACAAACCAACGACGACATCTCAAAAATGCATAAAAACTTCTTACGCTGTACTTATGCTAATCTAATGCACTAGTTGCACATAAAATTGGTTTTATGACTACACTAGCTTATGCCCGCGGCTTCGCTCGCGTGGAATTTGGTTTGCCACATAAAGTTTCGTGAAAGATCATTTGAAATAAATAATTTAATTATTTTTTTAAAATATGAGTTACTCGTACATCCAAAATTTCAGATGCCTAACTTCAAAACTGACGGATTCCATACAACCTTTGAACCGCTATTATATTAAAGAAGAAACCCTTGTGGTGGAATTATTCAAATTTCTTTCTTAAACTACACAAAGAACCTATCTGCAAATTTCAAGATGCTAAGTTCCTGATTTATCTTTAATTATGAACTATAAGAGGGGGTTACATGCCCCCGTGCCCTCACATAAATCTGCCCTTGCTATAGCCTATGATGTATAACCTATTTTACTCAACAATTTTCATCCATATCCTTCCATTAGTTTTTGCGTTAAAGAGAGACAAACATACAAACTTTCACATTTATAATATTAGTAAGATAAGTAGGATATCAAAAAAAATTGTTTCACTCATATTCTTTCGGTCATTTTAACTACTATTATCAAGTGATTTACCTTTAATTATGTCCTATTATGGTTTCTCCACAATACCCAAAATACAGTCGGGGCGGCACGTGCCCCCGTGCGCCCCCCCTAAATCCGCGCTTGCTATAGCCTATGTGTTATTCTGATGTATAACCTATATTACTGTAAAGTTTCATCCAAATCCGTTCAGTAGTTTTTGCGTGAAAGAGAGACAAACATACAAACTTTCACATTTATAATATTAGTAAGATTTTAGAATCTATTGAAACCTCAACTTGAACTCATTATTAAATCTTTTTAATTATTCATTACTCAATTTTATTTATTATTCACGTTTATTATTAATTCATATTGATAGAAAATAGTTATTAATTAATCATTCAACTTGCTCAATCTTTCTAATAATTCATATGACCTCAGTTTGTTTTTCATGGAATTATAAATATTTACAGTTGTTACAATTTTTATTAAATTAGAGTTTTCATCTCCAATGTCATTTCTGTTGATCAGATTCTGAATAAAGGGTCTTTTTTTTTCATTTATTTCATTATTTTGACTATTAACCACCATTTTAACATCTCTTTTTCTTATTGCATTATTTAATTGGTTTAATTTAAAGAACGGTCTCTTATTTTTTAAACATTTTTTTAAATTATGAAATCAAAGAAAATAAAATTGAAGATTATGCCGAAAGTTCATTAAGAATTTTTTTTAGCAAGCATTTGTTTGGGTTGCCCAGCAAAAGTATATTTCTTCTATGCGCTGTAGTCGGGTAACAATGTAAAAGTTGATGTAATTTAACAAATACTTTTTTAAGCATTTCGGAAATAATAATTTTATAAATATTTTGAGTCCAGAGTTCCAAAAATTAATAATTTTTATAACATTTACATATTTAAGAAAACCATGGATTACGTTAATTGATCAAACGTAAATTAATCTTGTACCTTGTTGATATTTTATCATAATAATAGCATCATTTATTTTCTAGATTTTATCAGCACAAATTATTATTATATACCGGTCAGCATACACTTTGAATACATTTTCTGACATCATCATGGCGACAGATTCCGCTTACAGAGTGATGCAGTTCCTCGAAATCAAGACAAGCTATGGCGATTCTGTCGAAAAAGGTTTTATACCTGACTCTTTTGAGGCTAATGTCTCTTTTAGAAATGTTAATTTTTATTATCCATCAAATATGCAAAATAAGGTAAATACTTTATTTCAAACAAAGCTTTAAATTTTTGTTCATTGTATTTTTCTTTGGAAGATATCTGTATTTGAACTTCAAATGATACTATAGGTTCTACACGATCTAACATTAGATATTGAACCAGGCAAAGTCACAGCAGTCGTAGGAACTAGTGGAGCAGGCAAAACTACCATCGTGGATCTTATTTTGCGCCTTTATGACATCACTGCTGGACAGGTTTCAGTGTTATAAATTATATTAATTTGCAGTTAAGAAAGTAACAATAACTCCTTAAACCGATTGATACTGTTTAAAAAGATTCTTATAGGAGGAATAGATATCAAGAAATCCAACCTCAATTGGCTGAGAAATCAAATTGGTGTAGTGGGCCAGGAACCAATGATGTTTGATATCTCCATAGAAGAGAACATCAGGTTAGGGAAGACAACTGCAACTATGGAGGAGATCATCGAGGCGGCTAAAATGTCTCATGCTCATAATTTTATAGAGGATCTCCCTTCAGTAAGTATTATAATAAATCCGTCATATATGAAATCATGAAAGTATGATCATAGTTCATCATAGTGGAGTCAGTATCTAATATGAAGAATGAGTCAAAATCAACACATAATTAAAACATATATTGCGTTAAATATTAGTAAGTAAATAAAACCTTAAATATACTATTCAACCAACCTTGTTTGTTTTATTACAACAGTAGCTAATAACATATTTTTTTCTCAGCATTATCAACTATTTTTAAGAAAAATATATTAGTCTTTATAATTTATTTTACTGTTAAATGATATATTTTTTTAAATATTTTATTTGAAAAGAAGAAATATGACCAGGACCTGGACTCGAACCCGGGTCTCCCACCTGTCCGTGGTGGTGCTTTTACCATCTCAGCCATCCTGGTTCGCTTCAGGGTTCAGTGAAAAGAGGGGATACGAAGAGAACCAGGATGGCTGAGATGGTTAAAGCACTACCACGGACAGGTGGAAGACTCGGGTTCGAGTCCCGGTCTGGTCATATCTCTTCTTTTCAAATAAAATAATTAATATATTAGCCTTTATTTGAATCACAAAGTCTAACTAAATTAAAAAATATATGTAAAGAAAACTACTTCGTTAATATACAAACGTTTTCTTAATTTTGTATTTGCTGCGATAGCATTACAGCCTTCTCGAAACAACAGCTCTTATAAACAAAATTACGAGAGGGAATAGTTTTAATGTTGAAGTGTTGAAACCCTTAAATAGAAATTTGAAAGAAACCGGAAGTAAAGGCATTGACTCCTGTTTCTTTGTTTTTTCAGGTGAGGGAATTTTTAATTAAAAATTATTTAAGACATGTCAATATTTATTGGAAATAAATCTTTATTTTTTTCAGAGAAACAATTCCGTCTTTATTTCTATAACCAGAGGCATACAAACATTATAAATTTAGAAAATATGATTATCTATACTTAAAAAAAGACTTAGAAGTTCCATATTCGTACACTATACAATTCCAATAATAAAAAAAAAATACACATTTGGGCCAGAAATGCAAATTATTAAACATTCATTGCGAGTTTCTACTTTTTTTTTAAATATCCTAACTTCGGCGAATATTATCATTCAATGCATTATTTATAATTTATAGGCATGAATAATGTATTAAAAAAAGAGGCAATTACAAATTGAATTTTCGTTCTTTCAAATCACATTTTATTTACAAAATAAAATTGTTCAATGAATAATTTAAAAAAAAATTTAAGTCTTCAACTTACAAACATGAATACAAAAGTTGGCGAATCCTATTCATAGCTAAGTGATAAGAAATCATAGTTGGCTATATAGTAACGAAATGCGAAAAATATATCTAATATCCTGTGATTGGTTACTTGTGACGAGAGATAAAAAGAAAATTTTAAAAATAAGGTTGTCTTTTAGAAATAAAAACCATCAGAAAACTTTTTCAAAAGGTCCTTTGTAAGCAATTATGCACATTTCTTTAATTCATGTTGTTTATTAACTTATTTAAATTTAATAGTCCTAACCGGATATCAACTAACCATAAGTCCGATTCTGAAAGGATGTTGAGGTAGTAGTAATTACAAGGCATAGTTTTTGCTAACAGATTAAGCCTAAAATTTCTATAATTTCTAGAAACTATTTTAGCCCATACCTGGTTTAGGAACTGAGTATATTTCTGAACACATTTTTCTCGATTATGCAAGGTAACTCTTTGTTTGAAATTAATTAATTTCTATCAGGGTTATAGTTCTGTTATCGGGGAAGGAGGCATCAAGCTGTCGGGAGGTCAGAAACAGAGAATCGCCATCGCAAGGGCGATCGTGAGGAAGCCGAAACTGCTCCTTCTTGACGAAGCAACTTCTGCACTGGACTCTCGTTCAGAAGGAATAGTCCAAAGGGCAGTTGCAAACGCTATGCATGGCAGGACAACAGTAATAATTGCACACAGAATGTCCACAGTGAGGAATGCTGATGTTATTTATGCTATGAAGGTAAGTAATTCTTTACGTATATTTGCATTGATCTTTTTGTTGATTCAGTAATTGTTAATAAAACATTACACGTAGAATGGGTCTATTGTGGAGAAAGGTTCTCATTGCGAACTGATGAAACTTAAAGGATATTATTATTCTCTAGTCAAAGTTAAGGAGCAAGAGGAAAAAGAGGAATCGACTTTTACTTTAAAGTAAGAAAATACTGCTCACTTAATGTCTATAGTGAACATGTTTTTAACAAAATCTAAAACTTCAGAACACTCTATTTTGGTTTACATTCGAAAATAAATATTCTTATATATAATAACATAATTATAATTATTTCCTACAAATCATTATTAGCCCTATTTCAGTGTTACGACTAGTTAAACAACCTAGCAGGCTTATGCGTTGGCATTGATTAATTTAAAAAGTATTAACAACAGGTCTTAATTCAGAACCAACTAGATACTGATAGTTAACTATGCGGATCAATGGCAACGGAAATAGATTGCATTTAAAAGTGCTCAAACAAAAATTATAAACACGTGAATAGAAAAAATATTTAAATTACAAAAATTACTCAAAGAAAATAATTGTAGTTAAATATATATACAAGTACTATAATTAAATAAAAAGTGATAATTATATAATTGTTACCTGTTACAGTGATTATCCTTAAACATGTATCATGATTATGCTAATTGTGAATATAGTAAAAAAACAAATACCCAGAACACCATTATTATCCGACAATACCTTCAGGTGATTTACACATAAAAAACCAAAACTAGAAATTAGTCGTAAAACTGGCTATGATTTTTGAAAAAGTTGTTTCATTTTAAATTATTTTTAAATATGATCATAAATTAAAGTAACCTATTTCTAATTCTACAGGAAAGTTGACCAATGAGTTTTTTTCTTAAAAAATTACTGCACTTTTTCAAACACTATAAACGTAATATTTATCAGGTTTCATTCACGTTATGATTGAAACTAAGAACATGAAGAAAAAAAAGATTTCTTCATCAAATATATACACACATAAAATTTAATTTTATTATACATTTAAATGTGGAATGATGATGTTTGTCTTATTTTATTATCTTACGTAATATTTCCTCTAAGGAGAGAATGGGACAACAATGAGAATTTGATTGAAAAAGAGAAATCCTCAGTTAATAAAAACAATATGGAGGTAATATATTTTTATTTTACGAATTTATCTCATCATCTTAAATATATTTAACAATATTTTTAATCCCTTAGATGCAAGAGAATTACATAACCTTTAAAATGAATAAGAGAAGCCTCAAAGTAGTAGTTGTTTGGTCGTTGGCTATTTTATTTACTATCATTGCTTCACTATTTCTTCCTACTTTCTATTATGTCTATAGTCTCTTTTGTGAGGTAATTGTTTTTTCTATTCTTATGTCGGTCAGATTGTTTATTTTTCTTTAATACAGATTTTATTCCTTCTTTTTCCAGTCTTACGCATTACCTAAGGATGAGCTGAGTTGGATATCTATGAGGAATGCTGAAATTATTTTAGGACTCGGGATTATTTCTCTATTATCTTCAGTCTTCTCTGTAAGTATTACTGTCCATTACATTCAAATGAATGTCATCACATAGGATTCCTTATTGGATTTTGATATAGTAATTCAGGTGGGTTTTCTGTGAAAGATGCTAAAGCCGCAGTGGGTGGTAATGGAATGTGGATAACGGCGTAGTTGGTCAGTCTTTTTTTCTTTTACTTATATCTCGTAAATGATGATCCCTTTTAATTAGAATGTATAAAAATTAAAGTTGACAAAACGCAATAACAAAATTCAATTCTCTATCTTGCATTGTTTCCAGAATATGCTTGCTCCAATTTAACAAAAAATATTATGCCCCAACCTTTTTGAATTATTTGAAAGAATCAACTTCCCTCCGCTACTCCTTCTTTGGCCCTACTACAGGCCCTTTCCAGTTGTTGTAGCCGTTTAGTGACTCATTATTAATGCAGAAATAGACCACACCCATTGACAGCTATTTGCACAATTTGAATTTTTATTTTTTTTATTTTAAGGATTTAATGTCAATAAAGGCATCTCAAGTATGGTTGAAAGAACTAAGGAATGAAGCATTTAATAAAATAGCTTTTATGGACATAAGCTGGTTCGACAGAAGCGGAAACTCTCCGACTGAATGTCTTGAAGTAATGACAAACTGCCCTCCTATCATTGAATCGGTAGGTACAATTGTAATATAGTAATGATACTAAACTATTATTAGGACAAGGCCTCCCGCATTACAACTTTAACCGCTCCGTTATTAGCTACTTCCCTCCAGTTACGGATATGTAGGATGGTCCATAGTTCCGCAACCATGCCATCCACCCCATCGGAACCTTGGTCTTCCAGTTCTTTTTTTGGCATCCATTATTATTATTATTGTGGTAAGGGATAGGAATTACTTCTGAGATGCTTTTGCAACCCAAAGAACCACCTATTCGCATACATTATTCTTCTTTAGATTTCAGCTAGCATTTTATTTTATATGAGCACTTAGACGAACAAATTCGTTCAAGCTTTGGAAGGCGTAGATTCCTAGTTTGGTGGTTGTTTTCCGGTGTCATTGCTTATTTCTTTACCTCGTACACACGTATTTTGTTATGGATTCGTTCACAATGAGTCGTATTTCAGCAGCTCCATTAGCTAGAACCCATCCAAGTTGGTTTGTGGTTACCCCTTCGTTCGATCGCCAAGTGGTTAGATTAGGGGTGCTCAAACTTGAACTGCTGCCGATCTACCTCAAAATAGTTAGACTACGATTGATTGACACTGAGAGGCTGCAAGTATGTGTGATGCAGGATTTCGTCTAGGCAGAGTGTATTGTGGCTTAGATATTAGTTTGCCACACAATATAAATTTTTTTAGTCAAGATAAGTGTAGGTCTGCTCTAAAATGTCAATGAAAAAAACTCATAATTATTCAAAATTCTACTTTGTTGGTTCTTACATAACAAACGAGCTCTGGTGTCTAAACTTAAATAAAGAGCGACTTTGGATGATGAAACATGGGACTGCATATCTTCAGCATACTTTTCATGGTAAGTAATTACCGAGTGCTAATCGCAAGCATGATGACATATGTTTGTCAGTTAGTCGATTGCGATATTTTGACTTAGTCATCTTCATTTCAGAAAATTCACTTGCACAAGTAAGTCAAGAAAGCATTGCCGCCAGCTGAAGAATGATTTGCTTTAGATTGGGCTATTTCTCTTTATTACGATAAAAGATAGTGATGAAGGGGTTATTCTGACCTAATTGTGGATCGAATAAATTTTAGTTGTTTAATCATTACATCTTTAGTGACCTACCTATTAAAAAAAAATCTGTGAATAGTTTTATAACAGATATTTTTTTCTCAAATCGATTCAAAAAGCACTCGCGATCGACCGTTAGACTACACCTGGGTTGGATGAATCTTTTTCTGGGAAAACATTGTGCTTCCGACAACCAGCCCTCTTAATCAGGCAAAGATGGCAGGCCGTTTGCTACGTGGTGGATACTATTTGTTTCAGCGGTGGGTCTTGCCCTCTTCTATCTGTGCATTTCAGTTGCTAATTACAATTTTAATATCTCGTCCAGGTCAATGGTCTAGAGCGCTGTATAAGGCCTCCTTCTCCTTAACAACTGACGATTCTGTCGGTACATAGCGTTGGCAATACTCAAGTTATAAAACTTTTTTCTAATGTGGATTTAGCAGATTCTAGGGTTGATTGGTTTGAAGTCAATAACGAGTGGGACGATTCTCCTTTTCAGAGCAAATCTGATACCAAAGGTATAACTATTTTTATGACAATAGCACTTGCTGTTATACAGTTAGAGGAACACAAACACAGTACTCTTATTGAGCACACTACTTACATCCCCTCACTTACGACAAAGGTACAGCACACATCTTTGCGTCACTTCCCTAAGTATCCGCCCCGAATGGACCTGTCGAGAAAGCAGCCATAAAACGGAAATGGCACAAAGCCTGCTTAAAGGACTGCTTAAAGGTCAGTTCATCTCATCTCAAATATTGCAGAGATTTGTAATCAGTAGGTGTCCAATTGTGTAAGGAGCTGTTGGAGCCTGGTCTATATAATGATAAAATATTCCAAGTCCCAAAGTTGAAGTCCTTTAAGCAGGCTTTGTGCCATTTCCGTTTTATGGCTGCTTTCTCGACAGGTCCATTCGGGGCGGATACTTAGGGAAGTGACGCAAAGATGTGTACTGTACCTTTGTCGTAAGGGAGGGGATGTAAGTAGTGTGCTCAATAAGAGTAGTGTTTGTGTTCCTCTAACTTAGAGGACATGTAGTTTGTTGCAGCCTGAAGCTAGGGGCGGCAATAGGGCACCACTTCCCTTAGCCAAATATATTTATTTAATTATTAAAATTATCATTCATTTATTTAGTCTAGGAGATCTCTTTTAAAGTTCCACTTCATGAATTAATTTCATTATTCTGTTATAGTATGGAGTAATCCTAGGGACAAAAGACATATTTGTAGATGCCAAATTAAATTCTATATTTTTTAAAAAACGATATAAAAGTTCAAGTCTGTTTATAAGTTGAATCTTATGAATCTATTGTGACTTTATCCAAGAATGTTTTATAGTTTTAGCTTATTTGTAATATTTAAGATAATTATATATTAAATCAGGATCCTCTAAATTTCATTGATATCAGCAATATTGAGCAGGTGACAGGAGATAACGCAGCTCAAGTAATTGTCTTCTTCCTTTCCTTATTATTCTCTTTTGGATACTCATTCTTCATCAGTATAAAAGTAACACTAGTGAATTTACCCATCGTCGTAATCTTTATAATACTCAATTGTGTGAGACTAAAATCAAGACCCTCTGACATCAGGTCTGCCTTTCTCGCCTCCAAATCTACCAAGGTAAGTAAAATATGCAAAAATATTATACCCAATTATTTTTCTTAGTAGTTGATATATTTTATTAATATCTATCTGTACTTTAGGTTGCAACTGAATATGTTCGAAATGTCAAAACCATTCAATTACTTAACTGTCAAGAATACATTATTAACCAGTATCGGGATATACTTATACTTTCTAAGAAGTAATGATCATTTTTCTGTTTTATTATTATCGCAGACTATTGAACATTTATTTTACCGCAAATATCGTGCCTAGGGAAGCCTTTGAGAGTATAATTTGGTATGCTGTTGTTTACGGTTTGGGTAAGACTCTAATCAGATTGACAACAGGTATAACATTTATAGTAGAAACCTATGATCTTGCAGATAGAAAAATTCGAGGAACATTATTGATAAGGTAAAATGAATTTGTATTAATATAACATAAATCTATATTGGCATTATAATTAATTATCATATATCATAATATAAACTTATATATCTATCTATCTATATAATAAAAATGAATCGCCACATGTCTTGCTAATTGTCTTTGCCACATGTCTTGCTAACTGTCTTGCCACATGTCTTTGAACCCAACTCTGTAGGTCTAATAAATTCCGAGTTCGGTCCCTATCGTACAATAAATAACTGAAATCTTGCCTATCTATATAATGAAAATGAATAGCCAAATGTCTTGCTAACCGCAAAACTCGAGAACGGCTCGACCAATTCCGCTAATTTTTTTTTCATATTTTTGCTAAGGCACATAGAAGGTTCTTATGGACAGATAAACCGTAAAAATGATGAGGGAAACCTTCGATGGCCGGAAAAACTTGAAATTTTTCAGTTGTTTGCCTGTATCTCTTAATTGGTGCGTTTTGGAAGAAAAAAAAACATAGGAAACTATTTTTAAAGTAGATTAAATTTTCTACAATTTGAGTCCTATTGCAGCTCTGTAGGTCTAATAGATTCCGAGCTCAGTAGCTATGGTATAGTAAATAACTGGAATCTTATCTATCTATCTATATAATAAAAATGAATCTCCAAATGCCTTGCTAACCGCAAAACTCGAGAACGCCTCGACCAATTCGGCTAATTTTTTTTTCATATTTTTGCTAAGGCGCATAGAAGGTTCTGAAGGCATAATAGGCCCAACCGCAGCTCTGTAGGTCTAACAGATCTTTAGTTCAGTTCCAATTATATAATACTAAACCGGAATCTTAGCTCTATCTTCTAATATATAAAATTGTCTTGTCACAGTGTTTGTAACAAAACTCTTCCGAAACAACTAAACCGATTCTTATGAAATTTTTTGTCTATATTCAATAGGTCTGAGAATAGGATGTAAACTATTTTTCATATTATTGATTATGTGTAATTTGAATCCACCAATTATGGAATCTTAGACGTTTGGTCATCAAAAATATCACCGGGAATGTTTGAGAAGCAGCAATATTGACTGGAATCTTTAAAGGAGAAATCGTCCTGTAGCCAGGTATTCCAATGATACCATAAGAACCCATAATACCGTTCAAAATACTTCAATCTGATATAATCTTGGCTTTTGCTATGACCATCAACAAGTCTTAATTTCAGACAATGTTCATTTGCGGTTTGGTCCTAGAACATCCATGTTTCTCCCATGGACAATTATATGTTGCAAGCTCACGCGTTAGTAAACCATCTAATCTATTTGTATTAGCAAAGGACAGATTAAAAAAAATATTATTAGCCATAATTAAAAAATCAACCATGATATACCTCATTCATTTATCTAATGTTTTATAATTTTTTAATCTAATTTTATCAATTTCAATTTATTATATACTGTATTTAGATATAAGATGAATAAAATGTAAAATCAAAAATCTATTCATTTTTTCAATTCATTCATTGTTTATGTATTTAAAATTCAAATTTTAACGTAATATTTATTAAAACTATTATAACAGCCACAGCAACGCGTAGCCGGATCAGCAAATATATATATATATATATATATATATATATATATATATATATATATATATATATATTTCATGTATATGTGTATATATATTAGCTGTAGATATAATGTAGACCTAATTCATAATGTAACTTAGAATCATAATTTATTGTTTTGTTCGAGAGATTATTAATATTAGTTGAAAGCATCTGTTACTAACACATTGACATATGTGCTTTTGCCCACGGCTATGCTCGCGTGGAATTTGGTCTGCCATATAACACGAGGAGATCCGTACACTGGATCAACCTCAAAACAGAAACCCCAATATGTGTTAAAAATAGGCGGTAATTTCAGGCTATAAAGGATATCATTAGGGAACAGTTAGGGGAACTCCTTACACAAGGTATCATAAGTCCCAGTAACTCTACTTATAATAGTCTGTTATAAGTGGTTGAGAAAGTGGAAATACTAAGCGGTATCGTGTTGTGGTGGACTATCATAAGTTGAACGAGGCAACAAAGGACGAGCGGTACACCCTCGTCACCCTCCTCGAATAGAAGGCACACTAGATCGTCTGTCGGGAGCGACTATTCAGTACCTTGGACCTCAAGAGTAGATACCATCAGGTTAGAATGGCCGACGAGGATGTAGAAAAGACGGCGTTTTTATGGGAACGGGAGCATTTTGAATTCTTTAGGATGCCTATCGGGTTAAAATGGGCTCTTCTAATTTTTCAACGTCTTAGGGACGAATTACAGAGAGGATTAGACAAACTTTTCCCAAGTGTACATGGACGATTTAATTGTTTTTAGTCAAGCTAAAGAAGACCATGATGGATTGAATTTGTCAGGGGGTGCAATCAATTATTAGATTCTTCGGCCACCTAATATCCCAAAATGGAGTACGACCGGATCAATAACGCGTGAAAGCTATTAAAGAAGCTCTACTACCTAGGAATCCCCGCTGAGTCAGGCGGGTTTTGGTTAAGCCACAGCTGGTACATCAGCTGGATGATCTCAAACTGTATACTAAAAACAAAGACCAGCTATAAAGCATTGTAATGGCTACAAATCCGTATCAACTTATACTAGAGACATAGGAATGTCACTCGCCCACGACAAGTGGGCAGTGCTCTATTTAACCAAGGGGGAAGTGGTTAGCTAGCTAAATATTTTGGTCAATGAGAAAGAGTACATCAAGGAACTTGAACACAATAAATTATATAAATATTTAGACATGCATCAGCATCTTAAAATTGCCCTAAAAGATATGCAACAAGAGCTTCTAACAATCCTTATAATTAGGTTACGAAATCCTCCGAAGCGTCTGAAAAGAAGATGGCTTCGTGGCCTTCTAAGTTGAGCTTTTTATTTGAGTACTACCACTGAGTAGTTTCTCTACTTGCCATTATCTCGGGACATGATTTATCTTTCTTATATTTAATTGATGTATTCAGTATGCAGTTGTAAATTTCAATAAATACATTTAAAAAAAAAGATTACGAAAAGTCCTTAAAGCTCAGATAACTGGAAAGAGAAAAGTCGAAACCATAAACACCTGGGGTTTACCTGCTCTCAGTTATAGCTTTGGAATAATGCAATGGTCAAACAACAGAATACAGGAGATGGATCGACTTGCACGAACAACTCTCACACAAGAACGGACCCATCACCCAATATCATTGAAGCCTCACCTCTCCTACCCAGGAAAGAAGGAGGACGTGGGTTGGTAAGTATTGAAGAAGCTTGCTGCTAGCAGAAAGTGGCCCTACGCCAATATTTCCTGACAAAAATTCAAAGGGGTTTATGTCACTACTGTAAGGATAGATTCTGGTGTAACTGCAGTGAATCTATGTAGAGTAATTATTTATTTGTAAGAAAAAAAATTATATAAAAATTTTTTGCAAGATTTAAGCACGAAAAAGCTCAAACCATGCTTTATTTTCAGTCTAATTGTAATTATACATTTCAATGAATAAATCTTGAACAATATTCACATATACATCAAAGTATTGAACAAGTATTATTGTTGATTGATGAGGAAATATCATTTTGTCATTAATTTGTCATGATAATGATAACAATATTGCAAATAGAATGAAAAGTAAAAATTATTTATTAATAATGAAGAAAAGTAGATATCGGAATATGTAATTTTTTTTTTGAACCTGATAATTTTGTTAGAACTAATGATGTAAAAAAATATCAAAATAATTGTTATTATTATTTCAAGGAGCAGTTGCGCCAAATTTGAAGGAAATCAAACAACGCAGGTACGAACAGATAAATGAAATGCCAAATTATTCACTTGTCGACTTCATCCGTTATTTTTCTACAAGAAACATGTCATTCAATATTCCTCATTAATTTTACTAATTTCACTGGCAGACATACCTAACGATATTGCCTTGACATTTAACAGAAAAAGGCCATGGGGAATAACAATCATTATACCCACTTTCCACTACTACAAGGTCACCTGTGGTCTAGTGGTTAGCGTAAGCCCAAGATCGCGGGTTCGTAGCCCGGCAGGTGGCCCTAGGATTTTTTTAAGGGAGTAACAAATCCTTAGTTACGCCGTCCTTCGGAAGGGACGTTAAGCGGGGGTCCCGAGCCTGGACGATGTCAGGTACTCGTTAAAAATCCCTATCCTAATTAAACCTGGATAGGCAAAATTTAGAGCTCCCGCTGTAGCATCGTCCGATTAGCCATAGCAGCATAAAGTGACGTTAAATGAACAAACAAACAAGCACTTTCCACTACAAACTATTACATAATTAATTATATTTTATACCAAACTCCTTTATATTGTGGATGTTATTACTTACAAGATTTGGTGGGAGCTTTGTTCTGCACCAGGTGTATTTTAAGAGAGGGATGATGATAAGAAAATATAAGGAATTCATTTGTTAATAGGAATCAGATTACAAGTAATGGTTAATGGGGCTCACTAGATGGTCAATTATATTCATGGACATCACAGCTCCCTTTATAGGGCAGTACCACAATCAGCTTTCCTGATTGTATCATGGGGAATAACAATCATTATACCCACTTTCCACTACTACAAGGTCACCTGTGGTCTAGTGGTTAGCGTAAGCCCAAGATCTTGATCACATATCAAGAAGGAAGTAAAGAAGCATCTTTTGTCTAATTGTATAAACTAATCAAAGATAGGAAGAGGTACTTTGATTATATTATCTGAATGGCTGAATATTATCCTTTATCAAGCCAGTAGATCCAGGAATCCCAAATAATGTGTATTGACATGTGTCAAATGTTACAATGGTTGATATATATACATAAATAGGAGTTAGGGCTAAGGCTAATTGAAGTATCTAAATAGAAATTTTATGATAAATTTATTTTGAATTTAGATAATTAATTTAGTGCAGACAAACATACATACATCTTCAGCTCTGCATCACAGTCCGGGCCTTGGCCTCCAGAAGTAATTGTACCCACCGGTCTCTGTTCCTGGCCATCGTCCACCAGCTTCACGCCCCCCAGCCGCACTGCTTCCCTACCCTATCAATGTCATCGACATAAACCAAAAGCTGTACGCCTTTATTGAAGATATGCCCATCTATTTATATCTGCGGATCTCTAATCACTTATTCTAGACCTAGGTTGAATAGAAGGCACGCCAGAGCGTCTGCCTGCTTCAATCCATTCCTTGTTTGTTGGGGATCTGATAGATGGGACTGGATCTTAATTTGACATTTAGAGTTGTATATGGCCACTCTTACCATTCGGACCAGCTTGGACGGAATATTCATCTCCCTCATTGCCTAATATAGTATCTCTCGATTTATAGAATCATATGCAGCCTGAAAGTTTACAAACAGATGGTGCGTACCAATGCCATATTCCAGCGTCTTTTCTAGGATTAACCTTATCGTGAAGATCTGGTCAGTTGTTGATAAAACCACGCTGGTAGTTCTTGATAATATCCTCTGCATAAGGAAGTAGTCGAGCAAATATTATGTTGGACAATATCTTATATGCTGTATTCAGCAAAGAAATGCCTCTGTAGTTTTTACACACAAGCGGGTCACTTTTCTTGTGTATCAGGCTGATCACTCCATTATTCCATTCATCAGCCATTTCTTCCTCTATTCAGATGCGTTCCAGAAGATAGGTAAGCTTCTTAACGAAGTCCTGACCAGCATTCTTAAAAAACTTCCCTGGTAAACCATCTAAGCCCGCGGATTTGTTATTATTGAGCTTCTCTGTTGCCTCACTTACCTCATCATAGGATGGGAGCAGCTCTTCTCTGTCATCTTCTGTCTTTTTCTCCCTACGATCCTTGCCACCCTCTGCAACACTATACTCCTCGTTCATACTTAACAGTGCACTCTATCTATATCTATTCACCACGCTGGCAGGTCATTAAGGAGGTTTCCACTTTTATCTTTGCACGGAATAGGAACTCTTGCCTTATATTGTTTACTTTTTTATGCATATCCCGGATTAATTTCTTACTTTTGTATTCCTCTATGCTTCGCAGATGCTCCATTATGTGCCTCCTCTTCTTCTTCTTCTTCCATCTTCCTTGCTCTTTTATATTCTTCATGGAAGGCCCTCGTGCATTTCCTTAGTATCATCAATTATCTTATTATCTGTAACTTGCCTGCACTACTTATCTAACTACTCACTCCTTGGGCCGTCACGCTTCAAACCAACAGTTTCCTCTGCAGCAGCAGTCAACACACTCCTGAGGCCATTCCAGTGAATTTGCACATCTTGTCCCATGCCATCGGTCTTTTTTCTAGCCATCATTTTTTGATAGGTACATTCTTAAAATTGCTTCATTACAACCTCTTCCTTGAGCTTCGCTGTATTGTACCTTGTTATCTTCGTGTCACTCTCATTTCTACTGTTAGATATCCTAGCTCTTAATTTAGCCACCAAAAGGAAGTGATCACTGTCGATATTGGCACTTCAACACTCTAACATCCTGTAGGTCTGATCTATGTCGTCCCTCAATTAGGATATGATCTATCTGATTTACTGTGTTGCCATCCGGAGATGTCCACGTACCCTTGTGTACTTCTTTGTGATCAAACAATGTTCTCTCTATAACTAGATTCTGGCTAACAGCAAAATTCAGTAGTCGGAAACCATTGTCTGAAAAGTCTTAATGCAATCCTTACTTCCTTTCTTACGTTACTTCTCTTATAAATGGTCCTTTCCTACTTTAGCATTTAGATCCCCTACAATCATTTTAACATCATTCCTTGTGCTTTCAGAGCTTATCCTTTACGACGAGTCGTAGAACTCGTCTTTCTCTTCCTCTGGTTTTTCGCCAGTTGGAGCATGCACGTTGATTATGGTGCAATGTAAAAATGTACCTCTCACTCTTATTTTCCAAATCCTGGAAGTAACTGGGCTATAGAAGATCGAGTAGTCCCTCCGGTCCATCATCCCACCACCCGTCCATCTCATTTCCTGTAAAGCCAAAACAACCAATTTATATTTGAGAGCATCATTTGATAAAATCTTTAGGACTCCAGGTATATATAAGGAACGTACGTTCCACGTCGCAATTCTAATATCATTTCGCCTTTTCCAGGTTCCAGTCCTTTTTTCAGTAATCCGTCCGGCTTTGTTATTTTCTTCTGGTTTCGTAACAATTGTTTATTTTTACGAGGTGGACCGTTAACCCTACTCTCAACCCCCAACCTGGAGGACCAGAGGATTTATATTCACAGCTCCCGTCTCCTAGAAGAGCTGTCTTGACAGGACTATCGAGCCTCTTCTACCTGTCCGCAACAGACCACCTCACCGGGCTGTGAGCGCCACTGTTGGCATACATAGATGTTCATCCGCCACCGCACTTATGATATACCCTGCTGCCTCAAGACCACCCCACCAAGACCTCCATCTCTTGTTAGTTCACCATTCTAATTCTGAATCGGCTTAACAGGACCCACCACGAGAAGATGAGAGTTGGGGTTGAGAAGGAGAAGCTATATAAGGCGCATCACTTCCTCTTCTGGGCCCGTAATTAATTTAGTGTTAGTGCTAATTCCTTTCTAATATTCTTTCTTTAAAATTACCTTGGTTCCCTAATTCAAAGATAATGATTTCATTAGGTCAATATTCACTGACGTGTATTTAACGATTTTTCTAACTTACTAAAAAAACTATTCACCTTCTAATTCCCCTTTCAAACCTCATCTACCTTGGATTTTATAATGCATAGCTCTTCACTACATTATGACTTAAACCTAAAGACAATTTTATTCTTTGCCAAATATTATTTGTTTTTCTTACTTTTCTTCATCTCTTTTAAATCTTCAATATATTACTTTATAGTCAAACAAAGATATTTTCACGCTTATTCTAAATGTATCATGTAATTTACATAGGTCAAAGCTCTAATTTGTCATCAGAAGCACTTATTTTACAACTCATTTCATTTTAATTTGGTAACGTCGATATTGTTTTCTAGTCAAAGTACAATGGTTTGTATAGGTCATTTAATAATTGTAAATAAAATTTGTTAAATTTAAAGGCACAAATATTGTACCTCATGCGTTTATTTTTGTGTAGTGTGATGAATGCCTTAAGCTTGGCATCCATGTCAGCTGGGCCAGCCTTCATTTTGATGAGTCAGTATCCCCAAGCCAAACAGGCTATGATGAGGCTTAACAGAATAGCATCTACAAAAGCATATTTCAATAGCTCGACAGATGAAGGAAACAAACCAGTAGGTTTAAATAAATATAAATTATCCCAAAAGTCTTAAGATGGGTATGAGTAATTTGTATATATTTTAGGAAATCAGTGGAAACATTGTTTTCCAAGATGTAACGTTCTCTTACCCGACCAGAGATGAAGTGATAGTCTTTAAGAAACTGAACCTTGAGATCGAGGCAGGAAAGACAGTAGCTCTCATAGGAGATTCTGGTTGTGGTAAATCAACTACTGTCTCACTTCTTGAGAGATTTTATCTTCCTAACAAAGGAAAAATTGTAAGTTTTGAATTAATTTTGTTAATGAAATCAAGCTGAGTCAGTATATTTTAACTATAGTAAATAGCTATAGATATTTTAAATACATAATGGAATTTAAAAAGTAAATAATTTTATAAATATTAAATAAAATTTCATTGAATGCAAATCCTCATAGCTTCAACATTCTTAAATGTTGAATTCTTAAAATCACTTCTTATTTTTATCTTAATCTTAATATTGTTAAAGAGCTATTATATATGCACATGTATAAAACAATAATTAACTAACTAACTCTGCTTCTTCGTGTCCTTCCACTTTAATATAGAGAGTCAAAAGGTGATAAAGTGCAGGGAAAACAATAGTACAAGTTATAACGATACGAGCACAGATTTATTAGATATAAACACTATATAATCATATACAGACACAGACAATACACTTCACACAATGACAGATCCAGTCCTAACTACAAACCAACGTTAACTGCGACTGAACACAATGGCTGTAATAACAAAGATGCCATAGTGCACAGCCAACATGATCTCAACTGTCATTATAGTATTTTCTGTCTATAATACCATACAGATGATACACAGAAGAGGAATTACTTCAACATTCCATTATTTGTTTTGGGGTCCTTCCTTGATCCTTCCATTGTATGTGCCCCAACCACTTAAATCTCCTTCTTTTGATACTGAAAGCTAAGTCTGAATCCTTATGCGGGTTCTTAAGTTCCTTGTTTATTTTTATTTTGACACTGTAGGACTCCATTCTTTCAATGTGACCCAACCATCATAGTCTACTCTCCCTTATAGCACAGAGGATATCAGGCTCCCCATACAATTCCATTAGTTCAGCACTTCTTCTGACCCTCCTCCTGTGCTCTTCTTTGAAAGGCCCAAAGATCTTTCTTGAGACCCATCTCTCCCAAAACAAATCCCCATCTCCCCCGGATCTCTCTAAATCCTAGCTTCCCTCGAAAAGCTTTCTGCAGTGCATAGGAACATCTGGTTCCTGCTACCATTCTGCCCTTAATTTCAGCTTCTAAATTGTTATTCTCCGTCACTACTTCTCCCAGGTACTTGAATGTACTTCACCAGTATGAGATATATAGATATTTGATATATACGTGATATGGGATATATACGTGCTTTCACAATATCTCTTCTCTCCCCAGCCGAAAGGTTTTTTCACTGCTTATCTTTGGTACCAGGGCTTGTCCTCTCTTAATTCTTCTACAGCTCTGGCCTATGCTGTTTTGTTTCTCCCTGTGATGACTACACCATCAACATATATTGTGTTAGCCTATTATAAATGGTGCCACACGGGTTTGTCCATATATTTTTAATGAAAATCTCAAGGAAAAGGTTGAATAACACTGGTGATCAAGGATCGCCCTGCTTTAACCCATTTACTGCCAAGGCTAGAATAAGTTCAAAATTTTGATCTTTTTCCAAAGAAATATTTTTAGGGTAGTTTAATTAAAATTAAAATTAAATATTTTTTTTTGTTCAGCCATAATGGCGGTAGAAAATGTTGCACTCACGGAATATTGGCCGGTAGGGTATAATATATACACTTTTTTATTTTCATTTTTATTTTTTAGATAAGGTGATATGTTTATAAATGATACAATAATACTGTTTCATGAAAACTTTTATTACAATCGTTTGAATAATAAACTCCTTCAAAGAACTATTTTCACAAAAAAATCACAATTTTCATTTTTTAAATCATACCACGATTTAAAACATTCTGGGTGTAATTTAACATTACATCTCTCACACCTATAAATAGTTTGGCTTTTACATACTCTACACCTTTGCCTTGTCTCATCCCTGACGATCAAATGTCCGATTTTGTCCTTTCTCACTTCATCTAACACCGTGTTCACAGCTGGTCTTCCTCTTCTCGGTTGTTTATTGATAGATCTATCAATAAACAACCGAGAAGAGGCTATCGGGCCTTCGTTCGAACGAATTTTCGAATGACCCATCGAAGGGCCGGTTGGTTTCGAAAAATGTTGGTTTTAGAGAAATAGTTCACGATGGTAGGACAGTGTCCCCTGTGGTCCAGATGACTTGAGAGATAAGAAAAGGTGGGGGTCGCAGACTCCCATACATCATATATTATTTATGAATAATGTATTGAAGGTATAATAGATGAGTAAATTGATAAACACAAGAATAGACCTCTGGGAAAGAATCCAATTAAGAATAAGGCATAGAAATAATAATTTGAGTAATCATCCTAAATGATACTCTGGCATCCCTAATATCAATCAAATATATTCAAAATATATTTAAGAGTAGAAACGTAGCACATGCATGAGCACGTCTTCGTTAGACAGGTGGGGGAGATGAAAATGCATCTTTGTAAAAGTCTTCTTTGTAAAAACTTCATAGGTAAAAGCGTTGACGCAACATTAAAATAAAATGACTATTCTAAAAGCAGTATTTGAATTGAATAAAAAAATTTCATCCCAAACAATTTAAATAAACAAGGTTCTAAACAAGGTATCTGATAATTTAATTGTAGCAATCCTTATTTGGCTGAATTTAACATTTAAATCTTAGTACTCATTAGTGTTGATATATAACCTACTGTACTATTATTTTTCACTAGGTTAAAAAACACAAAATTCATTTAAAAATTATTTTTAATAATTACAAACCTTAAATAATAAGCTGATGTAACAAAATAGAAAAATATTTGAATTTATAAAACTAAAAGAATTGTTAAATTAATGTTGCGTATACGCATCAGTGGCCGTAAATGGGTGAAGCCTCTATTTGAAATGCCTACTCTAGTTTTAAACTTGTAACTTATCTTTTCCAGGATCACCTTCGTTAACTTTATTAACATGCTAAGCATTTCAAGTGACTGCAGTGGATTTAATAGTCCACCTCTGTTCACACAATCATATACCTGTTGAAAGTAAATGAATAGGTGGTGTGAAATTATATTATACTCGTATGTCGAGCATTTGTCTAATCAAGAATAGGTGGTCTGTAGTCGACGGTCCCAGGCAGAAACCGCTTCTGTTTTCACCCAGTAGAGTATGAGATCTTATATATATAACATATGTATAAAATTATCATAATAATAGTTCTGCTACAGAGAATACTCAAGTTCATTTAGAAATTATTTTTGTAAACGTCATAATGCGCATGTTGTAATATATATTTTAAAATTAAATAGCTATTTTAACATATGATATCGTTGTCTAATACCTTTGTTGAGCCATTAACTCTGCGGTATCATTACTTCAATAGTATTTTTTTAAACAACTCTACAATGTGTGATTATTAAATCAACTCCTCTTAATAATATTAAATTCTTATAAAATCAGCCAGGACCAGTATTTTATTTTTATTACAGAATGAAATTCTATGATATCACTGTCAAATAGACTTAATGTCATACATGTGTTCTATTATAAAAAATGATGACTTTGTTCACAATTAAATATGTTATTAAATGGTCTAATTACAATTGTAAGAGGGAGGCAACAGTGCCTTTTATTATATTAATAAATAAAAGGTATCATTTGCGTGGGAATTGTGAACAACGGTTATTAGATGAAACAAATATAATTTATTCACCGTGTCTAAAGTAGACTGCGTATTCTGTGCCTTTGATTGGTTCTGGGTTTTCCAAAATTATTTATTTTGCTAGTACCTACAGCTCCTTCAATAATAAAAAAAATGTAAATGTATGTAAATATTATGACCTTGTTGTGATCTCAGTTAAGGTATTTTTCCTATACTTAATTTACCAACAACAAATTAAAAAGCTATCTTTTTTGTTTTTGATGCAAATAGATGCATTACTTACAGTAAGTTAGCTCATAATCATTAGTAGATGATTGTTGTTTTGGCATTAAATAGAAAAATTTACATTAAAGGTTTAAAAATAATCTATATTTCTTTATTTCTCAATCACATTTCCTCATATTAAATTAAATTTAAATAACTACATAACTTAAAGTTATTCTTATTTATTAATTAAAAAGATAACTATTTTATTAATCAAAACTTAATATCATTGTCATCATATAAGTAAATTAAAAGAGTAAATAAACTTCACATTACTAAAGTAAGAGGTATATTCCAATAATAATTATAAATAATATTATATATGAATATTATATTATATATGAATGTTCAGCAACAGAGGATTTATTCTAATGAGTGAAAAAAAAACATACTTTTGAATAAATCCCTCACCTCTCAGTGCCTTTTATTTAAATCACTTCATATTATGCATATTATATTATGCAATTACTTAAATACACTCAATTGGTTTTGTTCTTTTAAATAATAAACGAATATAAATTCTAATTTAAGAAACAGTTTTCTGTGTTGAAGTTTGCCAAAAACCTGAAAAAGTAAGATACCACTATATTTCTTAGGGAGTTTCAATAAGAAGTAGGAAAGTCAATAAATCGTGCCAAGTTTACAGCAAATTATCGTGAAGGACCTTCCAGAATCCTAAAACCTTACGGAACTTGCTGTAGGCATTATTTTGATAACTGTCTTATTATTATTACGTTATCTCAATTTTTTTCAGATTCGTTTAATTGATCAATTTTGTTATTAACTGTATTACAACGTCTAGTAATTACTAAGTTAATTCTAGTATATGCCAACATATTTTACTCAAATTTAACCATATCTTCAATGTACTATTTCCTTGGCCTATAAATTGCTGCTACAATGTCCATGTCTATCAAGTTGAATGATGCTATAATGTCAACTGATAATCATTAAGAGAAAGCCTAAGGGAAATAACAATTTAAGGATGAATAAAGGATCTTAAAGATGAATCAAATACATGAATTATAAAAAATACTATTAACATGAAAACTCGATAATGGCTACTATTGGCATAGCCATTCACGCAATTTTTTAGTGTCTATTGCTTTGTACTGTACTTTGATTTATTAATTTCTAGTTAATTGATGGTAATGACATTAATAGCATAAATGTGAGGTATCTGAGAAGCCAAATGAGTCTAGTACCGCAAGAACCAGCCTTATTTGATATGACAATCAAGGAAAATATTCTGTATGGCTTAGAAGAAGAGGTTGAAATGAATAAAGTCATCGAAGCAGCTAAAATAGCAAATATTCACAATTTTATCATGAAGCTTCCACAAGTATGTATATTGATAAATAATAAACATAAATTATCTAGTATTTTATAGTATTCCAGAAATATAGTGTGTCTAAATATTAAAAATAAAAACCAGAGAGATGACATGCTGTTTGGTTTGCTGAACTGGTGTCCTTGATATTGATTCTTCACTTCTATAACTACCTAGCATATTCATGATTTTTTTTTTATCTTCTCGTCTCTTCCAGGCTTATGACACTCCAGTTGGAGAAAGAGGTTCAAAGTTGTCTGGTGGGCAGAAGCAAAGAATTGGAATCGCTAGAGCTATTCTCAGGAATCCGAAGATATTACTTCTAGACGAATCTACTTCTGCACTTGACACAGAGAGTGAGAAGGCAAGGTCTAGGTTAAAATTTTAGGAACTAACTGATACAGTAACATTACAGACTAGTTTTTAATTGAACTGCAAAGAAGTAAAAGTAATATTGCGATTAAGAAGATGATAATTAGATTAAGAAAAATTGTATTGTTAAGGAAATAAATCTCGTCGGTGATTGAGGTGTTGCACCCCAATCAGTACCCATTCTCAGTTTTTGTAAACTTTGTAGACTCAAGTACGGAAGGAGTCAGATTTCATAAAAAAACATTCACCCTCCATCAAAAGAAATGAACTGAATGGGTCCGCATGGGTGCAACAGCATACAGAGGTGTACTGAATATGTTTACGCTATTGGGAATTGACCTATATTGTTAGGGCGCCGTAACGGTAAAGCTACATCCACATAATGATTGGCAATAGACGAGAAAAAGTTTAGTCCGCCTCAGCAACGGACTAAACAAACGTTCTCAGCAACGGCCTAGCAGCAGCGGGATTAGTCTCCTATAGCGTCCACACTACTATTTCAGTTTCTAGATCAATCTTAGTCAATACACCATGGAGAGTTTTGTGCGGAATGAATTGTTGCTTCATGCTTATTAAAAATACAAAATAAAATATTTAAACATTTTATTGCCTGTTATTACTTATGTCAACCTTCTTGCATTTCCCACAATCAACGAATATATGATATTTTTTCAAATTTCAGTAAAAAAAATCAAATGCGATCAATGAAGAAAGTAGTGAAAATCAAAAACTAACTATTTTAGAACTTCTGTATTTTTGAAGAATTTATAAGTTCAGTTTACTCGCGTTTCTCAAAAAATATAAATTAAAAAATTAAAATAAAAGTTTATTTAAATATAAACACGTGTAATTAAACATAGAACAGTTTTTTTTTATACAGCTTCTCAAGGAAATCAAAAAGAATAAAAAATTACAAAAATTACTAGAATTATAAAATTATGCTTAAAAATTATTTCTAGGAAGGTTCAAGAAGTATTTCTAGGAAGTTCAATTTATATGCTTGTTTAAATTACCAATGACTTACCAATTTTATATTAAATAATTAAAAAGAAATATTTTTAAAAAAATGACGAATGGATGCGCGTATTTTTGAAATATAAACACTCTTTTTTACCTAACTATTTATTGTAGGTATTTTCGGTCAAGACTGTCGTAGAGTTAGGTTGAAAGGAGGGAAATAAAAGTTTATTCTCAAGGAACTTAGAAAAAATACAAATTTACATTTTTTTAAAACGTCAAATTATACTTAACAAGTCGCGATATCTTGATCAATTTCATCGTCTTTATCACAGATAATTGCATTTTGCACAGATTTTACGTCCAAAGCATTTTTCAAATTAAAAATATTGTTGTCGAATATAATAATAGAAAATAAGATAGCACACTGAAATAAAATACTAATTTGCAAGAAGTAGAAAATAAAAAGACTGATGCAATGACTTATCTGAATTCTGACTTATTCTGACTCGCGCTTATCTGACAAATAAAAAAAGTTAATAGTAATAATATGGTCTGTAATAGTTTGGTTCAGGTGATAATTCAATTTATTTGCTTGTTTAAAGTACCAATGAATTAAAAATTTTACGTTGCATAATTAAAAATGAGATATAAAAACTACTTGAATTTAGGTATTCCGCAGATACACAACACTTTAACCTAACTATTTATTGCAGGAATTTAAGGCCAAAGTTTGAATCGTGGGAAGAGGGAAATACTAAAACCGACAAGGATCAAAGAAAGTTAAATGAACATTTCCACTGCATATCTGACAGATACGCGCGCCTATCGTAATGTTAAATAAATTAAGACCGGTCAATTTAGTTATATTATAATTAACATAATTGAATTATTATTATAATTTTAAGTATACACATGATAGTTACGATCTATAATTACAATAATTATTATTAAAATGTATAATCGCAATTTATAATGATAATTATAATGTTGAATACCGCTCAGGTTTGGCCGTGTCTTGTCCCGCTGGTCTAAGGTCTCCCATTCGGATCGGGAGACCTTAGACCAGCTAGACCACGTCTCTGAGACCAAGTCTAAGCAATGGTCTAGTAGTGTGGACGTAGCTTAACAGAGATTGCACTCTTGGACAACCTTCCGCTGTAGCACGAAACTCTGATATGCTGCTACCTTGATCTCAATTAATTAATCTTTGCAGAAAATTAACCGCTTCGTCAAGGTAGTGTATCCTTGGCCCAATCCTTTATAAAGTTTATACAGCTGGCATACCAACTCATCCTAATACTATCCTTACCACCTATGCTGATGATACTTGTGTATAAAATAGTTTGGTTCAGGTGAAAATTCAATTTATTTGCTTGTTTAAAATAACAATGAATTAAAATTTTTACATTGCATAATTAAAAATGAGATATAAAAACTACGTGAATTTACGTATTCCGCAGATACACAACGCTTTGACCTAACTATTTATTGCAGGAATTTAAGGCCAAGGGTTGAATCGTGAGAAGAGGGAAATACTAAATCCGACAAGGATCACACCAATCCAGTTATTGCATCCCAAAGCCTCCAATCCCATATCACTGATCTTGAAGAATGGTGTCAGAACTGGAGAATTAAAATACATTCCCAAAACACTTTTACCTTATGTCGTTAACCAATGACTTCCTGCCCTTCAGTATCCTTTAATAATATCCCACTAGTGCCTGTAGAACAGATCCGATACTTAGGGTTGCATCTCGACAAACGATTAACCTGGAATCCTCATATAAGATTGAAAAGACAAGAAACCGCTCGACATTTAAGGCTACTTCAACACTTACTAGACAAACGCTCTAAGCTACCAATTAACTACAAAAGGCTCATCTACATGACCAACTTACGACCTATTTGGACTTACGGAGTAGAGATTTGGGGTTCCACTAAGCCATCGAATTCCTCTCGTATCCAATCCTTACAATCCAAAATCCTTCGTAAAATCCTCAATGCTCCTTATTTTGTTAAGAATAAAGTCATCCATAACGGCCTTAGTGTCTCATTTGTTGCTGATTTGGCCCGAACCCGGTATCTATCCTTTCATAACGAACTTCATTCCCACTCAAACCCTCCAGTTTCAAACCTAGCTTCCTCTTCAATTTCCGATAATCCTCCGAGGCGTCTGAAAATAAGATGGCACGTGACCTTCTTAGTTGAACTTTTATATAAAAAAAATAAAATAAAGTTTTATTCCTTGAATTTACAATATACAAAGTTGAACTTTTGATTTGAGTACTACCAGTGGGTAGTTTCTCTACTTGTCATTCTAGTGTCATTATGTATCACTCAGCCTATTTACTTGTTGTATTATTGTAATACAGTTGTAAATATCAATAAGTACATTTTTTTTTAAATTAACTGCTCAGTAATAAATTTGAATTATATTTGAATTGCAAAATCAAATCAAATAAAATGATTGTCACATATAAGACCATTTTCTCTTACTCTTATATATTGATGAATGAGCAAAAACACAAATTACTCATAAATAAAAAAAACATTAATTAAATCAAAATACAATAATTATTTCCTAAAATGAATCCTTAAAGATTAAACAAAAAATTAAACCTTTTCGGTTTGGTACAAATGCAATTAAATTTCAATTGGCTAAGATTATTTATTAGGTGCGGCTTCTTGCATCATTCCAACATTTTAGTAGATTTAAGAAATATACTATTGATAGAGGCTCAAATCAAATTAGAAGTCAGCGGCAGCATTACACCGGTTGGCACAACCTATTCTGTGAGTACCATATCCAATTTGCCGATCTATTCAATGTTAACCCAAAAAGTGACAACAGTTAATTTGCTGCACACAGCGGTGAAACATGACATTCAGTATCATATTATTACCACCAGTAATACCTTTTGATTAAAAAAAAATATAAATAATCAAAGTAGTATTCCAATTCATACTAAACGAGGGAATAGTACGCTCCTCCAACTCACAGTGGTGCAGTCGACTCCACCTGGCACCCTAAAAGGATGGCTCAATGCGTTTTTGTGGTGATTTTAGGAGACTAAGTGCTCAAGAAATACCAGTTAGCTATCCAATCGTGGATTGTCAACATATCCTCCACAAGAAACAAATATTTTCTGAAATAGATTAAATTGATAGGTTAAGGTGTATTTCCAAATTCCTGAGGCAGAAGCCTAAAACAGATGTTTGGCATTTTTTAATTCAACTTCATGCCCCAAGCGAATTTTCCAATTCATAAACGAAGTGTTCCAAGGACTCAATTTTGTATTTCAATGTTGATGAGTTGATTGCTTCAGATTTAGAATTTAGATTTGTGTTGGTTTTTCTTGTTTTGTCCTTGAAAAATATGATCTTCATATGAATATTGCAAAATCGGAAATGGGCGTGCATATTATTACATTAATATTATTGTTAGGAGTGTTATAATGATTATTGTTATTGACAGTTGTTCCGTGTATCATTGGTATGAATTTAGCACTGTTTTTTTAATTTTTTATATGAAGATGGATTCATTTCTTTCCTATGTCTCCTGTATGTGCCCTAAACTGTACCTTGTTTCCCACCCAGCTCTTTCTAGGTGTTCAAGAGGTGTAAGAGGAGCCGAAGGTAACAGAATTAGAAAATAATCATCATTTAAACTAGATATTTCTTAAATACTCTTTTAGATTTCCACGGCCACTATTATTACAAAAGACTTTGTTGATTTCTTCTGGTTTAGACAGTGTTGATAAATTTTTCGCCAACGTTTCGCTAGCCATGCTGCTGACTTCTTCAGTCTTCTGAAATTTCAGTCCTGAAGAAGTCAGCACCATGGCTGGCGAAACGTTGGCGACAAATTTATCAGCACTGTCTAAACCAGAAGAAATCAACAGTCTTTTGTAGATATTTCTTATATATACAATTATTTCTTAAAATGTTTACAGGCTGTACAGGAAGCATTAGAAAAAGCTTCAATTGGTAAGACTACTATTGTAATAACACACCGATTGTCAACTATCCGCAAAGCAGATAAAATAATCGTAATTCAGTCTGGTGCTGTCACAGAAGAAGGGAATCATGAACAGCTAATGGAAAAAAAAGGATACTATTTCGCTCTGCTTAACAGATAATTCAGCAGTTGTATTTAGAATATGTGTTGAATAGAAAGAAGTTATATTACAAATCCTAAATATATGTTTTTGCTCTTATATTATTTTATAACTCATTTTCCTTATTTTATAGGCATATAGTATCTGTTCTCACTATCGAATGTCAGGAATTTATTTTAAGAAATGAAAATTAATCATTAATTGATTGATCATAATAAAGCTACATTATAATTTTTTTTTAAATATATTTATTGAAATTTACAACTGTATACAGAATACATGCAGTAAATATAATGAAAGATAGAGAGGAAAATAGTTGACTGGATGATATAATGGAGAATGAAGATAGTTGGGGGGTGCAGTAAAACTTATTTTTATTTGTGCCGACGTTTTGACCTACTTTGTAGGTCATCTTCGGGGCCATGAGAGAAAAAACAAACAAAACAAAAAACTATAAAAAAGCATTACAGTACCAAGATATAGAACATAGAAGATATAGAACACATAGAGTGCAAAAAGTAAAATAGTGACAGATATATAATTTATTTTTTTATTTAAACATTACAATCTGCCACTTGTGGGCAATAAGTAATGGTAATATGTAGCTTATAGTCATTCCATAACAAAACCATGACATAAACAAAATAAAATAAATAAATATATTACATGCAATACAATGATAAAAAATAAAGTTAAGAAAAAATATATACATATATATAATGTACACATTTATATCCTATTTACAATTTGCCTGGGTCCCCGAACTTAGCTTTTCCCCAGGAATGAAGGCAAAGCAGGAGTCCGGGAAGCCCTAGCCCCCTTTCCCAGCCGCGTCACTGGCATTTAACGCCAATGGAAGCTGGTTAAGGGTGCTTCACACACACACACACACACACACACACACAGGTCGTGAGTGGAGAATCTGGCCAGTGCCAGTAATCCAAATAACATTATTATATCAGGTATCGGGACCATTGCCGGTTTAGTAGGGGGGGGGGGGTTTATATGGATGTGTGGAACTGGATAATGACTGAGCCAGGGGGTTGGGATGACGGGCAAGGTTTTGGAGAAAATTTAGTAGGGATGAGGTCTAGGACGAAAGGAATGTTGAGATCATTATGGAGGGTTTTGTTGGAGACATAATAAGGAGCATTGACAATAGTTCTCAGGACTTTGGATTGAAAGCATTGAATGTGTCTGATATTCAATTTTTTGGCGGCTCCCCACAGTTCCTGTTCATAGGTCCAAATAGGTTTGATGATGGTCTTGTATATTAGTAGTTTATTGTATATTGAAAGATGGGAGGTCCTACATAGTAATCTGTATCGTTGGCTGAATCGTCTGTTAAGTTCTTGTCTTTTGAGTCTGGTATGAGGATTCCATGTAAGTCTAGGAAGAAGCCAAGGTATCGTACTGTGTCGGAAATAGGTAGGACGGTTTCATTGAATTGGAAAGAAGGACATATTCCCCGGCGTGTCACGTGTTTGCATTTTTCCTCATTGACTTTGATCCACCATTGGTAACACCAAATTTCAATGAGTGAAAGGTGCCTTTGGAGGTTCGAGGGAGCCATTTCGGGATCTGGATGAGATAATAGGATGGCTGTGTCGTCTGCGAACGTTGCAAGGAAGATTTCAGGAGTGGTAGGGATATCAGCGGTGTACAATATGTATAGGATAGGACCCAAGACGCTGCCTTCGGGGACTCCAGCTTGAATTAAAGATATGTAATTAAGGATAAAGAATATAAAATTACAGATTAAATGTACAGAAGGGTGATAATGTAAACATAATACAAAGAAAAAGAAAAATGAGAAGGTAAACGAAAAGATACAAAATGAAAAAGTATAAAATATAAAAAGGTGAGATATAAAGTTATGGAAACCTAGTTTAATTACAGATAAAATATAAAATGTAGGATAATAGACTCCTAGAGGTTACATAAGTAAAATGTATGAAAAATGATACAAAATATGATGCCAAAGAATAAATACAGAAGAAATATGTAGACAGTAATGAATAGGAATCTCGTAGAATGACAGGTAGAGATGAAAAAATTTGAAAATAGAAGTATGGGATGTGATATAAATGTATTTAATTGTATTATTATAAATTTGAAAATTAAAAATTAAAAAAATGATGCTTATAAATTATGAACTCATTGATTACAACATATGATGGATACCAAAGTGATGAAGGGAGAAATAGGGGTGAAGAATGGAGATCGATAAGGATGAAGAGAAGATAAAAATATTAAGATGAGTACGAACCGAATAGGAGAGGCAGCTGGGTGAACTTACGACTGGGTGATTATTGCCAGTTACACAGTTCACCCAGCCGCCTCTCCTACCGGACCTGTTATACAGGAATCAATGGGATGTTATTAAACGATACAGGAGGACAGGAAGTCTTTGATGAGATTTGTGGTAATTTATTTTAATCCTCTAGTTTTGGCACCAATTTTCAAGTTCAGTGATATGGGATTGAAGAGTACAGGATGCCATAACTGGATCAGTGTTGACATATTATATACATATGTCATCCGCGTAAGTGGTAAGAATAGTATTAGGATGAGTTGGGATGTCAGCTGTATAAACTGTGTAGAGAATATCAAATATGAAATACCAATGAACCTCAAACTTGTGTTCAATCGCATTAAGTTTATGTATATCAACCCTATGTTTTCTTCTATATCAACTCCCTCCTTCCAGTTTCCAGACACTTTTGGAAACTCAAAGAAGTGGTCAGTCCCGGTAGAGTTCACTCCCGTACAACAACAGCTCAATAAATACAGAAGCAAATAAATACATTACATAATAGTATAATAATACAGAAAAGAAACTGTAGTGTTTATCATTTATTATAATTAATATATTATATTTATCAACATAAAAAATTGCCTCACACCCTCTCTCTCTTTTGGTTCTAACTAGTTTTTGCAATAATTTTACAAATAATGGTTATATTATATCTAATAATATCTAAAATAAAAATACACAATATATTATACTTTAAAAATTGAATTTATTTAAAAATTATAGATTTAAATTTCATGAAGATCCTTGACCATCATGCTACATAATGAGATACAGCTACCCCTTTCGTCTAATACCTCAACTTTGTGTCTCTTTCCTGGATTTCAAACCAATTATTAAAATAAAATTTAAAATAATGTGTGAGTGAAAATAGTTGAAGAAAGATTTCTTGATTTTTTTAAAGGAGAGAGAAACTAAAAAAAATAAAACCCTAATTTAAAACTGAATTTTAAAAATTAAGATTAAATATTAGTTCAGAAGTAAAAACTGTTGTTATCATGAAAACTCTCAATAGTGGCAACTGTTACTCTAACCTATCATGTAATTTTTTTATATTGTAAGGTGATTTATTAATTTCTTGTTAATTGATGGGAATGACATCAACAGTGTAAATCTGAGGTATTTCAGAAACCAAATGGGTCTAGTACTGCAAGAACTACTCTTATTTGAAATGACAATCAAGGAAAATATTCTTTATGGCTTAGAAGAGGTTGAAATGAATAAGGTCATCGAAGCTGCAAATATTCACAATTTTATCATAAGTTTGTATATTGATTTTTGACAAGTTTGTATATTAATATATTAAAAAAAAAAATTATCTAGTATTCTACAGTATTCGAAGTTACAGAGGTTTTACTCAGGTATGTCTATGCCTATACCATAGCTCAAGTGGTTTCCAGTTTTTTTTTAACTTCTCAATAAATTGCATGGGCTTATGAAAAAAACAACAATAAGTATTACATTTAAAAAAACAACATTTAGTTTCAACATCACAAGATAAAACATCATAAGTTTCAATTTAAGGTAAAAAAAAGTACTGGTAAGAGATGAACAACTAAAATTAAGTCTGATTTTTTTATTTTAAACTGCTCCCACATATCCCTGACTTGTACTCACTCCTCCCTGAGGGTGCGCGCCCCCAGACTGGTTCCACTGCTTCAGACAAACATCAGAGGCTCGAGTTGAGAAAGCAAACGATCAATATCTCCAATGAGGAAAGGAGGAGAAGATCAGAGAGGATGAAGAGATATTGGAGGGAGAGAAAGTCGTGGAACATGCACTAATGATTAATTAAGATTACCCCAAAGTAGGAGGAGACTAAAAAAATAGCATAAAATAATAAAACTTTAATTCATAAACTCTAAATGAATTTAGATATATATTAATATTTACAATTCTTTTTTAAACCTGAAAAATACCTCTATGTTCTTTCTTGTTCAGTTATTTATAAAATCATTAAGAGTTTAAGATTTAAAGTTCTTTTACTTATCTTTGCATGAAATATATAATAAGCAAAATTATTGATATCAATTTTAAATGTGAATTTCCACTAGAAATCCAGGTTTAATGGCTAGTTGTATCACTTGCCAGGAAGTTCAAAAATTAGTAGAATTACACGGAGTTTCTACAAACTGAAACAACCGATTAGCAATCTGTAAGTGAGAGTTTTTTCAACACGAGAAATCACCTTATTAAAAATAATTAAGAAGTCCATTCAATGAAATATATTACTTTGAGCTATATCAGGAAAGTGGGGAAATAATTAAGTTTTGAGAGACTGCCTGTTTGAACAACTAAACTAAACTGAGAATTACTATTGTTAGTGAGCACACAAGATGGGTTCCCTTATCTTTATTTAGTTTTGTTAAATCAGTACTAGTTGTATATTTTCATAGTTACCCTTTTCATTATAATTATAATGTAAATTTAGCATTAAGGGTTTAGTTTTTATATAGGCTAGTATTATAACATATGTTTCAGTTGTAGAGATTGACAAAGAAGCAGAGAGGAGAGGCAAAAGAAGTGCTTACACATTCTTGACTTGAATTTTATTTTCTGATAAAAAAAATAAATATTTATTTCTCCATTTGTATAGATCTTAATTCAGTAAATAAAATAATTGAATGGTATGTTATAAAAGACATTTTGCAAATTTATTTAAGTGGTTTTTGTGACTATTAAATACTTCCAATTCATTTCACCATACTCACCAATTATTTGTAAATAGAAAACTTCAGAAAGTTTAAAACAAAATAGTATTTAATAATAACAAAAACCCCAATAAGCTCAACCAAAGGTAGGTTCTTCAAGCATCAGTGCTAAATAATTTGTAATATTCTGTTATCTTTTGTGGATCAAGTGTCATAGTTCAAACCTAAAATTATGCCTCTTTAATCATCTTATAATGTAACAGACCATATTTAATTTAAACCTTCTTAGGAAATGACATATCAGAAAAGGGTCTCATTAAATATGTTTGATTTATGACTTAGTTTTTAATATCAAAAAGTGATTTAGTAATTCCCACCATCACCCTACATTTACAGGTGGAGACTAAGCTGTTCTTGTAAATGAAAGTAAGGGCAATGAGATGATTTGAATTCCATTTCTCATCCAATGACTTTGATACTTTCTGAGAAAAATTATTGTTCAAATTGTGAATGTAAAACCTATAGTGAACATGCATGAATTTGTCTAAAAATGTATAAACATTTAAAGTTTCTAGCCTCATCCTGGTTAGGACACATAAGTTATATTTTCTTGTGAATCCCCTGAATGTGGTTAAATTACTTTTAAATTACAGTGGGTCAAAAAAGTATAGGCACACCCTAATTTTTTTTCATTTTTTCGGTGATACTGTAAATTATTTTCAAGTTGGAATTTTATAGTAAAAATAGAACCCAAATCAGTCTTTTTGATGGCAATTAAAAGGTAGACTATTAATGTTACAATTATTAAGAAAAAAAAGTAGGAAAATCGACGGTCAAAAAAGTATTGGCACAGTTGTCCATTGTTAACATTTACAGAAAAATATCTCCTTTAATCCCTTAAACATTTTTGTACTACGTCCCTGCTGTTTACAAATAAATAATTCCTCTGTCTAGATTCATTTCTCACCCGCATTGGTGCATTGAAAATGACAAAAACCAAAGAGCACAGAGTCAAACCAGAAATCAGGTAGTGAAATTACATTCTCGCGGATTTAGTTACTGTCAAATTAGCGAAAAAGTAGGGATGAGTTTTAGCACAGATTCAGTTTTAAATAAAGTGCATTCTGAGCGACTTCAAAAGTTTTTTGGAAGAGAAAAGCGACAAATTATGAGAATCCTCAAACATAATCCAGCATTCTCGGCCTCATGCATAGTAACAGAGATGGCTACAACTTCCAACACAACCTTCTACCTCCAGACAGTTAGAAATGTAATGAACAGTTTTAATTATTATGGGAGAGTTCAAAGAAAAAAGCCATTTATCGGTGAGGTAAACAGCATTAAAAGACTTGAGTTTGCCAAAAACCACATAAATAAGTCAATTGTATTTTGGAAAACAATAATTTTCTCTGATGAGAGTAAATTTAGATGGTCGCAAATAAGAGTGGAGGAAACCAAACACCAAGTTTCAGCTGCAAAATATCAGACCGACAGTGTAACAAGGTGGAGGAAGTGTTCTAGTCTAGACTGTATCTCTTCGAATGGGGTTGGAAATTTGAGTTTCATTGAGGGGATTATGAATGCTGAAAAGTATGTCGACATTTTGCGCCATAACTTGAAGAGCAGTGAAGAAAAATAGGGAATTCAAGATGCATTCGTGTTCCAGCTAGATAACGTCCCTAAACATACCGCCAATAAAACAAAGAATGGATGCTGTAAAATGTTTGAAGACAGCTTAAAACACCACCATAGTCCCCAGATATAAATCCAATCTAACATTTGTGGTATTTACTCGACTTGAAAGTGTAAAAGAATAAAATTTCATCAAAAAATGACCACAGATGAGTTTTAGCCGAGGAGTGGTTCAGCTAAAATCTTGTCTCATAAATACCATCAAGACTGCAGGCTATTATAGAAGCAAAAGGGATAATAACAAAATATTAAGATTTTTGCATAGCGCAAAAGCAGAAGGGTATGCCAATACTTTTTTGACTTATCATTTTTGTTATTTTCCATGTTAATTAAATAAATGATTTGTTTTAAGAAATATTTCTGTTAATTTACTTTAACTTTCTATGTATACATTCAATAAAATTGTTGTGACAGTTATATCAGGCTTTTTCTTTCCATAATTCAGGAAAATGAGGGTGTGCCAATACTTTTTTGATCCACTGTATTATAAAAAAGCTAACAAATAATTTTGACAATCAATGTTTTCCTAAAATTTAACTAAACTTTAGTGTTGTTCATTCCAGTAACAGACATTTTCATGAGGAATACTACTTTGGTTTTTTTTTTAATCTCGTCCAACTTTGGGATACTCTAGATTAATCATTACTGCACGTTCCATGACTTTCTCTCACCCTAATATCTCTTCATCCTCTATGATCTCCTCCTTTCTACAAGGGATCCTGGAGGAATAGATGGAAGGATCCTGGAGCCTATCATAATTGCTTTTTTTCGAAGTTCAAGGACCTATTCCTCAGCCTCCTCCCAGGTTTCAGCAAGTAAAGCCATGCCATCGATAAAAGCAAGACAATTTATTTTGATTCATTTATTTTTTGTTCCTGGTTGGATTCCATCACTATTTTTATTCCACTGTTTGGTCACTTTCTCCAAGGCACAATTAAATAGTTTCGTAGAAAGTCGATCTCCCTGATGTAGGCCTGTTCTTCTGAAAGGGGTTTGTAAGTTCTCCCAAGAATATAACTTTGTAATAAGTGTTAGCAACAGCTTCATTGGTTAAGTTTATGGTTTGGTTATCCTGGTTAAGTTCCTTTAGTATTGAAAAGAGGGATTCCCCGTTTATTAAGTTGTATGCTTTCTGTACAACAGTTAAAGTTATAACATAAGATTTTATTCTTGACTATAGGTAGGTCATTATGTTCTTGAGGCTTAGGATTATTTCTAGATAAGATCTTACTTTCCAGAAATTCCCTAAGCTAATTGTCCAGTGGAAGTTCCGCTAACAAGTCCAATGAGATCCCTATGCAATTATTTAGATACGTTTTGGACCTTTTTTTTAATGGATGGATAATTGCAGTTAATACTAAACTGCATTATAATGTTTATAATTAACTTTGATTTTTATTTTAATTCCTATTTTATTTTTGTTTTTACTCGCCGGCAGACCAACAAGGATCACTTAAATATCATAATAAAATATAATTATTTTATTACAAATGTATTACTTAATATGGTAGTATTTGGTAAATACTACTTTATATTCATGTTCTTATTATATTTATATGGATTTAAAAATCATAATTTATCGTAAATTTCGGGCGATACAACACTCTGAAATCTCCCCCTCCGCGTATACCATTATTTTCTCAACCAACTGAAAAAGTATAAAATAAAGAATGTAAAATAATAAACAGAAAGAAAATGGTGAAATAATAATATAAATAGAAAATTATCTAAATTACATATCACTTTATCATATAACAAACTTAATAAAAAATAAAATCATATGCATGTAACAGGCCGCATTTACAAAACATAGACTATGTACTACTTTTTCTAATGATACAAATACACTTATATTAATTATGGAAAAACATAAAAAAATATATATGTTGAGTTTCATTACTAGTTCGCCATCCCCTTGAAATTAATGAGATGCCCTTATCATTATCAGGCTGACTCCACTGAATTGGAACGTGAAAAGGCAGTTACATGGTAGGTTTCAATTTGTTAAGTCAAGTCAAAGATTAGTCGTGTTGTTTTACTTTTTTAATAATTTGACTCATTTCAGTGTACAGAATTAACTGACAGTGAACGATGGAAAATGTAGATACTAATGAAACTGTCACAGAAGTATCTAAGGCTGAAATAGCAACTGAGCAGATGACAGATAACTCACATCAATCCTCGGAAAAAAGTGTGCAGAGGTTAACAAGGATAAGCGGATCAAATGATTTTGTTGAAAACGAAGGACGTGCTATAGATGAAAATAGAATTTCAGAAAATATATCTCAACAAAATTTAGTTCAACCCAGTAATTTAGATTCTGTGGGGGTTATGTATGACAGTGATTTGGATCCCTCCACTCATCTAATTAATGCTGAATCAACTTCAAGTTCAATTACTGGTGAATCTGGTATCAAATCTTCTGATTTGAAGCATAATGAAGATATTAATGCAAGTACCCTGAATCTGATGAAAAGTGGTGGAGATACATGTGTAAGTGCCAATAATACATCCCGAAATGATCATGAACATGATAACGGTAATCTTGGAGAAAGAAGCGATACAGGGACACCTAAAAATATTACTGTTACACCTACCAAGGAAAATGATTCTACATCTTTAAAAAATTATCTGGACAAAACATGTTCTGATAAAACGGAAAACTCAAATCTTGGAGAAACTTACATACCTGATGGTGGAGAATCTTCTAGTGAAGCAAACAAGGACCTTGAAGAAGAATGGATGGATATTTTAGGAAGTGGTCATTTATTGAAAAAGGTTTTAACACCTGGTATACCAAACTCAAGACCACAAAAGTCTGATACGTGTGTTTTAAATATTGTAGGAAGGTTAGAAGATGGAACTATTGTTGAGCAGCATGAAAATTTAGAGATCAATCATAGTGATAATGAAGTAATTCAAGGTCTCGACTTTGCCTTGGCATTAATGGATAAAGGTGAGGTTGCTGAAATTAAAATAAGTCCCAGGTTTGGTTATGGCTCATTAGGTAAAAGGCCAGAAATTCCACCAGGAGCTAATCTCATTTATACCGTTAACTTGTTAGATGTGAAAGAAGAACCATCGATCCCTTCACTCAATGTTTTGGATAGGATCAAGATAGGCCTTAAGAAAAAAGAACGGGGAAATTGGTGGTATTCACGAGATGAAAATACTTTGGCTATTAATTGTTACCGTAGAGCCTTAGATTATTTAGATGATACTGATATTCAAGAGCCTCACACTGAAGAAGAGTTGCATAAATTGTTGGAAGAACGCTTGAAAACTTACAATAATCTAGGTGCTGCTCAGATGAAAGTTTCAGCATTCGATGCTGCCTTAATGTCTGTGAACAATGTTCTTGCTGCGCAACCTCAAAATGTTAAAGCTCTTTTCAGAAAAGCAAAGATTCTTAAAGAAAAAGGGGAATTACAGGAAAGTATAAATGTTATCAAGCAGGCTTTGTCTCATGAACCGGAATCACAAACATTACAACAGGAACTTTCTTTACTCATGGCTGCTCAGCGAAAAGTCAATTCAAAACAACGTGAACTTTACAAAAAAATGATGGGAAATAGTAGCAACCAACCGGATGAAGAATCTAAAAAGAAAAATTCCAAAAATAATTATAAAACATTTACATTGGTTGCAGCTGTTAGTTTCGCTGTTGCTTTGTTAGGCACTATTGTAGTTAAATATAAATTTTAATACAACAAATATTGATATGAATTTATTCAAAATTGAATTTGATTAGTTTCTTAATAATCAACAACCATTGTAGTTTCGATTCCATTTTTGGTTGTTAAATGAAGACTGTTATGATGAATAATTGATAATTCAAGTATATAGTTTGTCGATGAGTATCTGATTTTAGAGATATCCTTATAGTATTTTGTATATTTTTTATGTCGGTTTTGAACTTGTGTATCCAAATGTGGTGGAAGTTATACATCACTGTATATGTACATATAAGACATGTAGTTATATTTATGTCACACCTTGCCTTATTCATTAATGATTATTAAAATTGTATATTAAATAGAATAATTTAAACTTCTTTTTTTTATCCTTTTCAACAACATAATTTTTTTTATAGAATAAAATTTTCACGTAGTCATACTTATCAAAAGTTTTATGTACACTCAGAATTAATTGTTTTTTGGGTTTTTTGATTTATAGCGTTCTATAATGTTTAGCATTCATTCTTCATCCTTGATTTAAAAATGCTACTTTGGTTTGGCTTTGATTTTTACATTGTGCTTATTAGGTTTATTATTTACATTATTACTAAAAATGATATTGAAGTTGAATTTATTCATGTATTAATGTAAAGGTTTTATTAAAGTAACAAATAAATAATAATGCCATCTAATAAATTCTGTTAGTTTAAGCTGGTCACTTGACTTAGTTTTGCCATTCAATAATTAAGTAAAGTTGGGTATGATTGTTATGAGAATTATAGTAGATATTTGATTATTGGAGATAAATATTCAATTATTTTATACTTAAACAAAGCATTACAAAAACTACTCATCAATAAGCCATATCAAAAGATACTAATTGTAGGGATCCTCTGAGAATTAAGTGTCTCTGGGATCAACATAGTTTATTTGAAAATGACCTAACTAGTAGTGATAGACCCCATAATTTGTAGACACCCTGAAACTACCTTTTCGATTAAATTTGAAATAGTAGATTTTGTTCTGATTGTTTGGTTTCATTATTGTCCTCAACAATGAATTATTTTTCATTATTCATTATTTCTCTCCCTTATTTATTTTCAATATAAGCGAAATTGATGAATAAGTCATCATTGTCCATAGAAGACTAGTCTTTCTACCGGAACAATGTTTACAAATAATAAAGTGATCTTATATTGCCAATCAAGGTAAATTGTGTCTCAATCGGTATCCATGAGGACTATATTGGATATTATTACATAGGGTGGATGCCTTGTGCTTTAGTTATTCTCTGTGAGCAATCACTCCATCATTGTTTTTCCTACAGAGATATTATTTATTGATTAAGATTTATTTTGTTAAAAGTAGCTAATAAAACCGAGAGGAGTTAAATTTTATTTGTTTTTAAAAAATATTATTCGCAAGTTTAAACTCTTGTATTGAAGCTGCAAGAAATGGTACTAACTTTTCTTATGAATGATTTTATCCTAACAAATATTTAAAAAATTTCTTTATTTTGCTTTTTTAAATAACTTTTTTTCTTTTCTATTTTTCATGATGTTTCAATCTATTTTTTCTTTTCACTTGTTTGCTGGCTTCTTCAGATTTTCATGAATGTTAGCTGAAATTCGTTTACAAAAAAAAAAGTTAAATACCTCCTTAATTTTAAATAAATTCTTATAATTTAATAATCAATATTAAATATTATTCAGTTGATAATGCACAATACATTATGAGGAAGGCTGAAAATTGTACAGTCAATGAATTTTACACAAATAAGTAAAACTTGTTTTATTTTGTGCCAACTTTTCAGCCTGATTTTTCGCTATGATCAAGGATGAGAATAAAGCAAACATAGACTAACAACATAAACAGTGTTGAAATACCATGAACAAAAGGTTAATTGATAAAATAATTTATGTGAAATTAAAAAATAGCAAAAGTGAAATCAAATCTATAGTAGATATATGGAGAATACAGGAGTAAAATATATAACAAAAAGAAACTTAATAAATATATAATAAAAACCAACAGGAACCAAAAAACATAAAATTTCTTCAATTGATGTTTGTAGTAAGATATTAAAAGGAGTTGTCATAAATCAGATAAAATAAAAATGAATAAATATTGGAGTGGAACACCCAGCATTAAAAAAAAATGAGTTTACTTCATCGGGAGAAGGTGGAATGATTCCAAGGGAAGAGGTCTATAGAGAGATAAAGTTTACGAAGTAGCTGACATTTACGTTAAGGACGGGGAACAGCAGGAATGGCTTCATGCGAGTATTTGTTTTTTGTCTGTCTGATCATAGACTGTATTAAGTTGTCGTGAATCCTGAAAGCTTGATAGTCATCAGTTAACCAAGTACCTTTAAAGCATCTACAGGCAGCATCTCGCTTCCTTTGCAGGTCTTTAATTTTTTTATACATCCAGATAGCAGGCTGGTGATGAAAGGTTGAGATTTTAAGTTCAGAATGGGTATCAAGGATAGTAAGTATATCGACCATGAAACCGACCTTAGCAGAGGTATAAATTTCACTCAAATTCAGGGTTTAAAGGAAAGCTGAGATGCTTTCACAATTGCATTTAGGTTGCATAAGGTTATAGGTTAAGGGAGGATCTCTGGAGTTTGGATATTGTATAAATTTGGTTTTAGAACATGAGAGGACAGAAACAGAACTGGCAAAAAGGAGGATGAAAGAAATTTCTGCGAGGAATCAATGACATACAAGTCTAACTAGGAGTTTGATCTAAGAGTGTGAGAAAATAGAACAATGGAGGGGTGTAGAGAGATTTTACAGGTATGGTCTATCATTGGATTCAATAGGGAAATTGGTATTAAAATTGCAGGAACTTATGGTGTGGTTATGTAGAGGAACATAATTATTGAGGATAGGATGAGGTAGAATCAAAAGGGACCAAAGGAGGGCGTTGTACCACAACAAGCAGGAAAGGTTGTTAATTACATGTTATTTCAGCAAAGAGAAATTCCTTATGAGGATAATCAGATGCGGGTAAAGATTAGGTAGGGATATGAGGTTTTAATCAAGTTTCAGAGACTTCAATGGAATAGTTAAGGTTTTGGGTAAAATATTGATAGAATTTGTAAAAATGAGCAGAAAAGGATTGGGAGTTACCATGACAGGAGGTCAGGACACTGAGCATACCAGAGAAGTAGTAGAGAGAAGTTCTCAGTATATGAGCTCACTTGGTATTTTATTATATGCCAACGTTTTGGCCTTATTTTTAGGCCTACATCAGGGCTGAGAATAAAACCAAACAGAATAAAAATATCAACAGTGCACTACCAAAGAAAATATGTAATATAATACCAGAGAAAAACTGGCCAGTTCTGAACCCTTTTCAACGGTTTTTCATACTTTAAGTCCTTGAAACTCTGTTGTGATTCCGGCTCTTCACCTTGCATGGACAATCTATAATCTATAAATTTCGGGATTTGCCATGGCAAATCCTCTTGCTCCAACCTTTCCAGCATTGTTATTTGGAATGATCTCCTAAATACCCCTTTTCCCTGATGATGATGTTCTTTTGTATTCCATATTATAATAGAACTCCTGAAATCTTATCATTCTTTAACTCTTACCATCCCCACCTTCATTTCACTGTCCAATTTGAATCTAATTACACCCTACCTTTTCTTCCCCTCCCCATCATTAGAACCCTAACTACACTATCTGCAGATTGGTTCACAAAACCTACTTACCCTGGCAGACCCCTCAACTACCATTCACAACATCCTCATCACCAAAAAATTAATATAGTTAAAAATATCATTTATCACATTGCCTATCCCTATCTGACTCCTGCTACCATGAAACCAACAAAAACCACATCAAAAAAATCCTTTTAAAAAATAATTGTCATCTCAATTCCATCAACAAACTCATCCATGACCCCAAAAACTCTCCTTCTGTTATTACCTACAACCACCTTCTATTCCTCTTTTTATAATTCTATGGCATATCAACCATAAACCTGCGCAATGTTTTAAGTTAGTTATTGTTAGATAAAATGGGCACTGGGTTACATATAGTAATAAAAAAAGAGTAAGGTTTCAATCGATATAAGTTTGGTAATTATAGATTGTGAGTAATCAATAATTATTTCGCAAGTCATTGATGGCTCTTGTGCCATCTTCCAGGGTTTAGGAATTTCATAGGTAATAATCACTAGCTTCACCATGAAAATGAAATGAAACTTCCTAAACAACATTTTATGATACTTAATCTGAATTGTTTGCGTGTTAATTATGTATTATTCACTGTATGTTGTAAAGTATACTTTTCTATCTCTCTTAGTTCTAATTATAATTAATAATTAAGTTGGCAACCATAAAATATATCTCTATACCTGCAAAAAAAAATGCATCCTAATGTCTTAGGATTAACCTTCATAAATGATTGTAAGGATGCATTAGTTTCCATTTGCAAAATTATTGGAAATTTAAAGTGCAAAAAAAATTGTTTGCAGTCCATAAAATTTTTTTAACCATTGTCTTTAAAAATCCTTATTGATCTAAAAATTGGGAATCAATGCACAATTCAAAAAACACTCTAACTCTGATCAGCTAGGTTTCTATGATATATTATAGTAATTTAAAATGACTGAATAATCCTTCAGAAAAAAATAATGACAATCAAATAAAAATTAGCTATTTAGAAATAAAAGTACTTCATTTTTGCAAATGTTGAGATTTGTGATGAGAGAATTCTCGGAAAACAATCAGTAATCTCTTGAAGGTCTCACAAAGATTTTTTTTCTTTATATCTAAGAATCTTAAGAGTTTATATTTACCATAAAATTCTTGCTAACAAAATTATAAATTTATTATTTATAATATGAAAATACAACTAAACTGTAGAAAATCTCAGCTCAAGATATTTACTTCTATAATCTATGGACTTGTAGGCTTATTAGGTATGAGAATTGAAATTAAAACACTGACTTGGTATATTTAAAAAAATAATTATATTTTAAAATGATCATCAATTAATAAATCAAATATTGCAAAGTTTATTTAACAGGCCAATTATGACTCCAGTAACATCATAGCTAGTTCATTCATTTGAATAAATATTAAACTATTTAAAAAAAAAAAAAGTGGCATTCATTAATAATTAACATAATAAAATAATTTTTAAATAAAAATTATATACATAGATATATTTGTGAGGTAAAAGTATTATAAATCTAAATTCTTTTAAAAACAAATATATTACAGTGATGTTTTGTAAATGCCCTTTAATATTTACAAAATCACTCTTTATTAATTAGCACTTCTTTAATTTCGGATAGTTGAAATCCAAAATGTCAATCTACAAAATTGATTTGTACTGTGAAGAACTATATAGTTTCATTAATCTATTGAAAGTGATCTAAATGAGCCTTCCATTCTATCTTGTTTATTTTTTTGTGGCCTTTTTTGAAGATCAGCAATTAATGAATCACAGCCTCGAAGCCATTCTTTATATTCTTCTTTTATTAATTTGACAGATTCGTCTGTAATAAAAAAAATTCATTCATCATAAAATTATTTTAGTAACTGGAAATAATCGATGATTAAAAAATAAAGCATGTTTTTTTCACCAAAGGAGAGTGAGAAAGAAAACTGAGCAATAATAAAACATAATTTAAAAATCAGTATCTTTAAAAAGTCAATAAATTGCGAGCATATTGGTTGGGTAATATTTGGTACATGGTGCAAAATTTATTAGCTGAAAGTGAATGATTTATAAAAGTATCAGTTCTATTTATTCAGTTGAGAAACATGAAAGCTTTGTCACTGGTACAAGTCCTTATCACAATCCTCTAATGAAAGCTGAATTTACATAATTATGATGAATTACCATGAATAACAGATGTGGGTTTGCTATCTCCGCCATATTCTTCTGGTAAAATCTCCAAAGGCACAAATGGTTTCAACGTATCCAGAGTATGGTGAAAGTGCAGCTAAAAACACAAAGTAATCTTATTGTCAGATATTCCAATGAAGATCATAGAATAGAAATTTTTATTTATAAATTAATATATCAGAGATGTCTTCATAAATAATATTAAGAAGGTAATATATTATATATTAGTAATAATATTAAGGTGCAGTAGCACTAAGCTTGAGGGTGGTTCAATGTCTAGATGGAAAGTCCAATATTATCAACAAAAAAAATCAAGTCCAATTTTACCAGCAATTTATTTATTGAATAAATTGTTAAAATTATTCCATTAATCAAGATAATAGAAAAAGAAAGTACATTATCTTGCAAAAGGTCAGATTTTTTAATTTAATTTTGATGATGTGAAATACTCAATTTTTTAATTCCTGCAATTTGAACAACAAATCCCAAAAATTATGATTTTTTTATTGTTATTTGTGGTTTATGTTAATTGGAATTACTATTGCATGAAGTTTAATTATTTGGTCCTAACAAGTTAACAATTTTCATTTGTTTATACCTTTTATCACATGACTGTGTTGTAGGAAGATAATTTTTCAAGATGTTTTGCTTCGATTACAATCATTTTGTCAGAATGTATGTGACGATTTTTATAGCAAGAGGTCCATAGATTTTCAAATGTCAGAGCTCAAACTATGGCTTGTAATCACATGTATGTTTTAAAACATTTTTAGCTTTTAATACTATACTAAATGTATTAAATCTGATTGTTTAAAGATTTCTATCTTCTTAATTTTTTTTATTATTTTTTTCTATTTATAAGTGAGCTTAATGTTCATTATAGCTTAAATAACCCAGTCAACTCCCTTGAATGCCTTAGGAACAAAGTAACCTTAAAGTACTCGATAAATATTTCATTATATTTTAAATATGTCTGAAATTTTTTTTATTATAGTAGACTTGTCTCACTGTTGCCTTCCACCTATATCATCTAATGGCCTTTTAATAATGTGCTTTCTTTATTGTCATGTATCATCAATATCTTGAAGTCCTTACCCTCAAGAATTGACTCCTTTTATCTCAGGATATGTCGCCACAATACCTGCCTGATCTATAGCGTTTGATATAACATAATGAAAATTGTATTTTTGTATTTGGACAAGGTAGGGATGAAATATACTTACACCGCATATTGGAACATAAATTTTCTTCATACAGCAATCTATTACATTTCTACAATTCTCATCATCATGGTTCCTAAAGTGTCAGAACGTGAACAAATGCTTTCACTGGAAAACCATGTGTCGGGATTGATATATGGAGATTACATATATAATTATAAATATATGTTTGTGGAAAAATATAAATTCTTCATTCAGTTTTTAAGAATTATGCCAATAAAATCTTTTTGTATTATTAAATATGCTGTTGGATATCGATATTCGTATAATATATAATAAAAAGTAGGCTATTATAGAAGTATAACTACGAATAGATACCTACCATATCCATAACCTCAGACTGGATAAATGGCTTTACTAAATTTAAGATTTTGTCAACAAACCAAACTGTATTTATGACATGAATTCCTTTCAATCTTGCTGGATGAGCTTCCTGAAACAAGAGGTGTAGCTTATGTTTTTAAAAATACATCATCATCATAGTACATCCTCTCTCCTGATTGAATTTAGAAAAATTAAACATTTAATAAATTCAAACAAATTTGTGAAAAAAAAATTAGAATTTATAAATTCTGGAAAGACTTGATCGCTAACTTTAAATATGAATAACACCTTAAGGTCACTTTCAAAATGCACGAGTTCAACGGTGGATTAGGGATGTAATTCATTCATATTAATAAGCATGAAGTGTTTGTATCCAGGGCGGTAATAATGGGTTAGTTTTCGAACTTGGGAAAGAACGAACCACCCAAAAGTTAATTGAACCTACTGTTCAACTTTTGAGGTGTATGTGGTTTTAAGATTTAAGTTATGCTGGTAATCGAGGGATGGAGGTTTTTGGTGGTTCCTCGATAGAACCTTTGAAAAGGTCCCACTAAGGTTTAATGAGAATTCACAATGATGTTTAATGAGGGTGCACTAAACCCTTTATGATTATTACTACTAATACTACTATAATAGGACAGTATTTCTTTTTGTGAAAATTGTAGGACCAATCTTTACAAGTTTAACTACATCATCTTATGGTCATTGTCTATAGGACTGTAGAAGATGCCAGCATTGGAGTTGAGAGGAATGGTTCGGCGACAATGATTTGTTATAGAACCAATTTTTATAACAACATATTATAGTTTTTCAAGAATGTAATAATTATACTTCTACCAAAATAAAAATCTTATTTACCTAATTAAAACCACTACATTACCTGGGTATATATCATAAATGCCTTAATGTAATTCATGTATGTAGTTGCCCTTGCAAGATGGCCCATGGTGCTACCTTTCATGTCAAATAACACAATGTATCCTGGAGCTAGGCCATCCTCAGATATCCTTACATCGTTAAATGCTAAGAACACCCTAAGGCTTTCTTGAAAAATGAACTTATTCGGATCAGGATCTTTCAGTCTGTACAGTAAAACATTATAGCCTTCCGGAGTTTTTTTGGGTATAGGAGCTAATTCGCTGAAAGAAAAATATTTTAACTATTAGAATTATCTATAAAATATACTTAATTTAAGTTATTGCCACAAAGGTATGAATCACCGTCTAATACCTTAATGATAATTTAGCTTCAGTGAATATCATTGAACAAATCAAGGTGTTAATGGTTCAACTTTTTCTTAGTCGTAATAAAGTAGGTACAACTAAACTAAATAATCTACAAATAATCTTCTTTGCATTTATAAAATATTGTATATTATAAACAATGCCAAAACAAAATATATGATAACGACGAGAAGCGGGACATATAGGAATGGACCAGTAAAGATCAGTGACCGGGAATACCCTGGATGCGAGTCCTTCAGATACTTGGAAGGGATGTTGTCAAGAAACAACGACATGACAATGGAAGTCAAGGCAAGAATTACAGCGGGCAACAAGTGTTTTTATGCTCTACTAAAGGGGAGGTCTTGAAATTTAGGAATCTATCCCGGAAAAGTAAAATATTCATTAACAAGACAGTCATACGCCCCGTTTTGACATATTGCAGCGAGACATGGATCCTAACAAATGCAGCCAAAGATTCCCTCAGAATTTGGGAAAGAAGAATATTAAGAAAAATATATGGCCCAATTAAGGAAGGCGAGCAATTCAGAATGAGAAGCAATGCAGAACTGATGGAATTGCTAGCGGAGCCAGACTTAGTCACGGTCATTATAAAGAGAAGGCTTAGCTGGTTGGGTCATGTTGAACGCATGGATCCGAAGAGACTTCCTCGAAAAATGGTGTGTGATAATCCGGGAGGAAGGAGAAAACGCGGGAGACGAAGATTGAGATGGATGGAAGATGTGGAAGAGGATCTGCGTAGGATGGGAGTGCGGACATGGAGGAGGTTTGCTTCAGATAGAGCGAAGTGGAGCAAGCTGTTGGAGGAGGCCCAGGTCCTGTAAGGACTGTAGCGCCAGACTGTGAGTGAGTGAGTGTATTTCATAAAATAGAGTTCTTATTATAAAATATTTTATCTTAAAAATTGTAATTCTTTATTATAAATGTTTTATTCCATATCAGATTTTAGAACAACAATAAGATAGAATAGAAAAATAGGTTTATTCTGGGACTAGGTCCCTTAAGAATTACAATTATATACAGTGATAATAGAACATATATCTCGCCAAGAGGCTACTTAATAAAAATCATGTAGTATGTACATAAGTACTTAAGAAGTAAACAAAAACCAAAAAGTAAGTTCTTGTCATGAAAAAAAAAACAATAAAGTTATAAGAGAAGAAAATTAATTGATTAGTGAGCATCTGTTTGGGAATTAAGATGTTGGAAAAGTAAGGGTTTAAATGAGGATAGGGAAGAGGCATGGTGGATATGGCGACCTGTGGTCTGATGGTTAGCATAACAAAATACTAAACCCAAGATCGCGGGTTCGTAGCCCGGCAGGTGGCCCTAGGATTTTTTAAAGGGAATAAAAAATCCTTAGTTATGCCGTCCTTCGGAAGGGACGTTAAACAGCGGTCCCGAGTCTGTACGATGTCTGGTACTCGTTAAAAATCCCTATCCTAATAAAACCTGGATGGGCAAAATTTAGGGCTCCCACTGTAGCATCGTCCGTCCGATTAGACATAGCAACATAAAGTGACGTTAAATGAACAAACAACAAGCATGGTGGATATTAGGTGAGAATGTCAGTTCCACATACATGTGATGGAGCAGGCAAGAAAGCAATGCTTGAATGTTTTGGTTCTTTGGGAATGAGTGAAATGGTCAGAAAAGCGAGATCTTGTTTCCTGGGATTAGTTTAAGATTTTAATTGTAAGAGACTGTAGATTTATGAGGGATGTTGAATTGGTGGATTGGTATATGAGAAGAAATATTGTCTGTCGATGGAAGAGAAGACTTTAACTAGTCATAAAGGTGGGATACAAAAGACCTCCACTGGATACTGAACACAAACTCAAGTTAGCTATTTTTTGATTAACCTCAATCTGTCCTCGATTACCTTCAAGATGCCCCTAAATGTCGCACAACAGTAGTCAGAGTAGAGAAGACAAAAGATGTTATGATTGGCTTATGGTTAGGTAGTATTAGAAGATTAAATGAAGGATGGAATAAATTATTGATTGTCGGAATATTTGGATGATGTTAGATCTCCAGGTAATGGTTTGGTCAAAAGTGAGGTCTGGATTTTTAACAGAGGAACTGAAAGTGATGGGGCTATCATCTGCAAGTAATGAGAGGAAGGTGTGGATGAACCTAAGGATGGAATGGAACCAATTGACTTGTTTACAGTTTTATTGATATTTTATTCCATATCTCTTTTCAATTTGTTTAGCAATAATATGCCAATATTAAAATAATATGCCACAGTCAGTTGCAGATGTAACAGTAATAAGTTTTTCTTTATTAGCTCTAAAGAGCCATAATGGGTTCAATAGAAACTGAATGACCAGGGATTTATCAATTAACTTCAGTGTTCTGGAAAATATGCTATAGTTAATCAATCCAACCCCAACTACAATGACACAGGGAAAAACACTGAGATCACATAAATTGTTCTTTACCTCTCATATGTCGGTGATGGAGAAAGAATGCAGATTCTCAGGCCAAGTGTGTAATATTTGTATATAGTATGAGTGTGAAAAATAAGGGATGGTTTTGGTGTGATCAACTAGATAAAAATATCCATTTTTTAATGTATGTATGAGAGGAAAATAGTTGACTGGATGATCAAATGTAGAAAGGAGATAGTTGGGGGGTGCAGTAAAAAAAAACACTGAATAAGTGCTAGACTTATACTTATGTGACGACGTTTCGACCTACAGTGTAGGTCATCTTCAGGGCGATTTGGAGAGAGAAGCCGTTGGGTGCACCGGCTGACTAACAATAAAAAAAAAATAAAACACTGAATAAGTGATAGACTTATATTTATGTGCCGACGTTTCGACCTACAGTGTAGGTCATCTTCAGAGCGATTTGGAGAGAGTAGCCGTTGGGTGCACCGGCTGACTAACAATAAAATAAAAAAAACACTGAATAAGTGCTAGACTTATATTTATGTGCCGGCGTTAGTCAGCCGGTGCACCCAACGGCTTCTCTCTCCAAATCGCCCTGAAGATGACCTACACTGTAGGTCGAAACGTCGGCACATTAATATAAGTCTAGCACTTATTCAGTGTATTTTTTTACTGAACCCCCCCACTATCTCCTTTCTACATCCATTTTTTAAGTTTAAATAAAATAAAACACTGAATAAGTGCTAGACTTATATTTATGTGCCGACGTTAGTCAGCCGGTGCACCCAACGGCTTCTCTCTCCAAATCGCCCTGAAGATGACCTACACTGTAGGTCGAAATGTCGGCACATAAATATAAGTCTAGCACTTATTCAGTGTTTTTTTTACTGCCCCCCCCCAACTATCTCCTTTCTACATCCATTTTTTAAGTTTAAATAAAATAGATGGTTTACTCTCTGACCATTTTTCAACTTCTAGTTTAAGTTGCCCTTTCTGAATTGAATGATGGCACTCCAGAGTGGCTCATTTTTTATTCGGCTAATACAATAAAACTAAGTACGAAGTGACCTTTTAAAAAGAGGAAAAAATCCACGAAGATTTTTCTGAATGGAACTCAGAATGCTCATAAAAATTAAGGGGCGGCTAGAAAGTAAATTCTTATCGCGTTTCCTTATTCTGGAATTTCGAAAGAGAATGGGAGTCGGGATGAGGCAAGCTGTGCTGGCCGCCCAGTTCTGTTGCAAGTGCGAGCTGTGTAGTAACTGTTACGTTTTAGCTAACCTGTCTCACGCATCCTACGTCCTCGCTGACTGCTTTCTGGGGCAGAACCAACTGCCTTCAAAAGGTGGTTGGTGTTACGTAGATATAGGAAGTGGGAAATTTTATATTACTCCAATCCCTAATAGACCGAAAACCTAATTGCAGTATATATCTACCTCTACGTTTTCTAAAAAAATTGCTTAAGATAAACAGGTACACTAGCACGCCAAGGCAGCCGTTCTCAACAATAGCAGACAGGAACCAAATATTATTGAACTAAGGTAACCGAGTTGTTTTTTTCTGATATCGATGTTATCGTGGAAGACCAATTAAAGAATCAAGTAGCTAATTTTTTCTAACTTTTTTTTCATATTCAGTTTCTATTGAACGTTTATATGTCTTCTGGCATCCACCCAGACCATTTTCTTCCACATTTATATTAGGTCAACCAATATTACTCAACGAATGCTTATATACAATCAAATATATTCTTATTAGATTGGGAATAATAATTTTAAATGCAATTATATGTGAATCATATATGACCATAATCTAACCGCATACCATTACTTAACTTTAGCTAATATGTTAAGTGTTTAATAATATAAATATAAAATGAAAAAAATATAAATTAAAATATATGATGTGGACAACTTATGACTTTTTCGAAAATCTATTAAACTGTAAATCGGTAGCTCAAAAATTCATCCTAAACGAAATTACAATAAAATTTTCAATTTAAAAATTAAATTGATTCTTATGACTTCAATAGCATAGAAACTAGCGATTGAGACAAGAATAAAAATAATTGGCAAGATACCTAAATAAAAATCTTAATGAGTGTTTTTGGGGTTGATTCATATACTTGTATATCCCTTAATTGGGAGGAGACGCGCTAAAAATCAATTTAGAGTTTCATCCGTTTAATCAACATCATTTAAATTTTAATTTATCTAACGGTATGAAAGTGTTAATAACTAAATTTAAATTTAAATCTGTGATATGAAAGTACATTTTTGGTCAATATTTACTTTCTTCCCTAAGGAAGTAACGCTTCCGGTTTATTGCTGGTTGCTAAAATTTAATTTTCTCGTTTCCATTAGCATAAAAGTCTGATTAAAATTAAAATCTAATTATATTTTTTTTTTTTTTACCATCAAAGTTAAAGCTTCAAGTAGATACTATTCTCGGTTTGTCAATTTTAACCAAGACCAAGGGTATTATTAAATTACTGCATAATTTTTATTTACCAAATTTGAAAGTTTTTCATTATAAGTCAATACAATGTTTTATGGAAATCTATTATTGTGACCTCACCTTCATAAAAAACATCACTTCCGATAACTATGTGGCGGCAAAAGAGGCAAATTTAAACTTTCTACTGCTAATAGTTTTTGAGTTGAACTAGATTAGAATGATTGTACAAACAAATATAGAGATATCATAATGAAACTCGTCTGAATATATTATGGTATGGTTAAAATGAATATTTCTTTGAAATTCCTAAGTTTTCGCGGTTATAATATTTTTTTTACTGTTTACAAGGGTGTGAATATTAGAAATAAGAATGAATTATTTTACCTAAATCTAATAATACGTGTTGTTTTATTATTTTCTATTTTATTGTTTTATGACTCAGATAATAATGTTCCGTTTATTTTTATAGAGATATGTGTTGCTGGATGCTGTCTATAAAACCGCTTTAAGCATTGGCCAAGGAGGGTCAACTACGGGGAAAAAATAAGTCCTCGTGCGCGTGCCACTGGCGGATCTAGGAGAATTTTCAGGGGGGTCATGAGTCAATGTGAATTTGTTATTAATGTATACGATCTATATTTCAATGAAGATACATAAAATATAAAATTTTAATTCAAGACAACTGAGGCCAGAAAACAATAACATGGATAAAATAAGCTCCTTGATCAAAGCGGTAGCTATCTATATGTGAATGAAAAACATAAAAGGGTTCGGAATCGCCGATTTTGGATTCACCCATTGAGAAAACATTCGATACAATGTATAATTTTGGTGTGTAAAACGTGTTTTTTTCTTGTTGAAAACCAACTAAAACTCAGGTCAATGTCAACTAATGAGAACTCCATGCCCCCCTCAAATCCGCCAATGGCGCGTGCTGACCCAGAACACACATAACCCATGGATCTAGACCGATTCCCCATTGTTTTGAACCCAAGTGTATGTTGGTGGGAAGGCCACTTGTGAATAGCCTCCAAATTATTATTATTATTATTAGAAAATGGAGATAGTTGGGGGTGCAGTCAAGAAAACACCAAATAAGTCAGGACTTATTTATATTTGTTTGCTGGCGTTTCGACCTAATTTGTAGGTCATCTTCAGGGCTAATGGGTGAGGCCGCTAGGTGAACTGAGTAACTTCTGGTAAATGGTATAAATAAGTCCTGACTTATTTGCTGTTTTCTTGACTGCACCTCCCAACTATCTCCATTCTCTATTATTCATCCATTCAACTATTTTCCTCTCTAACATTATTATTATTTATTAACACAGGTGTACCACAGAAACAATGTTTCATAGCCAAGACTTTTTTTAATGCCAATGATGTTACAGTAAAATTTTACAATAAAAATCAATTAGAAAGAGGAAAATAACTATATTGATGAACCTTGCCTAAGATCCTCTTCTTAAAACTCATACTTTATCGTGTATGCAGTAAATCAGTAAAAATTGTGAAAAAAAGAATAATTTATTTCCACATAATTCAAACAAATTATTCTTTTTCTCATAACTAAAAAGCTATACATTTTTGGTTCATTATTTTCAAAATAATTAAGTTTGAGAGTGCTAAAGTAGGCGGGTAGGATGACTTTCCCACCTAGCCAATAATATTCTAGTATCGTGTTTTCAGTTGAATTCCATGTTCCACTCTGTTTTTAGCATCAAACTTGTTATTATAATTATGACATTTCTTATGTATTATAAATATTGCGATATAATAAATTTGAGAAGAAGTTGTTTGATATGTGATACATTTTACACGATTTTTTACAATGCTATACATCCCTACATTGATTCTGTCACTTCACATTACTTAATTGTGACAAAAAAAATTAAATTATTGGTTTTTGTTAATAAATTATAATTAATTAATCTTATTTATCAGATAAATCTGCATAATGGGCCATCATATCAGGATTATTAAAGTTTGAAATATATCTCGTTTCTCATTAAGTATGTTTGAAAAGCATTTCAAAAGTTAATGAAATTAAATAAATACCATGATAAATCAAAAAACTAAATTAATTGAGAAAATTTGAAATAAGGGAGTTATTTGATCAAAAAGAAACCATCTATAGTTACATTTCATGGACCTCACTACCTCCGATATACGTTTATGCATATATTTATATATATATATTTATTTTTCAATATATACTTACTATGTTTCGAAGTCTAATTCATCAACTTCCCTCTTTGTAAAGATTTCTTTATATTCAGCTCTTATTGTGAAATATGAATTAATAGTCGCCTTGGTCCTGTCGAGGCTGAAGTAATTACTGTGCAAGAACAGCATAACATATTCATCTGTAAGAAAATATTGCAAAGATAATTGTGCATATATCGTTTAATAATTTTTTTATTTTGGTACAGTTCTGAACACAGCAGGGGCTATTGAAAAAATATCATAGAAAGGCTATGAAATAAAGAGCAATCCAGGTAAAGAAATAATTAACTCAACACAAAAAGTGAAATTTACAAAATAAGACAAAAGCAGTGTGCAGAATAAAATACGTCCCTTCCGAAGGACGGCATAACCAAGGAATTTTTACTCCCATAAAAATATCCTAAGGCCACATGCTGGGCTAGGAACCTGTGATTATAAAAACAATATTTACACAAAGGCCAAAATAAACAAAACTTGACCTAGCAAACTCTTTTTAAAGCTTCAGTTTATACTAAGATTAACCGGAAGTTCGAAACTGTGCTAACTTTAATTGAAAAACTTAGTATCGAAGTATGTCTGGTGTTCTTGTTCTGTTCTATCAAGATAAAGCGCTTGTTTTTTATCTCTTTTTTGTATGGGCAAAAAAAGTTACTTGTTTTTGGCCATCTAACAAAATTTAGGTCACCAACATTTATGCATTGGTATTTCTTCCATATAGTTTAGAATTTTAGTAATTAGACTAGTCTGCTTATGTAGTAGTACTCATAACTATGTCAGTTCGTGATAAGAAAATAGGAATTATTATTAATAAATAATACATTGTCAGATAATATAGCTTAAGCAAGAATAATAAATCATAATTAAGTTACTAATCAACTAAGTTATTTGTACATCTTTCAAGCTCACATACGTGAGTTGAACTTTCCTCTGTCACTTTCGATATACTCTTGCATAAACAACAGTTGGTATTCCAGTGGGACTTCCATTCTTGCCTTGGCATCCGACCAACTGCTATAACTTCCATATATTGATAGATATGAGTTACTGAAGTGATGCGAATGGCGTTGCTATTTCTTTCTAAGAATACTAAGAACATAACTGCAGATGTATGTGCTAACTGCGTACCACTTTTAGAAAAGGTATTTTCTGGAGATTTGAAATCAAGCCACCTCCTTACAGCGGTTCTAAAATTATTTAATTAATTATGTCACATAGAAATTAGCTAAGCCTCGGATTGAGGAAGCTTTTCAGTTTAAGACACAATTGATTAGGTCCAGGAAATATGTTGTGACAAAATCATCACAATTTTTTTCATCATGAACAATATAAACCATCATACGATATCATCCAATAAAGGAATAAACTTTAAACTAGTGATAGAAAGTTTAATTTTGATCTATTCCCGATTTTCACTTCCCATCTTCAATGGAAATTAGCAATTCTATAATAGTATTTTAGACTACACCAATATTACAGATAAAAATTTAGATTCGACCCAAATCGGTCATAACATAATTAAATTTATGATACGCTGAATATATAGAGAGCCTAGGACTCTCATGCACTGGTTAATATATATCTCCAGATCTAAAACGTTCTAATTTTGCAGACGGTGTAGTGAAAGGCTGAACGATTATTGAAAGATGGAACCTGCATTCAATTTTCTCACTGTTATTAATTATAATGTGACTTTCAACAGCATTATTTATTAACGACTAGAAGAGACGGATGATAAGGAGCTTCATGCGATAGCGAGAAATACTTAATGGTAAAAAAATCGGCCAAGTCAAGGATACATGTCGTTTAGTAATTGATTATAATTGAGAGAGGCAATAATAATCCACTTTATTTAAATTGGTAGCTTGTTCCTGATAAATTACAATGTTGTTTCACAAATTGCATTTTGGACATTATATATTGTTGCTACGGCAACAAACAGTTTATGATACGTTTTGGGAAATTAAAAGGTCTTCAATAATAATGCAAGCTACTTTTTAGACAGCTATATAATGAGTTGAAAAGCTAATGTTTCTGACATAACATAGTTTAAAAAAAAATTCCCTAGGGAAATATTTACAAAATCCTATTAAAATACCTGAGCTTTGCGTGTTTATTTGTTTTATTAAATGTCACTTTATGTTGCCATGGCTGGTTAGCCATCGTCTGGTTAGACGATGCAACAGTAAGAATCCTAAATTTGCCTCTCCAGATATAATTAGGAAAGTAATATTTAACAAGTACCTGACAACCGCACAGATCCGGGCCGCCATTTTTCGCCCCCTCCGAAAGGCGACATAACAAATGGTTTTTTACTCCCCTTAAGAAATCCTAAGGCCAACCACTAGACCACAGGCAGCCCCAATTCATCAAAGCTATGGGATTGTGTATGAGCTCAAAAGAAATTTCACAATATGTCCAGAATACATTTAATGAAATTTTACTTCAAAATACTCTAAATGTGACAGAATTTTAATATGTTCGTGTAGTGAGTGGAGCAGCCTATCTGTGTCTACTGTTTTTAAAGAAAAAATCTATTTTTTTCCATTTTAAAGATACTATAACTCAAACAATAAAATTATAAAAAATAGAAGCTATTGAAAGTTCTTCTTGATGACAAAAGATCGGAATGCAGGAATGCTGTTATAGCCAGTAAAGAATATTCCAACAAGGATAATATAATAAAATATATTAGTGTAATAATAATTACAATAGTAATTCTTATAACAATAAACGACGGGATCAGTAGATTTCGCACAAGAATTTGTTGATTTGATGCCAATATTACTTAATTTGTACCACTACAACCCATGAAGGCCTTTGGGTTCAATTCATTGTAGGGACTATAATAATAATAATAATAATCAGGGAAGAATATTATAAAAACACTGAACACCTGGGCAATACCAGCATTGTCTTACTCCTTTGGAGTTATAAAATGGACCGATACAGACCTAGACGCTATGGACTCGTATCTAAGAGTGCAATTAGTGCATTCGAGAAAACGGCACCCTAAATCATCGGTTGTAAGGATGTACCTTCCACGAAAAGTAGGAGGGCGAGGCTTATCAAACTTGTGAAAAGCATGCCGGCGAGAGGAAGAACAACTTCGTAACTATTTTAGAAGAAATGACTCTTCAAGAGTCATTTCAACAATTGTGACATTGGACCACAAATACACTGCTCTTAGCTTACGAAGTGAGAACTTTTCCACACCTGTTAATCAAGAAAACCTTCTCAATGAGTGGAAATCTAAAGTGCTCCACGGAAGGTTTTATCATAGTCTGGCGACAGAAGGGGTAGACAAGAAAGCATCACTAATGTGGCTACATAAAGGGAAATTATTTCCTAAAACCGAAGGTTTTGTTCTAGCAATTCAGGACCAGGTGATAGCTACGAAGATCTATAGGCGCCGCATATGTGGAGAAGTCATTTCAGATATGTGTCGACTGTGCAAAACAACCACAGAATCAATCCAGCATATTACATCCTGGTGTCAGGTTCTTGCTGGCAAGGAGTATTTGCTGAGACACAACAATGTGGCAAAAATTGTACATCAAGAATTGTCAATGAAATTTAATATTGTGGACAAGACCTACCCTTATTACAGATACAGTCCTCAACCAATAATTGATAAAGGGCACGTCAAGCTGTATTGGGACCAGGCCATCATAACTGATAACGCAGTTCCTCACATCAGGCCTGATATTATGCTGATTCTAAAAGAAGAAAAAAAAAAGAAGAAAAAATGTGTAAATATAATTGAAATAGGAGTACCGGCAGATGATAACCTCCATAAGGTGGTCGCCGAAAAAACTAGGAAATATCAGGACCTGGCAGAGGAATTGAAGCAGTTATACAAGCTTGATAAAGCAAAAGTGTTGCCATTGGTTATATCCACGAATGGACTTATTCCAGAAATGACATTAAGCAGCATATAGGAATTGGACCTTAATTCCAATATTGTGGATGAAATGCAAAAAGTGGTCTTGCTCGGAACTGCGAGTATTGTTCGAAAAGTTATGAATATTTGTAATTAATTCTCTAGCCAAACCCTTGATTTATGTCCGGGTAGGTCCATTGTCCGGTAGAAACCGAGAAAAACAAATAAATAATAATAATAATAATAAGCTTTATTTTTTTTCCTCTTTCTACTATGTGCAATTTTTACATGGTTTTAAAAAGAAAAAAAGCCCTTCTTTGGGCATAAGCCTCTCCCAATTTACCCCAGCTACGTCTGTTCCAAGCAGAACTGTGCCATAATACTTGTAGGAGCTATATTGTTTTTAATACTTGCATTTTGAAGATAATCTGTCCGGAGTTTTTCACCAATAAAGGGATCCCATTTTAAAGAGGGCGGGTGAGGAGAGGCAGCTACGACTTTGAACGTTTAATTATTAAAGTTTTATATATCAACCACAGAGAATTATTTATACAATCATTTGCAAAATTTGGGTCAAACTGGAAATAAGGTGTAGAATAAATAACAGGAGTCTTCGTTCTAAAATAATAAGATGAAGAGCTGTAGAGAACACAAGATTCACACCTTTCTTACGGATGAGAACGACCAAAGAAATTGTAAATAGGCGGATCTATAGAGGAGATATATACACGGATATATAGAGATATACACACATCCATATATTATTCAAACGAATTTCTGAAAATTATTCGTCATACTAAATTACGAAATATGACATTAGAGAAAATCTACAAAATGTAGGATAGTTTTAAAAATAAACTCCTTACCTGACATTTCAGGAATATGTGGCTGATGCTTGAGCCATTCCCGGATACTTCTAACGTCATTCTTCTTTTCTTTGTCCACCATATTGGTGAGGTTCTTGTAGGGGTACCTCATCTCCTTGAAAAGAAGCAAACTTTATTTTAGGCGTAACTGGTTTTGTAATAATTGTCCTTCTAGAGATTAGAAAGAATTATTTCTATTATACATCATCAATGGAATGAAGGCAGGAGCTTTAGAATTGTAATGCCCCACAAAATAAATAAATAAAAAGTTGAAGAAGAATTTAAAGTTATTAACAAGTAAGTAGCAGGCTATCATTAGATTATTTTTTAAATTATTCTCTCTCTTTCTCTCTCTCTCTCTCTCTCTCTCTCTCTCTCTCTCTCTCTCTCTCTCTCTTTCTCTCAAAGAATGTTTGTTACAAAAATATGACGGCTACGAATGTGTTTGCGAATCGGTAGACGCATGTTATTCGATTTACGTGCAAATAAGACTTTTTTTATTTAATCGACCAACCGCAATTGCTTCCTTAATTGTAAATTTCTTGGGCTTGGCCAACAGGTTTAATCTTGTTGCAATTGATTTCTTATTACTGGAGATATGTAATAGTTGATAATGGTATTCAGATTTTAACAGTGCATTATATGAATGACAATTATGATTCGTTGTCTGATGCAAAAAAAACAACAAAAAACATTGTAAATTCTATAGAAAAAAACAAAATTGCCATGAAGAAATGAAAAAGGTTAAATAATATGAAAAAAAAAACTTAAAATATGCTAAATTTTGCCGTAAAACCAATACCAAAAAAAAAAAAAAACTGTACCACAACTAGTGAACGGATCTGGGGTTCAGTACATGGTACAGACAGTAACTGTTTCATGGACAACGGTGGTGCCAGGAGGTGATTTGTCCTAGATCACGCTCAACCCCCAGATTAAGCAACCATTGGAATTATTAAATATGATGGAGAAGCTTGACCAGCACACTGTGCGGCATTGGTTTGAAAAATTTAGTAGTGCAGATACAGCGTTGGAAAGGAAGAAGGGCTCCGGGTGACCATTAATGGATATTGATGAGATTATGCAGGAAGCATTTGAGTCAAATCTATCCAAAAATACTCGCGAACTTGCCAGGGAGTGTTCTTAATTAGATTACCGACAGTGTCGAAAGATACTGTTAGTCGCCATCTACGCTCCATTGGGAAGGTGACCGGTCCCTCACGAACTTACTCCTCAGAAATCAGTTAGGAGGTTAGAAATTAGTGAAAATATTTTGAAAAAACCTTCTGATATTAGATTTTACCGGATGATTGTCCCCATGAAAAGTGGGTTTACTAGCGAAATCCGAATAGCCGTGGTCAATGGCTAGATATCGGTCAAACTGTTTTTCCGGTTGCTGCAAGAGGGCTAGTTGAAAAGAAATCCATGCTTTGCATTGTTTTTTTAATTTTGAAGATGTTATTCTTCACGAATTGGCTCCTGATGGATGCTCTATGATTTTCTGAGCTCTACTGCGAACAACCGAAAAGATTATATGCTAAGTTGTTTGAGTGTCCTGTTTTGATCAACCGAAAAGCAGTTTTATTACAAGATAATCTTCCTCCTCTCTTCCTCACACCTCCATATAGATCAGACCTCGCACCATCGGATAACTACTTGTTTCAATCCATGTTCCATTTTCTTCAAGGGAAAAAATTTGACAATTTTGCGGAAGATGAGATTGCGGTCCAAGAGTTCTTTGACTGTCATCCCAAGGAATGGTATCAGCGTGGGATTGGAGAAATTGGCTAGCAGATGGCTAATGACGGCAGATACCAATGAACTATACTTTGAGTATTATTTATATTTTATATCAAAGAAATAATTATACAAACATTTGGTAATTTTTGTATACACCCTATTACGAGTATAATAAAAGAATTGATTTTATTATTATAATAACTTAAACAACAAATTACGATTGCTGTTTCATAGTGAAATGGTAAATGATCCATAAAAAAAGTAAATAGTTCCTTAACTATGTTTTAAGATTATTTAATAGTTATTTAAATCCGCCCTATAAATCACCATGAAATCAATCCGAAAGTAAGGTCGATAGATCAACAAGGAATCATTCAAATAGATGGATCGATAGACGAAGAAATACATTCGCTGAACTGTTATTGGGTGTAAAAATATGGTTTTATTCGGTGATTTGAGTTTTTAAATCCTGACTTGTATATAAGCATCAAACATGACGCTTAAATGATAATATCACAATAGAGAGAATATTGCTATCAATTTCAGATTTTTAAAATTTGTCCCTATTGAAATACAAAGGGTCAATCTTTATTTGTCTGTAAAATCTCAGCATCTGCTATTCCCTTTTATATCTGGATGAATTTCCACAAGAAGGACAGAAGGCTTTCACACGTGTTTTTTACTCTTCTTAATTAGATTACCAGATTTGAATTTTCGATGAGAGACTACTTCCAAATTTCTGTATTTTAATAAATATAAACACTTATAGTTGATGTCCATTAAAGAAGAAAATGGAGCGCTAAATACTTATTTTGAAAAAAATAACTAATAAAAATATATAAATGTGATCAAATTTATATATTGATATGATTATATGGTTATTATTTAAATATTAAGTTTCTGCGTATTTTTAATGCTGATAAGCCCTGCGTAACACCTGACCTCTTAAAAAAAAACATAAAGCTATGTAGGTATATTATTTTTTAAAAACAAAAAAAAATGATGAGGGAACCCGGAAACTGGAAAATCCAATATAAATATAATTATGATTAATGTTTACCAAGCGTGAAGAATATCCTTGACCACGGCAATGGATTGTTTCAAGGATCTTTTATTACACGTCGGGTTATAGCCGTGAAGAGTAGTTGTAATAACGAGTTGAATTGTTTGAAAAATATTTAAGTCTTAAGTCTTAAAGGGTATGGTACCAAAATAATTCAACCAGTCCTGCCATAGCGTAATTTTCCTCGAGCAAAATTCATGTTGGCCATTTCATAATTATGGGTTGTTTAGAATAAAAAGTTAGTGAAATCCATAAAATTTCTTTTGTGGATTTCTCTGGATTGGTGTGGTTCTATTTTACTGGTATCTTGGTGGTTCCTTTTTCCTGAATATCTTAGTAGATATTCAGGAAATATCGGTTTTTGGAATTTTTATTTGTGTGGAGTGAGACGGGGTTCGTTTATATATATTGAAGTTATGATTTTATGGTGCTGAGATTGGTGTTTTTCTGCTGGTCTGGATCGAGGCTATATATGTTTTCATTACAATAGATATCAAACAATGTTTGAATTTATGTTTATAATAACTGGTTATTATTAACAAATCAAATCGCTTCCTCAAAAGGACAACGAAATAACAATTATTCCATCTCCAACTTTTTTTTTTTCTTTTTTTTTAGTAAAGTCATATTATGAGTTGTATCAGGTTTGAACTTTAAAGTATCATGTTAAAGTTTTATTGGAATAATGACATATGTTAAAATTACAAAAAAGTGTCACGGTTTTAAACATTTTGTATTGGTTAATAAAGGAACTTTAATACCATCATTATTATAGGAATGCATTGCTTTAGTAATACCCAAATTTTTATTTTATTCACATGGAACTTTCTAATAGCTCTATTCAAAAGTCAGGTTTTTTGAATTACGACGTTCTTCTTTTGAAGAAGCGATATTTAAAACGGGAAATATTTCTCACAAAGTCGTTGATATTGATGAATATCCTTGACTATAGCTGTAGATTGTTCCTAGGATATTTGTTTGTGAGATTGAGAAGTAGAGATGAAGTTGGATTTCCTAAAGAGAGAAGAAAAGAAGAGCGTTTTTAATATTTGTATTTTGAAGAGAATATTTGAAATATGATCCCCTTCAAAAGAACAATAAATAAAAATGAATTATAAAGTAGAGCGGTTTAGTTTTGGATTTAAAATAATTTTAAATACAATATAACGCTTTCAAATTCAACAATTAATTTTTTAACTCGGGGAAATTATAAAAATGTTTTTTTTAATTAACTTAAGAATTGGTCAACTATCTAAGTATAACTAAGTTTTTAATATTTGTATTTTGAAGAGAATATTTAAAATATTTAAAAATGATCACCATCAAAAGAACAATAAATAAAAATGAATTATAAAGTAGAGCGGTTTAGTTTTGGATTTAAAATAATTTTAAAAACAATATAACGTTTTCAAATTCAACAATTAATTTTTTAACTCGGGGAAATTATAAAAATGTTTTTTTTAATTAACTTAAGAATTGGTTAACTATCCGTTTTACGTTTTAAGTTGTGACAAAAAACACAGGAAGTTCCAAATATTAATTAAAAACGTAATTATCAAGAAAAACATGTAAAAATCAATTAATCTCTTTTCTGCTTCAGAGGCAACAACTTATTTCGCGGTTGTCGGCATTAGAAAAGGAAAATTCAAGTTCTTGAAATATGATTCAATCACTTCTAATGTCAGGAGCGTTTGGTATTTAAGGCTTGATTCTTAAAATGAGAAAATATTTTGCACGATCCAACCCATCCTACAGAAAATTCACTTTCACCTAATTTTGTATCTCCTAATTGTTCCAATGACCTCGAGATAGCAAAATAACTTTACTAATTAGTTTATTAATCCAACTTATCAGCTAAGATTTCTCTTCCTTTGATGATCACAATAAGAGGTGTTCGAATCGTGCTAAGAAATATTTTTGGGTATTTTAGGAAAGAAGAAATGGGTATTATGTAGAATTCAAACATACTTTTTCTAAGGTAAATATTCTTTTTTTTACTAATTGTCAGTACTAACACATAAAGTACGAAAACATAGTATCAACTTTTCGAAATATCCTGTGCTAGGTATTCACAGTTTATAATTTTACGAATAAATCAAATAATAAAATATTTTATTTACAGGGAGTTTGTAACTTCATAACATTCAATGAGATTCCACATCAATGTAAGTTTCACAATTCATAGAGAAAACAATTAACTAATTAGATTCATCTTTAATTCATTTCATTTTGAACGGAAAATCATTAGAAGCGCGAATATTGGAGCCATTCTCTTGATCTAACAGAAAAGTCGATGAAAAGTAGGAAAACTTTTATATCCTCCTTTTATCATAAGTTTGAACACGTAGTCTGTAGTCCGTTCGTTCGTCGACGATATATCAAAAAGAAAAGAGGATGAAAATACCAAAAAAAAATGCAAACTCTGATTCTTATTGTTAAAAGAGTCCTTGGTATCTGTGAAATCGTTTGTAACTCTAAAATATAAGAAAAACAATTAAAGATAAAATAACGTTCAGTCTTGATTTCCTTTATAATTTATAACTTCTTCTGTTCACCTCTCATATTAAAAAGAATATTTCCGATTTGGGCTAATTGTTAGGATCATTTATTAAATTAGCTCACTGCGTCTCTCCCCTTATCCTTCCAGTATCGTCCACTCGTCTTTGATATGCATTGGATTCCGAAGCCTGTGCACAATTTAAGAATCTTACGTAACTACCTCAAACACTAAGTACAATCTAGGTTTTCTTCGTGTCTCATGTATTTCTTCTGAAGTCCTTTAATTTTAACCTTGTCTCCTGGCATTATTGCAACATTTCCCTTCTGATTCAATTTAATTATATTGTTCCTAAGATTCTTCTCTGAATTCTTAATCAGTAGCGTCCGTTCTAGGTTTCTAGTAGGACTTTAAAATTCCGCAACATCTTGGTGTCGGCATAACTAGTGTCATAAAAAAAAACGCTAGTACCTACTATGCCAAAATCGAGCGTTCGTAAACCGGCAGGTATCTTTATGATTTTTCAAATATAGTAAAACATCCTTAATTATGCCCTTTTTTCGGAAGGAACGTAAAATGTGCGGTGTCAGTTACTGGTTAAAGATCTCTATCCTAATTATACCTAGATATGCAATATTTAGGACTTCTACTGTAGCATCGTCCTAAAGCTATAGCGGTATAAAGTGACGTTAAATGAATAAACAATTAAGTGCGAGTAGTATATTACTAAGGTATATTTGTTGCTCGGGATAGTATATGATACGCCTTCAGTAAGGCTTATGCCAATAGCAGCTCAAAAGAATGAATGCTGTTAACAAGTTTTTGAGTTTCTAATACCAAATACCATTTCAGTTTATAAAATGCTATTCTTCAGTTGTATTATGATGGTGTAGCCTAATTAATATACTTGGGCCAGACAGGAATGGCGAAAACGTATGAAGGAGGCCAAAGCTCCTTGATGGGTTGTAGAGCCATGAAAGAACAAGCCTAAGTAATAAATATGAACGTTGGTTATAATTTAAAGAGAAAATAAACCTTTTCCAATCTAGTTTAGATTAGCAATAACAAGCCATTTTAATACAATTCTTTTTAATTTGCAGAAACAATACTTCATAATTTTTGCATAGGGGCAACTGTTATCATCGAACCAATAGATCAGTCACTAACGGGTGTTTTTTTGAGTGCCTCTATTAAGAAGATAATTGCAATTGGTTTGTATTTTGTATTATTAATGCAGTGCATACACGTCACAAGTAATTTTTAAAAAAATTATTTTTTATAAAATCATAATGCATTAGTAAGTTTTAACAATACTTTAATTCATACATTAATATCACTGGCAAAAAACATTACAAGTTGCAATTATGTTTAGAGGCCATTATTTATTAGTTGCCCTTATGTTACAAGTTGTATTATGAAAAGAAGCCCGCTTAATGATTATGAACATGTGCTGGAATCATTAGAGTAGATAGAATCCTAGAAGAGACTCTGGGAACTACTGAACTCTTCAAATGGCCACGTAGAGCTATAATAGCAGATAACAATCATATACTTTACGTAAGGAGGTGAAAAAACTTCCATCTTCTGGGGGGTGGGGTACTGAGTACTGGGTACCCCAGCCATTATAATTAAACATATATACTCAATTTTTTATTTTAATTACATTCAAGTAATTTATTCCAATTATTTAAACCTTCTTTTAGATATGTAGATAGTTGGATCACTAAAAAAATAATTTTGAGAAAAAAATATGTATTTTTATAAATCTTCGGTTAAATGGTTACAATTCATTTTAAAGGTTAAAAACACGTATAGAAAAAACGAATAAATGTAAAACTTATAATAATTTAAAAAAGGGATATATAAGTAATACAAGTATGATTTAAAAATTGGAAAAATGATTAATAAAAAATACTGCAACAGTTTATGTTTTCCTACTTCTTCGCACAGTTTTTGCATAGAACTCAACTTGCATGTTGATTGTAGACTAGAGTTGCATACCTTGGTAGTTTTTTATCACTTTTTCGAGGACACGTGATGCAGGTAATTTAGGTTTTCTGGGCCTTTTTCGATCAATATGTGTTTGGGGAGTAGTTGTACTTCTTGTAACTTGTGGGCTCCTCCCTTTGAATATAACTCGGTGCATTCTAGCAATCAGCGGCTTAGAGAGCCTAGGGTTTTCTATTCTTCTCTTCAAATGAGGAGGGTTAAGGCTGTTCCCTGATTCCTTATTGAAATTAAAAGCCTAGATGCACGAAAAATCATGCATAGCCCGCTGGTAGTAGGAGGGGAGAAAAGTTACGTTTGTAGGAAGGTGGGGTACTCTGCGACTTTCTCATGGTTTTAATTGTTCAATAAATTTTATTATCTGATAAAATTAATCATTCGTTGATTTTAGAAAAAGTAAAAAAAAATTAAAATTTTAAGAAAAAAATTCAGGTTTTGAGAAACGTTTCAAAGTCCATTGGGGAATTGTATACCCCACGTCCTTAATTAAAGGATATGCTATGCAGAAGTGACTCGTTTACATGGTGACGGTATGATCGTGACAGTAAACCTAATCTAACCTTCTCGTTTGTTTGTTTGTTCATTTAACGTCACTTTATGTTGCTATGGCTAATCGGACGATGCTACAGTGGGAGCTCTAAATTTTGCCTATCCAGGTTTAAATTATGATAGGGATTTTTAACGAGTACCTGACATAGTACAGGCTCGGGACTCTCGTTTAACGTCCCTTCCAAAGGACGGCGTAACTAAGGATTTTTTACTCCCTTAAAAAACCCTAGGGCCACCTTCCGGGCTACGAACCCGCGACCTTGGGTTTAGTAGTTTGTTACGCTAACCACTAGACCACAGGTGAGCTTAACCTAACCTTCTTATCAAAAGGTATGTTTTGATTACTTCCCAACTTGAAACGGTATGTATGGTTTACTTTATTTAATCATAGGAGGCGGCTTATCACGGAATATTGATGTTCCTAACATCAGATCGATCCAGAGGAAGCAGACAAGCAAGTGGGCCTTATGGTCCTTTACATCAACTTCCTATTAATCCTTTTACATTGCCGTTCAGTATTGCCTACATAGGTCTGAAAATGTCCACTTCTCAAGAACACCTTGAAGAAAATATGAATTAACCTGGGGAGGTATCGAACCCAAGTTCCGACAAGAGCAATGTGCAACCCTCACTCCAACGTTCTCGGCCGACTCGTCCAATGAAAGTGGGAAATAAAACTACTATGTTATTATTGTATATTATGTAATACCATTGTGTATATTGTAGTTTTTATAATATTATCGTTCCTTCTTCTGTTTTATTCTCTCCATTTTTCCATTGTCAGAAGGCTGATATCGGAATCTAAAACAGGACATTGCCACAGGTTTCTTTTGCGATGGTTCTATCATGGGGCATCAGTATGTGGCGTATATTTGTAATAATGAAAGGAATTATGAAACGTTATAACCTGAACTTACTCTCAATTTCTCATATGTTATGGTTCTTTTCCAAACCATAACAAACTTAAAAATATTTTCTTTCTTTGAACAAACTTCAAAATATTTGTATGTACTATTCCAATGAATATGACTTACCGTACCCTTGGATGTCGACGGAATACTCATTGAAATTTATCAACCACACTTTTTTCGACAATTTTTTTTCATATCTTTCAACAAAAACATTTTGTAGAATTTACAAATTAAAAAAAATTATGAAATACATTGTTGATAAATTTTTTTGAATTAATTATTATTTACAATGCTTAATGCTTTTACACTTTATTCATTTATTGTAAATAAATAGTATAATTTATTCAATATGTGGTTTACTGATATATTGATAATACTTTTGTTAGATATATTATGCATCTTCAATAAAATCTTTAAAACTCACACCTACAAATAAGTTTTGTTATTACACAACAATAGTTAATTTTATACATTAATTATGTTTATATGGAAACAAACAAAAGCTCTGTGATCCCTACTAAGTTCAAACTTAATAGAAATGTCAAGCAAGATCCGTATGGTGTTAAATTGGAAAATACTTCAGTCCGCTATTTTCTTTAAAATAAGAATTTTCATACACCTGACATCAATTCACTCTACCACTTAGGCCTAGCTGCGGTTATTAATATGATGTAATGATACTAATCTACACCTTAATTAGTTAAAATATTCACACAGGATTCGGGTCACTTAACAGAAGAAACCATTTGACGGTTTGTCCTTTTCCTAGTCGGAGGTTTTCAAAAATATGGACTGCTTTTAACGTAAATAAAATAATCCACAATGAACGATTTTTTTTTTTCTCTTTCGATTTTTATCCATACCTGCCAAGTTCAACAAATAGACAATCTGAAAATTTCCTGCCTGTGAGATAAAGAGAAAATTGCATGAAGTGGTCTGCAGCACCTGCACTCACATGGCTTGATTTTATATTCTTATGATAACAGATCTCATAAGAATAAGAAAGTAATCAGAAGAATATTATTATATAGTGCTGAGAAATTAGTAAAACTATCGCTCCTTTTTTCTCTTATATCCAATACAGCTAAATAAAGAGCTCAATATAGCAGCAGTATGTAATAAATTCCTAACAATAAATTTTAACTTCACGGACGTGATTGTGATGATATGACAACTGTACTGACGCGCCATAACCTTGTGGAAAATTGAAAGTAGATAATGTTTATTTATTATCATTATATTTATTATAAGAAGACTTGATTCCTAATTCCTTAATAACAGTATATTATTCTAATCACTAAGGTGGGAGAAAGCGACCGTGCGGTGCGTTGTATTATGAATATAAATAACAATAAGTTTGTTGTTTATATTCATAATATAATCTAAAATAATTTAAATACAATCTAGGTAACAAAGTTACCTTTTATTTATTAGCTTGTACAGTCGTCACTGTATTTCAAAAACTACAATACCTACTCATTTTGCTGTATTATTACTGGTGGTTCCCGTTATACGCACAAGTTCAACAAAATCATGTAAACAAAAAAAATTAAATGAATATAAAGACAGAAATGACCTAATATGGTAAGATTCGACTACTAAGTGAAAACTGTAGTTGACATTGAAAACATCTTAAAGGTGACATAGTTACTATGGTCGTCTTGATTTGTTTATCATTTTTAGAGTTTGGAGAAGCCTTAAAAACATAAAAAGGTCTGATGGCAGGATATAGTAGTTCAAAAGTTTCATTTGCTTTTTAAAAATCAGTGAACTTATCTATTATTACCTAAAATAATTATTACATATATATATATATATATATATATATATATATATATATATATATATATATGTATATATATATATATATATATATATATATATATATATATATATATGTTGTGGAGTAGAAAGAACAGGAGATAACCTGATGAGTTCGGATTGTTTTATAAATATAAATTAAAGCGAAACGGCTTAAATAAAAAATTCCTGAGAAAAACCTTGGGTAATAGCTCGTTTTACTATAAACGTAAAACATTAACCGTGTAACCAAAAAAACTAAATAAAACTACAACGTCACAATAAAACTAAATATCATTATTATCAAAAGAGTAATGGTTATTTGTTTTATTTGCTGACATATTTAATTACTCCATTCTTCTCGAGTTCTCCAAGAATAATTCTTCGTTGGATCTTCAATGACACTAAGCGAAACAACATTACAAATATCAGCATACCATATACCTTAGTATATCCCATTTGTCAGGAACAGCCGTTTGAGACACAGCAATAATCGTGTTTTGTATTGGAATAATTACATACTTAAAAAAATTGATGCATAGTTATATAAGACGGCATATAATACGCCAACGGGTTTAAGAACCAAAAAAAGGACAATATATATCCGTATTTAAAAAAAATAATTGCTTGTGTAATTATGATAAATTGACTTCTAAAAGAATAAAATGTTTTTCTTTAGCGCGTATTTTAATATAAATTACAAATCATATATATATATATATATATATATATATATATATATATATATATATATATATATATATATATATATATATTTGTTTTCGTATTGGCCTGCTAAGGACCACGTCATTTCAACTGCTTATATACGTCTACACTACGTCTATACGTAGTTACTTTTTTTTTAAACCGAAGTTGGTGAGTAGTTATGCTTGTAATCTTTGAGCTAAAATCCTCTTTCTCTGACAGCATAAATGCTAATAACCCTTTAGTAGTGATATATTTGTTAAACATATAGTTCGATATCCAATGAATCTTCAGGTACCTGAGGTGTCAATCACAGTGGCGAGTGATAATCCTCGTGTGAAGATTTCTTAGAGGAATGGAAAGCACGTAGGAGTTCTTCGGCGCATTCCCGTCATCTAAACCACACATGCACAACACATACGTTCCTTCGCGAATGAACTAAAAAGAAATGGATTGCATGAACAGTATTGCATACAAGAAAGAAAAAGTCCTGGAGATCACTTATATTTTCTACTCACGTTGCAAGTTTTTTATACGAAACACTCGTCTTCCATACGCGAAAATTAGTACTATTTTATCAATTTAGTAAAAGTCATAAATGGCTCATAAACCCATTAAGTCATAAACCCTTAGCGATAGCCGAGAACTCTAATGCTTAGACCTACGGAAACATAAAGCTTACCGTAAACTGACAGTTCTAAACAAAATAACACGAAATTTGTTTTCAAATTTGTTTGTGTCAAATAACTCAAAATAAAAATATGAAAATTCCAACAAGAAAAAAAATTCTAATATTGGCAAAAGAATAACATAAAAGAAGAAGGCAAAAGAAACAAACATAAATCTATCTATGCTGAAGAAATTGGTCCGGGTAGAGGTCACTGAATGAAATTCTCAAGTAATTTCAAAAGATATTTATTGATAGCCAACGTTTCGACCTACGCTGTAGGTCTTCTTCAGGGCTGTGGGGGTGGGACGGGGGACGGGGGTCCTCTCTGGCTATGAAACACTGACTTTAAAACTCAGTCAGTGTTTCATAGCCAGAGAGGACAACACTATAGATAGGTATTACTAGGTAGTGAAGTGAGCTTAAAAAGTAATGTAACAAATCCTTTACACTGAGGTTATCATAGTTCGTCTCTTGTCTACAACATCAGAGATAACAGAGTTGGTTTCTTTGGAGGGAAAGAGAACCGTTGAGATTGTACTAACAAGATGTTGTGAAAGAGCAAAGCGTGCGTGCGTGATACTTTTACCAGCTACCTCAAACTGTGTCCTTTCCAACAACAAGCAATTTAACATTATTTCACCACAACATCTATTTTTATCCAACTCCATTGGAATTTATTTATTTTTTTAATTATTGTAACTAACGATTTATAAAAATTAATATCACTTACCTAATAAGCTACAACTACTTGGCGCTCGATATCAGAATATTCTTCTTTCAGCACTTTTACTTATAATAATGCATACTTAACTCTGCACATTGAATTCCCAGCATTGTTTACTGAGTGAAACCCTTTGACGTCAGCTGTATATTCGCCCGGATAATACTTCTTACATTAACTAAATTATTATTAATTTGCGTCAATACTTTAATATATCTTATTGTAAAAAATTGATAATAAAGGCCAATGTATGTGCTAAGCGGATAAACCAGCAAATGCTAACTTATTACCATTTGAAAGTCAATAGAATTGTCTTCTACAAATGATACTTAAACATTCTTGTTATCTCTGATGATCAAGTTTTTTTTCCTAGTCCATTATTGAAAAACCATTTACTCGATGATGTCAAGATGTTAAAGCAATGACCCAGGTTAATGTTGGGTCGGATTCTACATATAGTCGATGTATGCTTATTCACGAAATGTGTATTCGACAATCACATATTTTAATATGATAATCACATATTATATTTTCTTTAATGCTCATAAAAAATATATATCTAGGGTTAAAATACAGATTAATACATCTTTAAGAGAAAAAAAGATTTTCAGGTACACCTCTTAGTGATCAAATCTAGGATGTAGATACCTTGGTCACAACTAAAAAACTACAAAATGGTGATCAAACTACAAAACGGTGAACCGATTCTTCAATTAGTTGGAGGAAAGGCTTTTCGACCAATCGCCCAAGGACACCAAAATCTCTTTTTTTCAAAAATTAAATTTGATTTTTCTTTATGATTTTTAAGGCGAAGTTGCGTAACCATCTGCTGATTTTTCGCCAAAAATCCGCAATTTCGCTCCCCCATACCCGTATCTATTTTTCACTATTCCATAGCTGCTTATCTCAGCCTTCATCTCTTGCGATGCTGAGTATGGAGTTATTTGGAAGTTTCTTTGGCTATCCTACAAGTGTCGCAACCATGTCAACAACAGTCCTTTCTCAACTCTGGTCTCGTCCATTTAAGTTGCTGCCCGGATTTCTTCATTCCTTCATTTGATTAAAAAGACGCACCTCTTAAATTCTAATTCGTGGAAATGAATAAATCATTTGAATGAAAAGCTTCAGTATGCCTTTTTTTTCATATTGAATGTCTTTTGAAACCTTGGTTTCCAACACATAGTTTCTTACTATTAGAGAATTTTACCTTCACACGGACGATTTTCTCCTCAATATAATCTATATGATCAATTATTATAAATAATTACTTTATATTTCAATATTTTTTTGGAGCTATGATTATTTGATAAATCCAAATACTACTTCCGGTGTTCCCATTATAACGAATGCGTTGGTCCTATTACCATAATGCTTTATTTAAAAAGACCATAAACGCTAAATTTAAAAAGATTTTTACTATATTTTCGCAGACGTAGTCCATGTTTCTGCTGTATAAGTTAGAATACTCAATTAGAGAACAGAAGATTTTATTTATATTATCTTTAGAATGACTATTGTGGTATATGAAGCATATTGTTGCATTTCTTGAATAATTTTTCTTTTTTTTTCCAATGTAGATCCTAAGTATTTGAAACTATCTTCAGACTTCCATAATCATTACATAATTTTTTTCTTACAACCATGTATTCTCTTTTTACAAAATTAAACTTCATATCCCATTCTTTACACTGTGTATTTAACTTTTAAGCACGAAAATCATATTCTCCCTGTCTTGCTCCAGCACGTCATAAATAAAAATACTAGTAAGATGGTCGGAGCCAACTAGGAAGCCCATCTTTCCACATTATCTAAGCCACTACTTATTATTATTAGTATTATTACTTACTGTAATAATAAAAATATATGCATTGACCATATATTCACCCTAAGGCAATTGTTGGAGAAACATCAAACCGTTTCCAGAGACATCGAACTAATATTTATAGATCTGGAGAAGACTATTACGGCAAGCCCTCCAAAATGCACACTTAAACATAGGTCTGATAGATGATAGGCATAATAAAGGAAATGTACAAAGGAAACACCTGCCAGGTCGAAATTGGACCATATCTATGTGAGCCTTTCCCAACCAGCAATGGTTTGCTCCAAGAAGCACAACATTCTCAACTCTCCTTCTCTGTTCAAGTTTTGTCTGAAAACATGGAGAAGGAAATGCGAATCCATGGGTATTCAGTTGAAAGAAAATGTGTTCTTATATAACTTATCCTTCGCGGATGACCAGGTCAACATTGCACAAGAAACAGAAGGTGCTGTATATATGTTAAGAAAATTAAATGAGGAATGCCAGCAATGGGGTCCAGTTAATTATGCTGAGAAAACACATGACAGCCGATAATCAGTATATAGAACTGAACCCAGAAGGGGTTCTAAAAAGAGTAAGGAATTTTAAATATCTTGGCTCCATAATTGAGATAATAGAAATAAAAAGAAGAATTGCAGATAATAGAAAGATCTTTTCAATGCTCAACTCGGTATCATGGAATAGAAATATTATCCCCAAAACAAAAGAAACATATACACAATAGTATATTACTAAGTATTATGACTGTATCAGAAACTTGGATGTTGAAAAGTAACCTCAGGAAAAAACTCCTACACACAGAAATGGACTACTGGAGACGAGTGGCGGGAATATCCAGAATGGACAAAGTAAGAAATGCGACCATCAGAGAAAAGGTGGAGGCTGAAAGAACCATTATGGAAGATATTGAGAAAAAACGCCTGAAGTGGTATTTGAAAAGAATGCCTAAAGGAAGACAACTCAAAGTAGTCCACCAACGGAAAATTAGGGGAACAAGAAGACGAGGAAGAATAGACTACTGATAGAAAAAAAAAAAAAACTGACTGTAAAATATATTTTAAATTATGTGGAGGACATACCATACCCTTGTATAAGTCCTTTATTAATCTCTAAGAGGTCAGATTGAGATCTGCCTAGCTTAATTCTATACATGTTACCCGCTTGCAACTTTTCTATGACTATCAACCATCGCCGATTCCTGCCACTAACGGACTTTCCCAAACTTTCTTTTAAAGGAAATTATCATAAGCTCTTTACAGGCCAAATAGAGTTCAAGGTCTTGAACCTGAATCTTTTCCGTAACCTGTCAAATCACAAAGATGTCCACACAGGAGCGACCTTCTCTTGTTGACATTTAAATCAATAATAATATTAAATTTGAGAAGTATTGAATTATATTTTAATAAAATTTTCGATAAGAATGTATCACGACCTCAACTTCACTTCCGGCGATTGTCTAATAACTAGAATACAAGGTGCACAGCTAGATTTTTCAAATATACAAATACCAAATACGAAATTTAAACTAAGTGCAACTCATTCTGAACGCAACGTTTATAATTTTTTTTTAAATTAATTTATTCATGAAATTTACAACTGTATTATAATCAAACAACAAGTAAATGGCATGAATGATACATATGGGCATGAATAAAGACAGGTAGAGAAACTACCCAGTGGTAGTACTCAAATATCAAGTTCAACATAGGTCACCTTCTTTTCAGACGCCTTGGAAGATTATCAGGATTTAAAGAGGTTATTTGTATAAATTTTATCCCAAGGACAAAAAGTTCGTCATTGCTTGGGAGTCACTTAGACTCCTTAGCTAAAAAAAAAATTTCCTGATTTCCTGATGATATTTTCATAATTCCTTAATTTGAAACTAACTACTTGGCAGCTGATGAAATGCTAACAATCATTTTTTCTCTACAAATTCATTATCAACTATCCGGAATAGCTCCTAGGGCTATTGAACTCTCTGCATTCCAATATAAAAATATATATTAAAACGCTGTAATAAATAACAAATGCTGCATTTTTATGTCAACATAAAATTAAAATCAGATTCAAATATAAAAATTTTACAAGATACTTGAACCAGCTGAAATCGTGGATTAAAACATTGTTCCATTTTATTCCCAGGAAGCTGTTTCTGAGAATAAGAGCAGTTGTGCTGAATCGACATAGTTTCTATTTGTCCGAGCAATGCTGCTTCTTTCAGCCTAACTTCAGGCTCCAGAGCCTAAGGAAGCTGTTTAAAATTCATGTGTTCGCATTAACCATAACTTGAATATTGTTCTTAATATTTCTTTTACATTATTCAAACGATCTTCCATTTGTCTAAATATAGATTTTTCTGGATAAACATTAGACAATCTATTACTGTTCAGTGCGTTAACATATTTGTAAGAGAAAAAAAAAGGCCGGAATTGAACCGAGTCATTAATGCAAATTTATTTTAGAAGTGATTGGAAAACAGTGTCTTTTATAGTGACTGTACTTTCTATTCTCAAGTTCCTTACTTGGAGTTCTATATCACTGCAGCGGGGGACTAAAAAAGTTACAGGATAATGTTAAGCAACATCTTCGGAATGAGCACTACTATAAATCATGATTTAATGATCCGTTCATTAAAAACTTTACTTTTCAATGAATGAACTAATTAAAAACCTAAGTTTTCAATAATGACAGTTTGTAATCGAACTAAAAATTTATAATAATGATAAAAACCTCTCTATTCGTGCATTCTGAAAGGATTTTTTTTTTTTAATTTGGCACCAAAGTATTTTCATATTATATTCATTGATCAGAGAGTGTGACACAGCAAAAGTTGCTGAAGTCAGCTATGTTCAGTCAGCATTCGATATTACCATCAGCCGTTTTGTCTCAAATCTTACATATGTACAAAGTTTCCCAAGATTTATAATAAGTAGAGTAAATAATCTCCAAAAATAATATTAAATTATTTTAATAATCGGAAGTTCAATTTATTTAAAGAGAAAAATCGAAGCTTTACCCCAATTCTTTTTTATTTAATGCTGAATATCTTGTAAAAAATCAATAGCGTGATGAGTGTTATGTACCTTTTTTTAAATAAAATAAATCTGTTTAAATATATTCTCTCATAGAACTCTTTTATTTAATTAGTCCGCAATATTGTTTTTGCAAAAATATAATTCTTCCTGAGATGATAACCTAGCTCCGGTTTGAGTGGTAATAAAAATATGTTTAATTGTTATACTACTGCTTAAGTGGTATTTCTATATATCTATACGTGATCAAGAAAGTTAAATAAATAAATACAGATATCAAATTCAAATATTTCTTTAATTTTATTTTGGAAATGATCTATGATGGTGTAAAAATGATTGGTCTATTTTTTTTGTAATCCAATATAATTAGTTGTGAGTTCAACTCATTGACGATTAGAAGAAGGCTGCCAACAAAATTAACATAGTTTGTGATGTTATATTCGATATGATTCAATAAGAACTGAGATGAATACCCATCAATAAGAAGAATCAGTACTGTTTAAAATAAATTATAAGATATAAAAACAACTATTCCAAACCAATGTGTAATAGGACCAAACAGGTTGTGGAAATAAATGAACTGGTCTCATACAAATAGTTAGGTCAATGTTGAAGATATTTTTTTAAAATTTATTTATCGATATTTACAACTGTATTACAATAATACAACAAATAAAAAGGATAAGTGATACATAATGGCATGATAATGACAAGTAGAGAAACTACCCACTGATAGCACTCAAATCAAAGTTCAACTAAGAAGGTCACGGGGTCATCTTCTTTTCAGACGCCTCGGAGGATTATCGGGAATTGAAGAGGAAGCTAGTTATGAATTAACATAGAGGGTTTGAATGGTAATGAAGTTTGTTATGAAAGGATAGATGCCGGGTTCGGGCCAAATCAGCAACAAATGGGACATTAAGGTCGTTACGGATGAATTTATTCTTAGCAAAATAAGGAGCATTGAGGATTTCACAAAGGATTTTGGATTGTAAAGACTGGATACGAGAGGAATTCGATGGCTTAGTGGAGTCCAAAAGCTCTACTCCGTAAGCCCAAATAGGTCGTACGATGGTCATGTAGATGAGTCTTTTGCAGTTAATTGGAAGCTTAGAGCGTTTGTCCAGTAAGTGTTGAAGTAGCCTGAAACGTCGAGCGGTTTCTTGTCTTTTCAGTCTTGTATGAGGATTCCAGGTTAATCGTTTGTCAAGGTGCAACCCTAAGTATCGGATCTGTTCTACAGGCACCAGTGGGATATTATTAAAGGATACTGAAGGGCAGAAAGTCATTGGTTTACGACGTAAGGTAAAAGTGATTTTATGCAATTTTTGAGATATTATTTTAATTATCCAGTTTTGACACCATTCTTCAAGATCAGTGATATGGGATTGGAGGCTTTGGGATGCAATAACTGGATTGGTGTTGACTGATAATACACATGAACACACGTGGTAAGGATAGTATCAGAATGAGTTGGGATATCAGCTGTATAAACTGTATAAAGGATTTGGCCAAGGATACTTCTTTGAGGAACGCCAACAGATTGCGAAAAGAGGGATGAATAGACATTATTATGGTTTACTTGGAAAGTTCTATTTGTGAGATAGGATTGAAGGATGAGAAAGTATGTAGGGGGTAGGAATTTACGGAGTTTGTAGAGCAAGCCCGGAGATGATGATATTAAATTACTTATAGCAGCGGTTCCTAACCTATGGGTAATGGGTAGTTGTGGGCCTTGGACTTAATAGGACTCGGCCTCACAGAGTAGATAAAAAAACTGAGTAAAAACAATTTGAATCAGTTGCTAGTAACTACTAGTTGTGTAGTTTGATCCAGGAGTGAAAGGAAATAGCAGCTTTAATTATAAATATTTAATTTCTAGATTGCACTGAGACATTTGATGGGGTTTTCAGCAACCTATCTGTGTGAACGAGCCTTCACAACGTTACTTTTTATAAAAATAAATTGATTGTCGAAATTGATCCTAGACTGAAATTAACCAGTTTTAATCCAGATATCTATTTACTTGTAAAAATACCATAGATTGATTTTTATCATCAGTTAATAAAATAATTTTTCTTTTTTTGTTTTACATTAAAACATTTCAGAATGAAATTCGGAAGAGTAATGTTCCAACATTTTCGTCAAATGTATACAGGTTTCTTTAGGTGTTGGGTTTTTATTGTATATTTATATTTATTTAGTGGGCCTCGAAGTTTTACCATCAAAATTGGTGGTCCGCACTACTAAAAAGATTGGGAACCACTGACTTAGAGCATCTTAGCCAACGATCTTGCCATGTTCTAGACAAGTCCACTTATGGTACATAAAGAGATTTATAAAGGAAGTTTATACAATCTTCGTATTTGACGATTAATTCAATCTTGTCAACATGTCAGAAGAAGTTGGAATCATACGATGAAATTAATTTTTCATCCTTTTTGTAAAAATCACATACTTGTTAAAATAGATAATTAAAAAACTAAATGTAATAAAATTCTAATATATTCTTTTGAATAATTTTGTATTATTGAATTATCTTTTTTAATTAAATTTGTATATAATTTCGACAAAAAAAAATCATTCATTATATTTAATTGATTTGTTGTTATTATAGAGTTATAAATTTAAAAGAAAATGGATTCGTCAAGAAAATATCAAGAATTGGATATCATAATACCCTAGTAAAATGCGAAGGTCGTTCCAACCGGTTTTAAAATAATCATACCTATAAGGATGGAACCTGCCATTGATTAATTCATAACAAATAATAGAATATATCAAAAAGTTACCATAGGTTACCATATCATCTTTCATTAATAAATTTCTTTTGATTATTTATTTGTAATAAAATATAATTAACTTTTAAGTAATAGTAATATGTACAGTCCAGCAGCTTACCTAAGTTAATCGAGCGAAAAACAGTTCAATAATATTTTGAAAGGTTAAAAATACTATTCATTTTTCTGCGTTATTATGTTGGTGTGAAGTGTCCCACATTTCATAATTTAGTTTATATTTTTGTGATTTTAATTCTTGATAGTACCTTAAACGCTAAATACTGGGCCCTTTGTATTCTGTAATTATATTTGAAAGATAATTACCGAAAATATTCGACTAAGGTCATGGGAGAGGGGTGCAAGACCATTATGTTTCCGGAATGCGGTATGCAAAACAAATTTAGTTGCATTTCTTAATCATATATATATATATTCTGAAAAATCAATAATTTATAGTGATACGTATAATAAAGTACTATTTCAAACAAGCTATTACACTAAAACCTAAAGCACAGGAAACGGTGAGTAGTTCATTAATTTATAGAAATTATTTTCAATTTATACTTAAAATAAATAAAATTGATCAGGATAAAGTGAAATGAAGTACAGAAAAAATAAATAAAATGCACTTATACATGCCATCGGAACCTGATAACACAAAGATTACTGTTAAACCCTTCAAGTATATATCCCGGGTACTGACGACACTAATCATATAAGTCTTACTAATTTATTTTAACTATAACTGATTGTTATTTTATATTATATTATATTATATATATATATATATATATATATATATATATATATATATATATATATATATATATATATACATATGTATATTGGTGTCTACTTATCTTGACTGATTTGGAAATTATGTTTGGTTCTTGAGTTGCATCTTGACTATTAGGAAATAACAGGAAGGACTGAAACTCAAGAACCAAAACACACACACACACACACACACACACACACACACACACACACACACACACACACACACACACACACACACATATATATATATATATATACATATATACACACACACACACACACACGCGCCAACTATCATGTTTGATGTTTGATTTGATTGATTGATTAATCCATAATTAATTAAAAATATTTTATATATCGATAAGATATACCAAATTCTTTTTATCTAATCATCAAAGTATAATCAGCACTCATAGATATGCTATACATGTTAGAATATTAATTCAAAATTTGCTTTAGAACAGTCATGTTAAAAGTACTCGTATACTTAAATGCTCATTTTCTTAGCGTTTTCAAATTATGGCATTGTGGTATCTAGATCACTTTTTTAATAGAAAGAATAATTTATTAGTAAATACATACGATAAAAAATGACTTCCAGAGAGAAAAAACCACAACATGATAAAATAAGTTTTAATTATTGGTAATTTCGACTCATCAATTGATTTTCGTTACATGTTATTTTATTTTTGTAGTTCCTCCCCATTATAATTGATATTTTTATGTTGATGATGATATTTTATAATTTCAATGTGATATGTTGTCCTGGAACATAATTTACAAATATGCCTCACCATCCGTTTAGTTTATTTATAAATCAGCGATCTCATTCACTTATTAGTGGTATAATCACAAATTATACTAAATAATGTATTGATTTTTTTTAAATAAATAATATGGGTTTTTTAACTTCAATTTTTTATCCTTTTTTTTATCAAATTCCATTTCTGTTCTTTTTTTCTTACAAATGTAGCTCATGATTTATATTAACGTAATATTTTGTTTAATCGCTCCAAAAATTATTTTTTTATGATGATACGACCTAAGAAAGTGGTTTCTCATTTTATAGCTAATTAAAAAAAATGTCTGAAAGACCGGCTTAATCGCTATAAGAATAGTAAAAATAACCTTATAAATATTCTGCTGCAATAATTGCTAGTAACAAACACTAAAACGTGAGCACAAATAACATTTACATAGCACAATTAAAAACTCTCAAGATTAACGGAAAAGTTTAGCGAAATACCTTTACCTCTTATCTGGCGCGCTGTTTGAATTATACTGGTCGAATCCACTTCAAGTTCCACCACCAGGTTTTCTTGAAGGAGGGGTTACCCAGTCAAGGCTGGCCACTGTTCTACTGAACCTTTCAGTTTTAAAAACAAATAATAAAATAAACTATAATATATCCAACAAATCACTTGCTTAACAAACGTTAAACTATGTACGATGACCGGCTTTATTCCTCGATTCACAAATCCTAAAAATTAAGCAACGATAAAATTTCTTGTATGTTTGTTTATTTCATTATTTTATTGTGTAATAGTTTCAAATTTTCTACAGGCACTAGAAACAAAATTGTGTCAATTTCTGTTCTAAAGTCCTGATTTAAATATTTTGTTTTAGGTAAAAATTAAAAATATCTGCTGATACTTTTAAAAATTCTAAACATTCAACCAGCTCCATCCTTATGTGTCTTTTGCTTGTTGCCATACGTTCTTACAGTTTTTTCCTGTAATATTAAATGCTAGCTTTTGCCCGCGGAAATTTGGAATTTGGTCTCCCTCATAAAGTTTCGTTACAGATCATTTTAAATAAATAATATAATTTTTTGTGACTATACGAGGGGTGATCAAAAAGTTCCAGGACTGTTGAGATTGCGCGGCAATGGAGTGTCATAGAGCAGTGCGGTTGGCAGCATTGTTGAGCGTGACTCTTCCTGAGCTCAGCTGTTTATTCAGTTTGTTGCATAACCTTCTTCATTGCAAAGTTACTGCTGTTTTCGTAAAAAAAAGTTTTTTGTGTTCGGCGATTTTGTGAAATGAATGTAAAGGAAGAGCAACGCGTTTGCGTAAAGTTTTGTGTGAAGTTGGGTAAAATGTTTACTGAAACTTTTCAAATGTTGCAAGTGGCTTTCGGTGATGAATGTCTGAGTCGGTCAAGGTGTCATGAGTGGTACAAAAGGTTCAAGGAAGGCCGGACATCGTGTGAAGATGATTCTCGTTCAGGGCGCCCATCAACTGCCCATCATCTTCGACTGACGACGATCATGTTGCAAGATTGAACAGTCTCGTGCGTTCTAATCGTCGACTAACCATTCGTGAGATGGCTGAAGAATTGAACATTTCATTTGGTTCGTGTCAACAGATTTTAACAGAAAATTTGCAGATGAGAAGGGTGGCTGCAAAGTTTGTTCCGAGACTGTTGACTGAGCAGCAGAAAGAACACAGAGTTCAAGTTTGACAGGAACTTCTTGAAATGGCAAATGCCAATGAAAACTTCTTAAAACAAGTCATTACTGGAGATGATACGTGGGTTTATGGCTACGACGTGGAAACGAAGGTCCAGTCATCACAATGGAAGACAAAATCCTCCCCAACCCCCAAAAAAGCACGTCAGGTCAAATCAAACGTCAAGGTCATGCTTACTGTTTTTTTCGACTGGAAGGGTGTTGTTTACCATGAATTTCTTCCACGAGGTGAGACCATTAACCGCTTTCGTTATCTTCAAACCCTGAGAAATTTGCGCGAGGCAATAAGGACCAGAGTTGTGGCGGAGCGGTGAGTGGGTGCTGCATCATGACAATGCGCCTGTTCATTCCGCACTGCTCATTCGCGACTACTGCACCAAAAATGGAATGACGGTCATTCCCCAGCCTCCATATTCACCTGACCTGGCCCCTGCAGACTTTTTCTTGTTTCCAACACTTAAGAGACCCATGAAGGGAAAGAGATTTGAGTCCGTAGATGACATTAAAAAAAAATCGCTGGAGCAGCTACACACCATTTCACAAGATGATTTCTCAAAGTCCTTCACACAGTGGAAACATCGTTGGGAAAAATGTATAGCTTCCCAAGGAGAGTACTTTGAAGGGGACGACGTCCAATAGCCTGTAGATTTTTTAAATAAATTAATAAAAAATCAGTCCTGGAACTTTTTGATCACCCCTCGTAAGTTACTCGTACATCCAAAATTTCAGATGTCTAACTTCGAAACTGAAAGAATTCTATACAATCTTTGAAGCCCTATTATATTAAGGGGGAAACCCTTAGGGTGGATTTGGCCAAATTTCTTTCTTAGTGCTCATTTAAGCTATACAAAGAACCTATCTACGAATTTCAAGACGCTAAGTTCAGTGGCTAGCTGTTCGTTGACCGCTGTGTGTGTTATTCAATCAGGTTACTAATGTACGTATGTAGTTAATTTATCGATATGTTTTTAGTTTTGGTGGTCCTACACCTACTGCAATATACTCCCCTACATGCAATATACGCCCTTTTTGTCATGTGTCATTTTGAAGGATCTAGCTGTCCCGGCAGACTTTGCTCTGCCCTATTTCTCTAACACGAAGGGCTTCCAAATTGCAAGGGCGGATCCAGGATTTTTTTCTGGGAGAGACACAATAACCTAGAAATACACTAATAGTATTTATAGAAAGGTTTATTAAAATATCTAAACAATAGTTTCATAGTTATTTATGTTATTTTAACAACTATCATCACATGATTTGCCTATATGTATGTACTGTAATGGATTCTCCACAGTACACAAAACATCGTCTGGGGGGACACGTGCCCCGTGCCCCCCCCCCCCTCTGGATCCGCCTATGCCAAATTGTATCCAAATACTAGACTTACGCTGTCGCTGAATTCTTATAAGTACTAATTAAAACAAAATCGATAGTAATTTTCAAACAAAATACTAAAACATAGTAAATAATTAGGCCTACTGTACTAAGTAATAAACCGCTTCGAGAATCGAATTAGTTATACTTAAAACTAACCGTTATTCTTAACCTAACAAAATTATAATAATCAAATGAAACCAAAAAAGAATCTATTTACTTGATACTAACAAAATATTTTTATAAATAACTAAAACTACATTGCTATGATTAAACAAAAAAAACTAAAACAAATTTAATATCGTACGTTGCGGTCCTACCACAGAACATAGAACCAACTTCTAGTTCTATAGTTTAAACCAATAAGTAATGGAAAATTACGTCGGCTAAACTGATAATTGTTCTTAAAATTATCATGATATTTTCATCATCCTAAAAAAAAAAATTTTTGGAGCGACTAAACAAAACATTACGTTAATATAAATCATGAGTTACATTTGTAAGAAAAAGAAAAAAAAGAACAGAAATGGAATATATATATAAGAATATATATGTATATATATATATATATATATATATATATATATATATATATATATATATATATATATATATATATATATAAGTTATGTGTTTGTAAATATACTAGTAGAGTTAGTTTTAGGTTAAGAGTTAAGCATATGTTTTTTTCTCTCGGATAAAAAGAATGATATAAAAAAGTTAAGAGCTGTATAATCAATAAAGGTTTGTTGATGAGATTATTTCAGTCTAATATTAACTGGTGCCGAAACCCGGGAGTTTGTTTGTTCGCGTTTCGTTAAAAACTAAGAAGTTAAAGCACTCGTATGATGAGTGAATCAGATGAGCTAATTAAGGAGCGCGCCAAGTTCGAATTGCAGTTGGCGAAGGCGGCGGAAGAACATGCGCAATTGATGGCTCAGCTCAGGGAGGTGAAAAAGTTGGTGCGAATAGAGTTGGTAAAGGTACGTACTCAAAATTCTGCCTTTATACACGAGGTCATCGGCCAATTAGAGCCATTCACAGATACGGTTGGTGATCGGGACAACTTCATAAAAGGCGCCGACCAGATAATGACTATTATTGTATCACGACAGGAAAATGGGACCACATACGAATCAGAAGCGGCATTGGTCGGCCATATCTCACGACGTATCCTGAACGCTATACAGGGCGATACAACTCATTCGTGGGACACGTTGAAAGAACGATTGAAGAAGCTGTACGGCGGAGGGCGCTGGACTCCGGAAGAAGACGTGTTTTATCTGGTGAATGTGCAGCGGAATCAAGGCCAGTCGGAGGGGAATTCGCAGAAAAACTTTTAGTTCTCTGCAATAGAGTGGTGGAGAAAATAGTTGAAGCTTTTGGTCAAGAGGAAGGCGGCCGGCGATTGGAGTTCGTACGTGTTCTCCTGAAGGTACAGCTGAACTATTATATGGACCGACCAGGTTCTCTATCACGTGACAGAAATTTTGTTGAATGTGCCCACGAGTTGGTAGACGCGCATGGCAGGAACAAGGCACGGCAAGAGAAGTGCGAGGGCGAATGGACCCGAAGTGAGATCCGCATTAAGACATTATAAGAGTCCGCCTAGGCGCAACAGTCGACCTTCCGAGGACCAACCTAGCAGAGGGTTTGAAGAGTGGACGAAACTACTGAGCGTCGGTGTTATGAATGCAACAGGCCCGGTCACGTAGCAGCGCAATGCAGTCTGACGCGGTGCTATGATATATATATATATATGTGTGTGTGTGTGTGTGTGTGTGTATATGTATATTTTAACAGTTGAGAATTAATATTGTGAATTTCTTTATTTAGTTAAATTTTTCTAATGGGTTGGTCTCCAATTGGAGGTAAATATGGATCTCAGTCTTCGTCTGTTTGACAAAATATTGATTAATATTAATTTTGTTCGTGAAATCACTCACCTCATTTAACTTGAAGTTTTCTCGGCCCTTTATAACTGGAGGAATCTTCTTCGGTGGGGCCGCCGTAGGTTCCTCAGTTGGTGGTAAATTAGCTAGATCGGTAAAGCTGTTCGATGTCAGTACCGTTGGCGCTTCTTCTGCTCTCCTTGTCTTCCTCTCGGCCTATTTCGTCCCTGTCTTTACTTTTTTGAAGGGAGCCTCACCTTTTGTGTACGGTTGATGTGTATGATTGCCCAGCATAATGATGCCTATCCACTAGGGTGTCCCAAAAAAATTAAAGTGATATTTTTTACGCATACCCTCTAATTCTGTTTGAATGGTCTCAAATCATTTAAAAATAAAGTTTCAGGAACTTAGGATCACGACAACCCGTGCCGACTTGCATTGAAACGAGTCTGTACTTGCACAGTATTAGGAGACGGAAATCTCTGTTCTACAATATTCGTGAAGTTAATTTAAGTGTCAATGAAATTGCAAATCTTACTATTCGTGAGTGCATTATTTACTGGGAACAGGCACATATAGACTTTACTAGCCGATTTCAATCTTTGCGGTGCTATCACTTAAAGTACCGGATGCATGTTCTGCAATCTCAATTGTGTAACCAATTTTCTCCAGTGGACCTTTTTTGGGTTGAATATTCTATAATGTCTTAAGACGTTATTCATACTTTAAAGTATGAGACTACACGTTTCACATCCAAACATAATAGTTGGAAGGATAGAGCTCCATGACTTCTAATTTCTAGCCATCGCATATCCTAAGTGCTTATTAGACTTCTCTCCCATTTCAACAACTACCTATTATAATATTATACCAAAAATAGTTGGAAACGGACACCTTTTAATCGATCTATAGAAATGTTTATTTACTGCTTGTGCACTCTGCATTGATGCCTCCATCGACGGTTGGGCTCTTGTATAATAACACTATATAAGGCAGCATAGTATACCATCATCTAGTCTGGAATGTTATGGCAATATCCTTCCCCTCTGCCCGGAAGACAAGCAGCGCTCAGTGCCGGGTATTGACATGGTGTTAAGTAAGACCTGCCTAGAGGTCTACGGCATCCAGCATGTCACTCTCACGAACGAGTTAAAGAAATGTAATCATACTATGTTATAATTTCAAACATATAATGATACCAGTTTATTACGATTTGAATATTTTAAATTTAATTAAAATTATTACATATTTTAACCCGTTGAACGGAACATCTCTGAATTTTGGCCCACAGGGAGCATCCATCATATTGACGGCTATCAGCGTAGAATGAGAGAATGTTTGCATAACTTGCGTAAAACACTGTATATTTTCGAATAATAATTATTAGTCAGGTCATTAAATTGAATACTGTTGGTACATCACTATACTTTCGTACGATAGATAGGGCAAAAAAAAGTCAATATTAAAAAAAAAACAGTTACTTTTAACTTGACCTAATTTTCAAATGATAAAATCCGTCTTTAATTTTTGGCTTAATATTTTATTCAGTCTTTGGACCTTGATATTGGAGTTTACTCCTTAAATAACGATTTTCATATTTAGCCCGCGGTATGAAAATTTTATGAGTAATAAAATCGAATTTAGCTAAAAGTGGCGAGTAACGCTACATTCTCGATAATACTGTGTTATTTGTTTTACATAATAAATAGAAATTAAAAGTTGAATTACCGGACTAATCGGGAAGAGATACGTGTGGTATCTATGGTAAGTGTATTCCATTGCTTTATTCTCGAAGTGTTGAAATGCGATAATTTTTGGAGTAGGAGCCTTTTTAAAGACACCTATCCAAACAAACACTATTGCTACTCTTATTTAGATTCCGCCTTAAGCTGTTGGGGTCCATTCATATCACTTGGATACAACCTCAACAGACGATAGGGCAGCGTTTCTCTGATAAAAGTAGGAAATTGACTAGCTATCTAGAAAAACCGTGCAGTTACTATTTAATTGTGTACAGTTGTGTAGTGTGCAGTATGTAGTGCTACTAGGGCAGGAGATTGGTGTATTAGGACGTGGACAGGCAGTGACATCGAACAGCTTTACCGCTCTAGGTAATTTACCACCAACTGAGGAATCTACGGTGGCTCCACCGAAGAAGATTCCTCTAGTTATAATGGACCGAGAAAACTACACGTTAAATGAGTGATTTCATGAACAAAATTAATATTAATCAATATTTTATCAAACAGACGAGGACTGAGATCCACATTTACCTCCAATTAGAGACCGACCCATTAGACAAATTTAACCACAAATAAAGAAATTCACAATTTTAAATCTCAACTGTTAAATATATATACACATATATATATATATATATATATATATATATATATATATATATATATATATATATATGTGTGTGTGTGTGTGTGTGAGAGAGGTCAGTTGACAGTTTTAGTGTTGTAACAATTCACCGCACCCGCTATTTGCCCTGAAGATGGCCTATGACATAGGCCGAAACGTTGGCACGATTAATAAAAAATATGTATTTATAATTTTAATTAAAATAGTTCACATTAATTTAAAATAGTTTTTTAAATGATTTACAAATTAAAAAAAAGAATATGCGATTATAAATATCAACAGAGAGCGATTAATTGGCAAGAACACATTTAAAATTCATTAGAAACGGAAAGGGGTAAACTCCAGTCGCGTGTCGGAGCTGACACACACATACTTTTTTCTATTTGTTACGATCTAATAATATAAAAGGTACTAGTGCAACATGATGACTTATTAAAATAATAATAACGCTCTAAAGAAATAAATTTACATAATTAAGTGGTTATTGTGGCAAAACAACAATAGGTATATTCCTTGAAAAAAAAACAAAAACTAAATAACAAAAAACAAAAAAATAGGTATTCATAACATTTTCCATTGTTGTTATTGTGGCAAAATAACAATGTGTATATTCCTAAAAAACTTCAGGTTTTTGCCATATGAAAGAAAAAAATTTAGTCATGCTGAATAAATATTTCATGAACAATGATAATTATTTACTACTTCAATTCATTTTATACAGGGTTATTGTATTGATTTTTTTCAAAACAAAAATTGAATGAACTGGTGCAGGCAGAACACCTGTCATTTTAACGTGCTACTATATGTTCAGAAAGAAGGCAACTTACCTCAAAACAAAGAAAACAATTCTATGTCATGACTGACCGAGAAGCAAACCAGGATGGCCGAGATGGTTAAGGCACCACCACAAGGGTGGGAGACCCGGGTTCGAGTCCCAGTCCTATCTTTTCTTTTCAAATAAAATATTTAAACGATTAATAAATTGATTTGTATTACACCATTAACAGGTATTTGGTGATTGCAGACACTGCTATGGCTCCGTCAAATTATTGTGATCACAAATTATAAGGTCAGGTCTCTTCTTATCAAATCCCTCCCTTGAAATAAATACCAATTACAGAAAACATTCAGTAATATATATTCATTACAACTGAAAGTAAGAAAAAAAACAATATGCAAATGACTTTATGAAGGCTAATTTACAATAGTTTCCGATTCATTATTCTACCATCAATCGAGTTTCACTTCAGATTTTGTTATTTTTAAAATACTACTTTAAGGAAGAAATAGTTGGGGGTGTAGTCAATTAAAACACCAAAATAAGCATAACTTATTTATTATGTGCCGACGTTTCGGCCTACAATGTAGGCCATCTTCAGGGCGAATAAAACACGCTACAGCTTGGGGAGCTCAGACACAAACGTTGACTTGTGTTTGAGCTCCCCAAGCTGTAGCGTGTTTTATTCGCCCTGAAGATGGCCTACATTGTAGGCCGAAACGTCGGCACATAATAAATAAGTTATGTTTATTTTGGTGTTTTCATTGACTGCACCCCCAACTATTTCTTCCTTAAATTTGAAGATACAGTCGACCAATTCTTCTCTAAAATACTACTTATTTATAGTAATTGGAAAAAGAAATGAAAAATATTTAATTTAAATTTGACTCACTAAATACATAGTTTGTTTGTTTCTTCATTTAACGTCACTTTTTGCTGCTATGACTAATTGGATTATACTAAATTGGGAGCTCTAAATTTTGCCTATTCAGGTTTAATTAGGATAGGGATTTTTAACAAGTAACTGACAGTGTACAGGCTCGGGTCCCCCGTTTAATGTCCCTTCTGAAGGATGGCGTAACTAAGGATTTTTTACTCCCTTTAAAAAATCCTAGGGCCACGAATCCGCGATCTAGGGCTTAGTAGTTTGTTATGCTAACCACTATACCACAGGTCACCCCTACTAAATACATTAAAAAAATATCAATAAAAATATTTAGGTATTTATTTCAAAAAAGTTTTTTTTTACTATGTAAAAATGTTTAGTAATATTCGACTATTCGTGGCAATTAATAAATATTAACTAACGATCGATAGCATAACAACAGAGTATTTAAAGAATAGTTTCAGAATAAATAAAAATGATATGATTTAAATTCAGAAAAACCTAATATTTACAGTCACTATTCTATATATATATTATCCCTCAAGCAACATAAGATTTAAAAAAAATCCTAATGAATAGTCAATATAAGTCTTTTCTATATAACGACTAAATTTTCAAAATTGAAATGTACCAATTGTAATCATTTCCACAGTAATCTAAGGCTAGGTTAATGTAAAAAGTTTGAGATATTCACTGATGTGCCTAGGGTTGCCAGGTCCCCAAACCTAATAGCTGAACAGACTAGCCAGTTTGGCCAGACGTTAGGGTAAAAAAGCCAGACACCTTACATTATTGAGGATTTTCTTCTCAGTATTAATAAGTATGACAAATTTTTTAATCTAGAATCAAGCTTTTTTGATTTTTACCATAAATCTTGTTAAATTATAATGAAAAAAATAAAACAAGCCGGACACCGTTTATTTTGGCCTGACACCCAATCAAAAAGCCTAACTATGACCTGCTTTATCCGGACGCCTGGCAACCCTAGCTGTGGGACTCAATAAAATGCCTGTAAACAGAAAGGGCTGACGGAAAGTGACTAATATCAATAAGACATCACATAAAATTTCTTTATTTTTTTGTTTGAAACAATATCAGGTTTAATTTTCATTTCAACTAAATACTTCTTAGACTAAATAAGAAATGAACAATTCTCAAAAGAACTAAAATTATCAAGGGAAATTATACAAATAAAAAGAAAAAAATTCATAATGTATCTTCACATAATTTTGTAATCTAGTGATCTTTTGGTGGTTATCATGCTTTTCTCTCTTTTTTTTTTCACTTTGATATTTTATATAAAATTATCTGAGCATCCAAAATGCTTAGTTAATAAATATATACAATTAAATAAGAAAAATACAAATTTGATGTTATTTACAATATAAAAATACTAACTGTACAATATAAAAACACTGGGTTCAAGAAGCATACCAATCAGATATAGTTTACAACCTTAAAGCTTATGATACAAGACTAGGTAATGTATCAATATTGTGGTCAATTACAACTTCCTCCATTTCCACATTGTCATTATAAGAATACTCAACTTGTACACAATTTTTAGTGCTAACTGATTCTGACTTAGTACCGTTTTTATTCCAATTAACTGTGTTCCTTAAAACTTTGAGCCGTCTCATTTGTTTCATTTTCTCATTTCGTTCCTTAATTTTATTTTGAAAGAACTTGATTGTATCCATACCAGCGCTTATAGGCAATTTTTTTCTATTGGGAGTTTGTTTTCCTGATGAAACACCATTTTCAATGTGATTCAATTCTTTTCTTGACGCTTTTGTTTCATCCAAGGAGCCGTTTTTGTCAACATCCAATAAATCTATGGGTGTCAACAGTTCATCATCCGACTTGAGGGAATCAATGTCTGTGTCATTAGAGTCAGATAACAGCTCTGCCTCTATGTCCGTCAAATTATCACTTATATCAACAGGGTCTGGGTCATCTTTTGTCTTAAAATATATTGTGAATGTGACTACATTATCTTCACTATTCTTTAACTCTGTCAGAGCATGAATACTTTCCCGTAATGGTGCAAACATATTTTCTAAGTGTGACTCCTTTTCTAATACAGTTGAAAGATCGAGCTCAGATCGTTTGATCAACTTTCCATAATCAGAGAAATCTCTTAACTGACGTTTCGATTTCAAGATTTCACCACATATTTCAATAGTAAAGCCTTCTTTGGCATCTTTAGGGACTTTCTTGATACCAAAATCCAATCTCCGCCTGATCCTCAACTCTGATTCAGAAATATTTCCAGCACGCTTAATATATTCTCTTTTTTTTGTGACTGAATTCGAAAATCTTTTTGATCTATATTTTGAATTACTTGAGCTTGTGGTTTCTAAATGTTTCATTTTGCCTCGCTTGACCAAATTGGCATTATAATTGTTTTCAGACTTTTCAAATTCCTGATCAAATGATGTATTGTGTTCACGTAAAGGTTTCCTAATAAAAAAACAAAACATAAAATAAATAAACTACAACATATTTTTATAATTAAAACTTCTTAGATTATCAAACAACATAATTAATTTATGGTGGCAAATATTTTTAATAATCATATTATTAAATGCGTTTTTTGTTTCAAATTTATTTATTGAAATCTAGACTACTACTGTGATCAAAAAGTAAGGTGAATTTGTTTATAAAATGTAAATTCTTTATTTATTCTTCCAAATCAATTTCATCCCCTTCAAAGTAATCCCAGTCCGATAAAATGCACTTTTTCCAGTCCTCGAAACAGTCGGAAGTCTTTTTTCGGTATAGCCTTCAAGGCCTTCTTCGATTCGGTTTTTATCTCCTCAATCGTGTCAGAACGGCGTCTCCGCATTGGCCATTTGAGTTTGCTGAATAGCCAGAAGTCGCATGGAGGCAAATCAGGCGAATATGGTGGTTGCGGAACGATATGAATCGTGTTTTTGGCAAAAAAGTCGCGAAGAACCGAAGCAGTGTGAACCAGTGCATTATCGTGGTGAGGGAACCAAGAGTTGTTCACCCATAATTCCGACCGTTTCAGACGAACAGCTTCACGCAAACGACGCATACGCTCAAATAATATTCTTGTTGACAGTTTGGCCCGGCGGAAGGAATTCATAGTGCACCACACCACGATAATCAAAGAAAACTGTCAACATACATTGATTTTTGACCGACTTTACCGTGTATTTTCGGTCTTGCTTCACCTTTTGCATGATATTCGCTGGATTGGTCAGTGGTTTCAGGGTCGTATGCGTAAATTCAAGTCTCCTCTCCAGTAATGATGCATTTCAAGTGGTCCTGATAGTCAGACAGCAAAGTTTCACACAAATCAACGTGACGCTTTTTTTCCAAAAAATTGAGCGATTTTGGCACCAATTGAGACTTGACGCGTTTGAGACACAAAGCATCCTTCAAACCTCAAAAAATCCTTCCAGGTTTGGGCTGAGCCAAATGATATTCCAACACTATCAGCGAGGTCTCTAATTGTCAATCTATGATTTTCAAGCACCAAATCTTTGATTTTTTGGACATGGCCCTTGTCAGTAGATGTTGATGGTCGTCCAGAGTGCGGTTCGTCTTCAACTTGTTCTCGGCCCGCTTTGAACTCGTTGTTCCACTTATAAACGTTTTTTTTGTGCCATAGTATGATCACCAAAGGCATTCCGCAACATTTTCAACGTGTCCGCACAAGAATATTCGTTCCGCAAACAAAAATTTAAACAAGTTCTTTGCTCAACAAAATCACCCATTGTAAAAATCGAAAAATTCACTTTTGGTTGTTTACAAAAACACATGTAACTCGGATATAATCAAACCTTTTGACACGCAAATGTTATAGACAGTCCTACCAACCTAGAGAAAAAAAAATTACCTGCCTTCCTAATGCCCGGGAGTTTTAAATGACAATTTCACCTTATTAATGGCCTAAGATAAATGCAAATACAGAAACTACCCACTGGTAGTACCCAAACGACTAATTCAACTTAAAAGGACACTAGGCCAACTTCTTTTCAGGCACCTCAGAGGATTATCGAAAACTAAAGGGGTAGCTAGGTTTGAAACTAGATGGTTTGAGTAGGAATAAAGTTTGTCATGAAATGATTGATATTGGGTTCGGGCCAAATCAGCAACAAATGGGGCATAAGGTCATTATGAATGACTTCATCTGTAACAAAGTAAGGAGGACTGAAGATTTTACAAAGGATTTTGGATCGTAAGGCTTGGATACAAGAGGAATTCTAAGGCTTAATGGAGCCCTAAAACTCTACTCCTTAATTCCGAATAGATCTTAGAATAGTCATGTTTATGAGTCTTTTGTAATTAGTTGGGTGCTTAGAGTGTTTACCTAATTAGTATTCGAGTAGCCAAGTAAATAAAAGCATGTAAATATAAATGCCCATAAATTTAAATTAATACATATAAATCTTATTGACTGAAAAAGCCAGATTTATAAGGTTTAATAATACTGAAATTAATAATATATAAATATATTAAATTGTATATAATACCTTTTATGTTTGCTGGTATCCTCAGCATCATTATTATTAACTGAATCTGTAAATTAAATAAAGAAAGTATGTCAGTCAGTCATATTATTTATAGTAAAAGTATGAAAAAAAGCATATAAAAACTGATAAAATTACCACTCTCTGTTTCTTCAGTGATTAAAGCACTATCTAATTCTCCAGACCCTTAAAAAAAAAAAATTGATAAAATAAAACTGAAAAATAATTGAGTTTCATTGCTATAAAAAATCATTTTATTAAATTAAGTAGTAATTTTTGTTCCCCATAGAGATAATAATAACCTGTACTATTACAGCACATGAAGTTTCTTGGGTTCAGTGTTTGGTAAGAACTCAAGTGTTTCTTATATGTATAAGATAAAAGAATCGTGCAAGGAAATAATTTGGCCGAGACGATGGTCAATCGCTATGTGATTCCACTAATTAAGGTCACCCATTGTATAGAGGCTTGGTTAGCCCCAGCAGGCCCTACAGATACCACACCTTTGATTCAAGGTTGATAAACAGGATAAATAAATTATCTAATATAAATATATAAATTATATTATTAGCTACAACCAGTTTCAAAAAATAAATACAAATTAGTAGTAAATTGCCACTATCTACAGAACAAACCCACTTCCAAAGCAATCCCACATTAAATCGTAACAAACTTGTAGAATAAATTAAATTCTTCTTTATTTATTTTATCCCCTTTCTATATTTAAGAAAAGTAAAAAATCATTTTAATTATTTCTAAAGCAAGATCCATAAAAAATAAAAATTTTAAAAAGTCCAGATAGTAGAAGGCATGGCTAAAAGTAAAGGAAATGTCAAAGAGGTTTTTGCAGAAATAAAAATAGAATCAGTGAGCATAACCAAGGGAAAAATTAAGAACAAGTAATAAGTAATAAAAGTAATTTAAAACATAAAATTATAACAAACCTGGATTTTTGTGATCCGCAAGATGTTTCTTGAATACTTTATTATCCAAAGTGACAAATCTACAATAATGGCATATAAAAGCTCTAGGAGGGTCCAATTCATGTGTTTCTAAATGTCTTAAGTAGTTTGCTTCAAAAACAGTTTGGTAACCGCAAGAATCACAATCGTAAGGTGGCCCTTTTCCTTCCATTGTACCTAGAGAAATAAATTTAAAAACTAATCATTTGTTAACATATTTTAAAACAGAAATAAAATAATTATAACAAAATGATCCAGTAAACTGTCAATCGAGTAAGTAAACTGTATGACATTTGCAGATGACTAGGTTATATTTTCTGAAAAAGTGGCATCTGCCTTAACTTAAGAAGTAAATATCCTGAAAGAAGTAGCCAGCAGAACTTGCTTAAGAATTTCTGCAGAAAAAGTACAAAAAATAGAGGAAAGTTTGGATAAAATAGTGAGAGCAACTAACTAGTATTACCAAAGACCTAATTACAAGTGTATACACTAAATAGTATCAATACAAAAGTAAGACTGAAATGAAAAATATAGTTGAAAACTGAACTATAAATTTAAATAAGTTTGAAACACTAGAAAGAAAAATTATGAGGAAAATATTAAGACCACAAAATACAACAGAAGGCTGGAAATTATGAAGTAACGCTGAAATATATCAAATGTACAGAGAAAAGGGAGACTCGAGTTTTTTGGGCACTTATATTGAATGGAGGACAGTAAATTGACTAATAAGACTTACCAATGGTCGTGGAATTAAAAGATGACAAGCTGGTTTAAGAAAGTGAAAAGGTTTAGAGAGGAACAACATAAAAACAGAAAAAATAAATGACAGAGGGGTGACCTGTGGTGTATTGGTTAGATTCACAAAAGGGAGTGAAAAATTCTTGGTTATGCCATCCTTCGGAAGCTACGTAAAAAGAGAGAGAGAAAATTTGGAGCACCCACTGTAGCATCGTCTGATTAGCCATAGCAGCATAAAGTGATGTTAAATGAATTAACAAATGATATAGAGCAGAGAAGCATTTCAGAAAAAGGTATTGAAAATGGAAAAAAAAGGTTCAAAGTGGTTTGAGGATAGTAAGAGGTAGTCAGCATAGGTAGGTAGACAACATATGAAAGCATATTGGAGAGAAATTGAAAAGAGAACAATGAGAAATTAGAATGTGCTCCATGAATGCCTTATTTGTGAAAAAAAAATTATTATGAAAAAAATACATGATTATCAACTATAGTAACTTATATAATAAAGAATATCTTGATTAAACATTACTTTAATATAAATAAAATATGAATTCATCATCATTTCTAGAGCAAAATATTCAACAGGATACTTTTAATTTCCAAAACCTTCTGCCATTCCTTTCTTAAACCTTCTCCCATTGCAGTTAAGTTTGCCATTTAGAGGGTAAAGTGAGAAAAATATCAGTCTATTAAATCACAATTTTTGGTTTTCTAGAAAGAAAGGAAACTGAGCAATTTTTATTTGCAAAAAACAAATAATAACTAGCATTGCTCAACTTATAGCCTTGATTATATTTCCATTTTAATTTATATTATTGTTGCTACCACACACTAGAGACATTAACTAAAGATTGACACTAGAGCCTGGATTTCAAGTGATAGTAACACTAAAAGGTGCAAAAATGTCTACAAAAATTAAAATCCTACCAATCCTTTCATTTAGGCAAAGTTAAAATAACATTTTTTATCTTGCATAGATTATTACTTCTTCATTATTAAATTAGGCAAAGTGATCCAATATGTTCTTCAAGCTAGTATTTAGGCATTAATTTAGAAATTAATAGCAAATTATTTAAGAATTTCTTAGAAAATTGAAATTGTTTAAGTTAATAACTTACAAATATGTTTCTTCATATGCCTCCTCATGTGAAGTTTACGAGCAGTCAGTTTTCCACAATAGAAACATTCGTAAGGTGCTTCACCGACATGTATTTTCATATGGTGTTTTAATTCTGCAATAGATCCCATTGTTTGCTCACATATCTGTAAATGTATATTATTATTTTTTATTTTATTTAGTTAAAGAGTAGTGTACCAAATGTAAAAAAAAACAAAATAATAAAGTGATTTGTAGATTTTATATCTGCTAAAACTACATTTTCTGAAATTCTAACAATCAGAGTTTTATTCATTGTATATGTATACATTTAATTAAATATAACTTTAAGGGTGAAGAAAGTTGGTTACCTATGTACATTTAAATGATTCACATTTACTTAAAATTCATGCCATAATTATTTTTTTATAGACTAAACCTCTCTAAAACTTTGGACTCAAGGTATTTGATAAATTCTGTAAAAAATGTATTTAACACCCACCATTCACATAATAAACATATTTAATGAAACATAAAAGTATGAAGTAGATAAAAATAAATTGCCACATACAAAATACAAATCTACACTCATTTGCAAGCAAGTCTCACAGCTACCACCTCGAATATTATGGAGGTAGTTTGTATTATTTTGTTATGAATGCAAGTGTTTGTAAGTGTTCATGTTGTAAGTCAATCTGTTTTAACAATTTTTGAACAGTTTTTTCCTTTTCTAAATTATTTGAAAAAATTCTTCATCCTCTAAATCCTTTTGAAATATTGAATGGAAATCCAAATCATCAGTCTAGCTCCTTAAAATATTATTCAATAATGTCTCAAATTGGTGGACTCAATTTCAAGGGCTTTACTGTAAACAAATAATTGTCCAGATGTTTTCCTTGATATCAGTCAAGCTTCTGATAAGATATTACATGAAGGACTGTTTCCAGCTCAATATTTCCAACTAACCACTTTCTAACTTGACAAAACATTCATTTGTGTATTTAAGTAGGTATTGAATAAGCAGGTAAAAAAAATGTTGAAGAAGGATTGCCTCCTTGATTGGTCACAACTACTATTTTGTTCACATCATAGACACTGGAACCTTACTATATTGGCTATGAATGATGAAAACACAGCAATCCTCAGGTCTCCAAAAATATATGTATTAGCATACATACTTCAACATATAAAATCACCTAGAATATAATTTTTTTATAATTATTGGTCAATTTTTTGATTTTTAAATATTTTTATTTTTAAAGAGAAAAGATAGGCCCTCGGCTGGGATTCGAACCCGGAACCTCTGTCTCTCGGTGACAGTGCCCTACCATTTGAGCCACCAAGGCCGCCTGCCGGCAGAGGACTCTTTAAAAATAAAAATATTTCTCTTCTCTTTAAAAATAAAAATATTTAAAATAAAAAAATTGACCAATAATTACAAAAAAATTATAAATAGTAATATGACGTAAGTCAATAAGACCCTAAAATTAAATTAATGCTCAAAGAACTTTCGTTCTAGTGTATTCATCGCAAAAATTGCGAGAACACGAGGACATGGGATCGGATAAGAGAAGAGATTTGCCCTCTGCCGGCAGGCGGCCTTGGTGGCTCAAATGATAGGGCACTTTCACGGAGAAACAGAGGTTCCGAGTTCGAATCCCGGTCGAGGACCTATCTTTTCTCTTTAAAAATAAAAACACCTAGAATATAATTTTAGTTGGGCTACCAAAGTAAAGATAAATGGAACTAAATATTTTTTTATCACATTCATGTTCATAGAGAATCATGTTTTCAGTTTAAAAAAACTCCAGATTTTATAGTCATTTTTCACTAATAAAAAAATTTTTTTAACTCAATTTAACGAACTGTAAGAGGTTTGAACATTTTGTTGTCAAGAGAAAATATCATATTTTTGGTGGAATTTATATTTTGGCTTTAAAATGTTCATCACAACTAGCATCTATTTAAAATCATTCAAATCCTCAGCCCACTTTAATTTTTCACAAGCCGTATGAAAAGTAAACTGTAATGAGAAATAACCTATATATCCACTGCAGGTAGACAAATGTCAAAGCAAAACAATTAATAATAGTCCAATTAAATTATAAATTCATGTTCGCAAAAGATCAATTACTTTTAAAAAAGTCTTTTATGAGGGCCTTAATCATGAACATTTATTAAATAACCAGATAGAAAAGTTTTTTTGGGGGGTTCTTTTTTTTAAGTCAATATAATTTTATTTTAGATCAAAATAAGCTCTTTACTACCATTAATTTTTAAAGTTTTTTAAAGAAAACAATTCTTTAAACACTTGCCATTTCATTAAAAAAAATCCAAACATTTTGTTCAAAAATATTCGCTTTATGAGAGCAATCCTGCAGAAAGGATTTAAAGTAAATTTAATGTTGGATTTAATTGGTCAGAGGGTGCAGAGCAGTTAAAGATAACACTAAATAAGCAAAACTTATTTTTTAATTATGCCAACGGTTCAATTAATTGTGTTAATCAGTTAATTGGGCCAATTAATTAGTTTTCAAGGTGTGACTTTAAGACAATGATGGTTTAAATAGTTCTCTTTAAAACTGAAAGATAATAAAAAACATGGAAAATATTGAGAAATATTTTTTTAAATAAACAATATTTAAATAACTCCCATCTTACACTAATAGGAAGGATGCATTCGGTTTTTTATATATTTCAATAAAAATATATAAAACTAAAAAAAATCCTGCTCAGGATTTAAACTAAAAAAAATCCACAAAATAAAAAAAAAAAATATGCAAAAGAAAATATTTACATACATTACAATCAATAGATGGCATCTTCTTTGAATGATTTTGCGCATGTTTAAAAAGATTGTCTCTATTCCTAGTCCGGAAGTCACATAATTTACATTGATACGGGGGTCTATTACCTCTCCAACCATGCAGATGTCTTATATGCCTAAAATAAAAGTAATATTTATAATTTTTTTATTTAACAAAGATATTGAAATACAGTGTCATAAAAAAAAAAAAATTATGACAAGCCTTACTTTTGGCACTTTATTAATCTACAGCAATCCTCATTCCAAAAACTATTATTATATGATAATGATAATACATGATAAGTTGGGCCAAAGTCAGATTGGGTAAAATTATTAATTTACCTGATTAAATTCATAATTCTGATACAAAATACTTCATAGAAGTTTTTAATTTTATAAGAGTTATTTAATTTAGTTCTAAATAATTTTGAAGAATTAGCATCAACATAGATTAGAAAAGACACTCAGCGTGATTCCTTATTTTAATAATTATATATGATAAATACCTTTGAAAACTATATTTTTGATTTGTTTTGAAGGGACACTGAGGGCAAACAAATGACATTTCACCAGTATGAACTCTTATGTGGGATTTAAGCTCCCATATAGTTCTCGCGTGAAAACCACACAGCTCGCACTCATTGGTACCTTGTTTCAATTCTTCAGCAGTACCAACTAAAATCATGAATAAAAATTAATAAAACAAAGCATAACATGACTTTAAATAGAACAAGTTAACTTTCAGTAAGAAACTCTGGTATAAGTTCATTTGGTATCAGTTCTGTAGATTGTCGCTTCGAATTGCACAGCAAACTATTTCTTTCTTTTGTTTTTAATATTCTTGAAAATAAAAATAATTGTGAGTTTTAGTACAAAAAAATATACTTGCAGAAATAATACCGTTTATTGAGATTAACTCTCCATTAGCCTCATTCATCAATCTTTTTTTAAAAATTATTTTTGAATATTAAGAAAAAAATCCTATTATGTGGCCTGTTGTTAGCTGTAGGGGGTAATATTCAGAAAGATATGACTTAAAGAAAAACAAACATAAAAAATTTTGGAAAGTGACATAGGGAGACATTGTAAGAGCATTTGTATATACAAATATAAACATAAAAGTGTATGTTTGCAGAATGTTGGGGTTAATTTATCGCAATGTGAGAATAATCAATTGTCAAGGCATGAAAAAATCTCTTTAAAACTTAACCAAAACTAATCGATACACTTTTTGTAAGATATTTTCAACTTTATCAATTGATGAACTACTGTAAATATTTCTCATAATGAAATCTTTTTTTTTTTTTTTGTTACTAGATGCTATCATGTATTCACTGTTTTTTCCATAAGCCTAGTTCTTTTTGTTTGTTTTTTAATTTAGCATTACATTTTCTGATTATCTACCAAAACATACCTGTTTAGTTATTTAATTCTAAGGTATTTTGTAAATATTGTTTAATTCAGATGTAGGCCTTTGGCCAGATAAATATTTATTTAATTCTGTTCATCTCTATTATTCTTAAAGGACCTGGTCCCAGAATAAAATCATTTTTCTATCCTATTCTATTCTATTCTGTTACTATAGACTCAGAAGTAATTTTCGGATCAGCTAATTTTATACATCCAATTAGAAATTGTTAAACATGTTATCAATTAGCAACCTTCTATTAAATGAAATTAATTAGCAAAACACAAAACAACATATTTACCTATTATAACAGATGAATCTTTTAATCCATTATCCTGATCCATTGTTTCCACCTGTTCATAGTTATCTTCTACTTCTCCATATAAGGTCACTTCTTCTGGAGAAGGTTGATTTCTATATTCAGCTATAAACCATCATTTTTTTCAATAATAAAAGTACTAATCTTGCATGAAAATTTACAATGTTCTAAGATATAAAATGACGATTTTGATTAAATTAAAGTGATTTACTGTATGAAATTAAAATATGACTGTAAATAGTGTCAAGGATTGTAATTCTAGTAACTTAGGACATCTTTTTTATTTTATTATTCTGGGAAGCATAGCTCAGATTAAAGAAGTATTACCTCAAACTAACAAAGATTAACTTCAAACAAAACAAGGAGTCAACTTATGACCATTAATTATTTGAAACCAGACAGAGGATTTCAAAGTGATGAACATTAAACCATAATTTAGCATATCCAATAATTGAACAAAGGGAAAAAGATGATTTAAATTATGTCATGTGAAAATAAACTCCATAAAAGAGCTGTTCAGTTTAATTTCCAAACAAAAAAAAGAAACAAATAATTTAAAAAGCCATTAATATAATAAATATTAACCAGGTTCAACAGCTTGCTGATAATATTCAGTTCTTCCAGCATCAATTTTTTGTTGAGGTAACTTTGCAACATGGACCACATTGGAAGCACTGCCTCCTGTACCTGCATTAAGAAGAAATAATATTAGCAATGAAGCAAGATGAGAAGTTTAAATAAAGAAGTATATATATATATGTACATATGTATATCTCTTATTAATATAAATAAATTACATGTCAACTACGTAACCGATTTTAATGAAATTTGGCACAGATACTTAACATTGCCCAACTTAGGATATAGGCTATGTTTTATTTCGATTAAAGACTGAAAACCATGAAATTTTCGGAGTTATTTCAGTTTTTGGCCTGTATCTTCTAATTGGCGCGTTTTTGGAAAAAAAAACATTATCGACCTTTTTTAAATAAGCTTTAATTTGCTACAATTTGAGCCCAACCGCAGCTCTGTAGGTCTAATAGAACCTGAGTACAGTCCTATCATGTGTCAAATGACCGGAATCTTAACTTATCTTAATATAAATAAATTGCGTGTCACGTTGTTGTCTGCGATGGACTCCTAAACTACTTAACCGATTTTAATGAAATTTGGCACGGATACGTAACATTGTCCAACTTAGGATATAGGCTATGTTTTATTTCAATTAACGACTGAAAACCATGAAATTTTCGGAGTTATTTCAGTTTTTGGCCTGTACCTTCTAATCGGCGCGGTTTTGGAAAAAACACTCTACTTTTGCCGATGAGATTAACGCATGATTAAAACAATTATTTTCATGGTGAAATAGAACTGTATCCAAATACAAAATCCATCATATTACCAGAACATTTCAGCGCTGTTGTTTAGACAAAATATGAATTAATTAGGAGTGTCTTCCTGGATGTACTAAATAAATACATGAACCATAATTGGCTCAGTAATCGTGTTATTTTGACAGCGAAAAATGATGATTTTGTCAAAATTAACTTTTTAATACAACTGTTGTTACCAGGTGATCTAATCCCCTTTAAATCCATCAATAATATTGTTGATTAAAACCAAGCTGTAAATTATTCAACTAAATTTTTATATTCTCTCGATATATACTAGGAATGCCACCACACAATCTTCGGATGAATATTGGTTCACCTATCATTCTTCTGCGTAATTTGAATCCACCTAAATTATGCAATGGTACACGTTTGGTCATAAAAAATATTACCGGAAATGTTATTGAAGCAGCCATGTTGACTGGAATATTTAAAGAAGAAATCGTCCTTTTGGAACGTATTTCAATAATACCATCAGAACCCATAATACCGTTCAAAAGACTTCAATTTGATGTATACTTTGGTTTTGCTATGCCTATCAATAGGTCTCAAGGCCAGACAATGTCCATTTGAGGTTTGGACTTAAAAATCCATGTATCTCCCATGGGGAATTATATGTTGTATGCTCAAGTACTAGTAAATCATCTAATATATTTGTATTAGCAACAGACAGATTAACAAAAAATATTGTACATCGATTAGCGCTTAATTAAATTTAAATAAATATTTATAATTTTATATAATATTACTAGCCATAATTAAAAATCAAACATTATATACCTCATTCATTAAACTCATGTTTATATTTTATCAGTTATGAGTGTTGTATATTATATACTATAGTTAGATATAAGATGAATAAAATGTAAAATCAAAAATCTATTTAATTCATTATTTCTTATAAATTCAAATTTTAACTAATATTTTTTTAAACTATTATAACAGCCAAAGCAACGCGTGGCCGGGTCAGCTAGTCTTACTAATATTATAAATGTGAAAGTTTGTATGTTTGTCTCTATTTCACACAAAAACAACTTTACAGTAATATAGTTTATACATCAGAATAACACATAGGCTATAGCAAGCGCGGATTTATGGGAGGGGGCGCATGGGGACACGTGCCCCCCCGAAAGTTTTTAGGTACTGTGGAGAATCCATTATAGTACATAATTAATGGCAAATCACATGATCATAGTTGTTAAAATAACAGAAAGAACATGAGTGAAACTATTTGTTTAGATATCCTACTAATCTTACTAATATCATAAGTGTGAAAGTTTGTATGTTTGTCTCTCTTTCACGCAAAAACTACTGAACGGATTTGGATGAAACTTTACAGTAATATAGGTTATACATCAGAATAACACATGGGCTATAGCAAGCGCGGATTTGGGGGCGCACGGGGGCAGGCGCCCCCCCCCCCCGACATTTTTTTAGGTACTGTGGAGAATCCATTATAGTACATAATTAAAGGCAAATCACATGATCATAGTTGTTAAAATGGCATTTGGCATGTGCTTCCCCCCCCCCCGTTATAGTACATAATTAAAGGCAAATCAGGAACTTAGCATCTTGAAATTTGTAGATAGGTTCTTTGTATAGTTTAAGAAAGAAATTTGAATAATTCCACCCCAAGGGTTTCCCCTTTAATATAATAGGGGTTCAAAGGTAGTGTAGAATCCGTCAGTTATGAAGTTAGACATCTGAAATTTTGGATGTACGAGTAACTTATATTTTTAAAAAATAATTAAATTATTTATTTAAAATGATCTTTCACGAAACTTTATGAGGCAGACTAAATTTCACGAGCGAAGCCGCTGGCATAAGTTAGTATGCTGTTCGGAACATATAAATATACATGTATCAATGTCATTGAAATCCTCTTAAACAGTTAGACCGATTTAGATAAAAAAATTGTATGTGTTTAAGTGGGTTCGAGAATGGGTTTTATTCAAAATTCGATCGGAAATATAACCTTTTTTAAATTTATTTTTCTTTATTAATAAAAATATATCTGTCATAAAAATGATTTGAGTTTTTACTTTCTATCTATTAATTAAAACAGTTTTAAATTTACATTTAACAGATTTTAGCAAATAGTATACAGATTACTCACACATAATTGATAGGTCAAGTTGTGATAACTGTGCGCATGATGGCATCACATACTTTAATGATTTTATTTTTTACATAGATTTTCCAATTTTCGGTCCAAATGATAACAATCAATTTACAATTTTTATAATTTTTGAATTTAAAAGGTTTGAACAGGATGTCTATCGAGTCCACTAGTAACTCATTAAACTTCAAAACATATATTGGTAAGATAATAGACAACATAGAGATATTTTTTTAATCTTTCCTAAAATAAAAGTCTTTTCTTTTTTCATTCCATTATTGTTCTTTTTTCATTCCATTACTAAGTGAATGACTGGTACAGTAGGCTGATAGTTATCTAACCATTTTCTTTGGCATACAGTTTCTGCATTATATATATACTTTATTTTGTTATATAAACTATTTATAAATATATAACATTTCTTGAAATTATACAATCTGTAATTAGGTGTTCAAAAGCTGTTGATAAATTTCTACTGTACGCCACACGAGATCAATCAATGTTTCATTTGATTTGGCTCACTGCCACTCTTAATAAGCAATTCAATAGGTGATGCGAGAAAAAAATATGAAATATTTTAATACTTGGCTCAGCTTAGTATATGTAGAAGGTTCTACTGTGTACAACAAATAGGATTTCAAAAACAAATAAAAGAGATCACTAGATATTTTTTTAAGCAATTGAAATAATTTATTTGTAAATCACCATATAATTAATCATTAAATAAAAATGAAAAAAAATTACCTTCTTGCAAAAGACGTTTGAACTCTTTCAGCTTTTCAGTTTGTGATTTGTTAAGGAAACTAATATTATTTGTTTTTACTCCATCTGATTCAGATATTTCATTCTCTGAAGCTTCAACACCATTGACAAGAGCACCTAAAGAAAACATTATAAGGCTGAAAAAAAATAAGGTAAAAAAAAATACAGGTGTTTATTTTAAAATTTGATTACCATCATGCTCTTGTATGTGAGCTTCAATATCCTCAGCACTGGATGATTGGTAGGAGCAGTATGAACAGAGGTAAATTTTTCCTACAAAGAAAAATATATAATATAAAAATTTATGCATTTATATTACAAGCTAAAGAAAGTCCAGAAGAGATTGCATGTAACATTCCCCTTCCTATGAAATTATAATAAAGAGAAGGATGTTTATAGTACATCTCTTAAACTAATATTTGTTAATTAAGTATTTCTTAATCTCAAATAATTCATATTATTAATCCAAATAAAATCATTAATATCATATAAACATCATGTTTAGTATTTCTGTATTAATTCTTAAAATTATTTAAATTTGAAAACTTTTTATATAAGACAAGTTAAAAGCTCACTTACCACAATCTTGGTAAGCGTATTCGCCTTCTGTCGGAGTAGTAATAACATGCTCCTCACCAACAACTTCCATAGTTGATTCAGGAAGCACACTGACATTGGCAGCCTCTTCCATATCTGTTTTCAAAAACTGCATTAGTAAAATGATTCCAAAACAATAAACAAAAAAAGGGTAAAGTAAAATAATGGATAACAAAAATAGTTAACTTCATAGTAATTACTTTCAAACTACAGCAAAATAATACTTATGAAAGAATAATTATTCTAAAATGGTAATGTAATGACAAAGAGCCACTAGGTTTTTAGTAAAGAAACAATAGTCTTAATTGATTTATTTAAATTTATAACATACTTGATAAGAACCAATCCATAAATAATAAAGTATACATTTTCGAGGCCAAGATTCCTCATGAAATGTTTTAAGATTCAAAGGAAACTAAGTATAGTCAAAGTTGTCCATAATGTCTTATGGCATGTGTTTAATTTTAACTCATTTAGCGCCATGTGCGGCACCGGTGCGCACGACCTGAGTACTCGTTTGGGCTGCGTGTTCACATATCCACACGCAACCTTTACAAAATTACTTACTGGGGCCGCGTGATCACCGGTGCACACACGGAAAATTGATGAAAAATCATGGAAAAAGTGAAAATTTTCACTTTCTGTTTTTAAATGAATGGACATAAACAGAATGTTATAAAAAAAAAAAATATTTTGGCCCGAATGAGTAAATCGCGATTTTGGGGCTTGGCGCGAGATGTGTTAATTAGAATGAAATTTAGACTAACAACTACATTTTGTTTTTTGCAGAATGATATTATTTTCCTATTTAAATTATAATTTTATAAAATCAGTTTTATTTTTTATTTATTTATTACTTTATTTACAGAAAAATGCATTGGGATTGGTTCTGAATTATCATGTATCATTATTTGAATTATCTATTCATTATAAAGTATATATTTACTCTAAAGTTTAAAGAATTCGTATTCACGAATTTTTTTTTCAGAAAACTAATAAAAGTAATATTTCTTGGTTTTGGAGTCATTATCACGAGAATTAACAAGGTCAAAAATTCAGCTTTCAACTAGTTTCTATAACACAAAAGAAAAATTTATATCCCAATTAATTTATACAAGGTGGATCCTTTTTTCAGAATCAATAAATAAATATGAATGCTTATGAGGAAATGGTTGACTGGATAGTTCTTCTAAGAGTGTAAAATGGCTAGTCAAAACATTACTAAAAATAACTTATGCTTATTTTATTTGTGCCTACATTACAAATTAATTTTTAGGACTGATCAGTTGGCCTCTGACTTTCATAGAGTGCAGTGGTACTGTGTCGAATAGTGAAACAACTAGTATATTTCTTTTGACATTTTTTTTATTTATCTTATTTTGGTTCTATTAATTAACATTGTTAATTAATGAGAACGGGTGATGTAGTTAACTTGCCAGGTACATCTAACCCACACCAACCCACTTCTGCTACTAAAGAATTTTCAGATGAAGAAAATATAAATTCTAAGAAGAGAAATTACGAGGGTTCACCACTGAACCAATCGCCTATTAAAAAGATGGGTAAATACTACCAGGAAATTGCACCGATTCCGGTGAGTAACAGGTTTAATATACAAACCGAGACTGAACTTTCATCTAATAATCCGGTTGCTTCAGACCAGAGTTCTAACAACGAACAAAATATTACTGAAAATTCTCCAAAAATTCCCCAAATTTTTCTCCACAAAGCAAATAATTATCAACTCCTGTTAAATGATTTAAAAGGATTATGTTTAGGACCTTTTACCACCAAATTAATTGGCAACAACACAAAAATAATGTTAACAACTATTGAAGATTACAGGAGAATGACTAAATATTACGACGAAGAAAAGATAGAATATCATACTTTTTCTACTGAAAAAAATAAACATCTGAATGTTACAATTAGAGGGATTCCTTACACCGTAACTGACGTAGAACTAAAGGCTGAATTAAATAGTACAAAAATTCGAAGTTACACATGTCTCCAGGATATTAAATAAAGATAAAAAACCCACTCCCCTTTATTCTGTATCACTGGTGAATAATGACCAGGCTAGCAACATTTTCAAGGTTTATAATTTATTTTATGCTATCGTATCAGTTGAGCCAAAACACAAAACTAATAATATCCCAATGTGTACCAACTGTCAAAGGTATGGACACACAAAAAATTATTGTCATTTGGAGCCTAGATGTGTTAAGTGCAAGGAAAATCACCATTTTTCTAAATGTCCTTTAAAATACACGGATAAGCCGTATTGCGTCAATTGTAAACAAGCACACGCGGCTAGTTACAGAGGCTGCCCCCACTATCAAACAATAAAAAACAAAATAAACTCACCTGGACAAAGTGAAAACAATAATAGCAATACGACTGCAGAAACTACGTATAAAACAGCTAGAAATGTCTCGACGAAATTCAAATTTTCAGATGCGGCTCGTCCAGCACACTCAACGCAACAACAAACAGTTACTACAGAATCAAACATTGACAGCATCTTATCTACTATAACAAAAGTAAACTTAGAAGCGATTAAACCGTATTTACCACAAATTATGCAACAGTTAAGCTCACTAGTAACCTCCTTCTTTATGAATGGGCCCTAGTGTAAGCATTAAGCTATCTATAGCTACTAATTCCCACTCAGCATGTTATTTCCGTTATATTTATTTTTTCCTTTTTTGTTATTATTTCCTAAGTGTTACTATATTTATTTGTAACCAGACGTCTGAATTAAGAAATATAAAACTTTTAAATTGGAATGCTTACGGTATAGCCTCTCTCATCGTTAGTAGCCTCCCTTTACGAATGGACCTTAATGTAAACAATAGCTTATCTGATGTTATCAATTCTCTCACAAAAAACTGCGCTTTATTCCAGTCCACGTATTATATTGAATTAACTTCCTTATATCATTTTTTCAACTATGGTTAACAAACTCAGACAATTAAAATTGTTAAATTGGAATGCACATGGCATATCCTCCCAAAGAAATGAACATAAAATTTTCCTTGAATCCAACTCCATTGACATAGCCTGCATAACTGAGACCCACCTATCTCAAAACATCAAATTCAAAATCCCAGGATACAAAATATTACGAAAAGATAGAGAGTGTTCGACTCCCTCAGGTGGTGTTGCCCTGATAATTAAGAATAATATTAGTTTCTCTGAAAACATTATTGTTGATATATTTAACCTAGAGTTGATATCGGTTCGATTACATTCATCTCCTCCTACAGTTGTCACAGCAGCTTATAAACCACCAATCAAAAAATTACTTCAAGAAGAGATTTTAAAACTTTTACCACCAGCTGAACATGAACTGTAAAAGTATTTACTGGGGATGCCGTAAATCGAATTCTAGTGGAAGCACCTTGCTAGAAATCTGTTCAAGGCACAATATACAAATTCATGCACCAAATGAACCAACATTCTACAGATCAGGCTGTAAACCAGACATCCTCGACATAGCCAAAAATTTTAGGCTTCCTCTCTCATCCCACGTGATCACAGCTCTGAACTCGGACCATATCCCAGTTTTAATTAATTTCTCAGCACAGATACACAAAGAAACGAAGAGAAAATCCCTCATTAATGGAGTAATCGACTGGGAAGTGTATACAATTCTAATCGATGAGAACATTAATATAAAGAATAATTATCCTACAGCAATAGAAATTGATACAAACATATACAACCTCAACGAATATATCACACATAGCCTGCATGAAGCAACTGTACAATCCTTCCATTTTAGGCGAAAAACATTCTCGAGTAGATGTCCAAATTCAATTCTTCTAAAAATTAAAGAAAAAAATTATGCTAGGAGACAGTGGATGCGTAATAGGGACCCTGCTTATAAAAAGAGATGGAACCACCTAAAACACGCTATTATAAAGAAACTTGACGAATGGACATTTGCAAAATATCAGACGTATGTATGTGATTTAGACCCTAAGGATCAATCGTTATGGAAGGCTACGCGATGTCTGATGAATAAGCATGAGAATATTCCTAGTCTTGTAGACAACGGTGAATTCTTCACCAGTGATGTAGAAAAGGCTGAAATGTTCGCGGATTACTTTGAGAAAACGTTCTCCAACACAGAATGCGAAAGAAGTCCGCATATAGCTAATGACATCGACGATTATTTAAATCTCCCCGTTGCAACAGTGCAGCTTCCACCCAAATTCACGACCCCGAAAGAAATCCAAGAGCTAATAAAAAAACTTAAAATAAAGAAAAGTCCTGGCCATGATTTGATCCCAGTCATAGCAATAAAGATGTTGCCCAGGAAAGCTGTGGTTTTCATTTCGTCTATATTTAATAGTTGTCTGAGAATTGGATATTTCCCTGATGCGTGGAAAAAAGCCGAACTCATAGTCATCCACAAACCCGGTAAAAACGCTAAACAAGTCAGCAGCTATAGGCCTATAAGCTTATTACCGATTATTGGAATCAATTATAAAAAGGCATCTTTCTTCCTTTTTTAACAATAATGGCATTATCCCGGATTTTCAATTTGGTTTTCAGTATAGTCATTCCACCTCGCACCAACTTGCAAGACTATCAGAATTCATAATAAATGGATTCGAAATGAAGAAACATACGCTGGTAACGTTCTTGGACTTCCAACAAGCGTTTGATAAGGTTTGGCACCGAGGTCTACTGTACAAACTAAAGAAAGTAGATACCCCAAAATACTTATATGTTATTCTGAGCTCATTCCTGAACGGTCGAACATTCTCAGTTAGAATAAATAACACATATTCAACTGTGAGACAAATCCATGCAGGTACTCCACAAGGTTCAGTTCTTTCTCCCATTCTATTCAACTTTTATCTTCACAATATCATCCAGTCTACACATACCTCCATAGCTATGTTCGCCGACGATACAGCCGTTTTCTCCCAACACAATGACATAATAATAGCCAGAAATACTTTGCAGAGCCACCTGGATAATCTCGAGCAATACTTTACCAAATGGAAGATTACTCTTAACATCGAAAAATGTACCTCAAAAGTCTTTACCCTTAGACGCCCATCAGACCCACCTGAGCTAACCCTCGTAGGTAAAAAAGTGAAATGGAACCCTGCCAGCAAAGCTATACGATACCTTGGAGTTCAACTGGACCGCCGCCTAACCTGGAATACCCATATCAATATTAAATTAACCCAAACCTACGCAAGATTATAAATGCTCTATCCTATCGTAAATAGAAAATCTAAATTAAAACCAGAAATAACAATTCTCATTTATAAAATAGTCCTAAGGCCATTAATGATGTACGGCTGTGAAGTCTGGGGAGCAGCATCCTTTACGAAAAGAAAAAGATTGCAAACTTTTCAATACAAGGTTCTAAGAATCACAGTGGATGCCCCCTGGTTCATCAGAAACAGTCAACTACATCGTGAACTACAAATAGAAACAATAGACGACCACATAAAAAAAGATTCAGAAAATTTCATAGCCAACTACCAGCAGTTAAAGGAGCAATAAATTACAACATAGGAAAGCAGACATCATCTCGAAGACTAAAGCCCAGGTTACTACAGGACATCTTATTATAAGTTGTGTAATTATATACTTCTATGATATTACTACTTTAAATTTATTTTACAGCTATTTTATATGTAGATTTTTTTATATACTTTTATATGTCACAATTCACTGTTATTTACATTTAACCAATAGTTATAACGATGTATTTAGTTAGGGGTGTCTATTGTACGAGACTATACCCGCCCAAAAATCAATTGCTATCAACAATAAACAATCTATATTATAACAAACATGTAATGCCCACCAGGCCGATCTGGTAAAAATAAATAAATAATAAAAAAAATAAAAAAATAGGACTGATAATAAAAGAAAACAGAAAAAACTATACAAACAATGCAGAACCATGGAAGATATAATAGTTTATATAAACAAAAAAGATAAGAATGAAAATAAATACTAAGAGTAAAAGGTAAATTATGAAATAACTGATGAGAAATAATAAGAACGTTAAAAAAATCTAGATGATAATAAAACATAGTAAATGAATATAATAAAATAGTAAAATTACAAGAGGATGATTTTTTTAGACAATTAATGAATACCATGTTATTGGGGACAGGCAAAAAAGAGTTTGTAGGAATGTAATAACAATAGGAATGACAAATGTAAATGAGGAAAAAATGAAGAATGGAGAAAGCAGGAAAATAATGATAATAGAACAGAACAAACCAGAGAGATGAAGAGTTCAACTGTAGTGATGGGCCAGAGATCACGAACTGTTACTTTTACGCTGATACTCAAAAGTCACAGGTCGACCTCGGATTACAAATTCATCAGTAGCAGTTCTAAACTGTTCTTCACATATTACGGAATTGAAGCGTGATTGTGACTATAATGATTTAAGTGAAAAGAGTGATTACTGTGATTCATGCGATTCATTAACCAAATAGCATCGGCGAACGAATAACCAAAGCATGATTTCGATTCATATGTGACTTGATGCAATTAATTAAATTAAAAATAGGTCTTGCTTCCTTTCTATTTTGTTACCATGTTACAAGATCTTTTTTTTTCAAACATGATGTTCCATCTAAATTAAGTTCTACATTAAGGTACTTGTTAGTTAATATTGCTAGGACTTTATATTTATATTGTTTCTTTTCAATAATTGTATTTTGTATTTAAAAATATGTTAGTTTATTCGAAGAACAAAAATCTTTATTGAACGATTTAGTTTTTCTTCTATATTTTACTCATAAAAGTCTATATTACTTCTCATCATCTTGTAAAAACTTAAACCATAAGAGCAAAATTTACGTTATATAGGGTGTCCCGAATTTAAATGGCAAAACTTCAGGAACTTATAGGGGACCGAAAAACTAAGACAAAAAGTCCTTTAGAGATTTGCTCGTTTTTGCTTAGTTTTAGAGAAACTCGCAAAAAAAGAAACAAAACAAGTTTTCATTTTTATTCTTCTTTATTTACATTTATATTTATGTTATGTTCTTTTTAATGTAAATATTGCTCAAAATGTTTTCCTCTTGCACCAATGCAAGCATTACATCTAGCACTCACTTGATAAATTGCAGCTAAACATTGTTCTGATGATATTTGGTGCACTGCATCTATGATTCGGTCTCTTAATTGCTCTCTTTAGTTGATTGACACCGAATAAACTTTCTGCTTCAAGGTTCCCCATACGAAGAAATCCATGGGTGTCATATCAGGTGATCTGGGTGGCCAAGGTACTACTACTCCACGTCCAATCCATCGTTGTGAGTAATTTATATCCAGCCAAGCTCGAGCAACTCTGCTATAATGAGCTGGACATCCATCGAGTTGGAATCACATTTCAATCCGCTGTTGTGAGGGAATGTCATCTAAATAATTAGAAAAGTCGTTCTCCAAAAAATGTGTAAATGTGGTACCATTCAATCTTCCAGGTAAAAAATATGGTTCACAAATAATCCGTTCCAAATTCCAAGCCAAACGTTATTAGCAAATTCATGCTGAAACCTATTTTCTCTCATAGCTCTGGGATTTTCAAGAGCCCATACATGATAATTTCTTTGATTAGCTATTCCTCCTCTTGTAAAGGTAGCTTCATCAGTCCATATAATTTTTAATGGAAATAAGTTATCATCGCGAATTTTTTCAAGAAACCAGTTACTAAAATTCAATCTCTTGACATAATCTTGAGGTAATAAATTCTGAACTTTTTGAAGATGGTATGGGTAGCGATTATCACCTTTCAAAGTTCGCCATATTGCTTGCCGCGATATTGCTAATGCTCTTCGGATGGTAGTCTCAGGATTGTTGTCGAAGTGGCGTTGGACACAATTTCTTCTCCGATAATCTGCTCTTACTGCTGCCTGGAATTGGTCGCCTTCATTACATATTCAGAATGACCCAGTCTCTCGTAGTCTATTAACAAAGTTAACAAAAAGACTCGTCGATTAGGCACTCTTCTATTAGGAAATCGGAGAGCATACTCCCGCACCGCTTCTAAAGCATTACCATTACAGAAACCATACACAAAAATCATATCAGCGTATTCAACATTAGAATATGTATGCAGCATTGTGGCTGATGCTATTCACACAAAAATATCTGAGTAACTGACTGAAGATTGATTTAGGAATTATAATCCTAAAAGGAAGCCAAAATGTAAACAAATAAAAGAATGTAAAGGATAACATTAAGTGTTTACATATCTCACTGCCTAGCCTGACAAACTTTGAAAGGTGATAATCGCTACCTGTAACATTTTTGTTTTGTTTCTTTTTTTGCGATTTTCTCTAAAACTAAGCAAAAACGAGCAAATCTCTAAAGGACTTTTTGTCTTAGTTTTTCGGTCCCCTATAAGTTCCTGAAGTTTTGCCATTTAAATTCGGGACACCCTGTATAGGATATTGAAAATAATTCCGTCTGTGTGTATATTGATAGGATTATAGTGAATTATACAAGTGTCAAAGTAATCATTATCCTTATGATGCGTATTCTGTGATCGTTATATTCAAGATTTGGAATTAAGTACACCGACGCAATTACTGTTACTGTTGGTACTATTTTGACAGAATCCCGAATCACAGTTAGTAGCAGTTAAGCCCATCACTATTCAACTGCAACTGACAACAATGAACTGAGCAATTTAAAGGTCTAAACAAATGTTAAAGGCCTATAAGAACAGGTTGAAAAGAAAAATTATTAACTTAAATATTAAATACCCAATTTAAATAGTTTTTAATCTAAAAAAAATATTTTTATCTTAGATATAATTTTTTTTGTTTAATCAATGATCTCAAATTTTAAATCATAGAAAATTCAGTACCTCCTTCAGGGCTATATTGTGCCTCAACGTAGCCTTCCTCTGATTCATAAATCTCAACACCTTCATTTCCAACAGTGGTATCAATTATCTGAACATTCTCAGGAATTTCATTTTCTCTCAGTGTCTGTGAATTATCAGCAACCTCATTTGAATCCACGCCCAAAACAGAAACTAAGGAGAAATAATAGAATTTAAATTGAAAGAATAAAATTTAAAATAATTATTTTATAGAACAAGATAAAAAAGAAATATATAAAAATAAACCTACTCTCAGGTTCCATAACATGATGGGTTTCATTGGTATTTTCATTATCTTTACTCCATTTGTTTTCTTCTGAAAGAAATATTTAACATAAAATTGTAATAAAAAATAATAGTTCAAATATTCTTACTATTAATACCAAATTGTCTTAGATTTAATTTACATGCACACATACATAAATCAGCTTAATCACGTAGATATAAGCACCTGATAATAAATTAACTTTTAGTGACAAACAAAGGCATAAATCTCCATGTTCAAAGACAAATGAACAAATACCACATGAAAAAAATCCAAGTTATAATATTAAGTAAAAATACCATTGGACCAGCAAAGAGTTCTAAAAAACATATCTTTTTCACAGAAATTAATTTATTCTCTGGATTTATAATTTTATCACTCTTTACTAATCGACAGTTCCAGTTGAGTAAGGTCAACTTCAATAAAGTTGGCCCTCAAAAATGTTATAAGTGACTTCTTTCTGAGTAAATTTTGATGAAATTGATGATGCTTGGAGCTCACCAGTGTGCGTCTGAATATGTCTCTTGAGGTTAGATCTCTGAGCTGATCTATAATCACAATGATGACACTGATATGGAGCTTCTTGGGTGTGCCTTCGTAAGTGAACCTAAAAGCAATAATAACATTTGTTAGAATTTAAAATATTACTCTAATTACAAGAATTTAAAAAGGCTGCATATAGGGATCCATGAATGATCAAGCTTTGATCAATAAATGCAAGGTTCATGAAGTGTTCAATAAATTTAAGAAAAGATTAATAAATCTGTTCTGATTTATAATTATTTATCAGAAAAAAAAGAAAGAAAATTCTGTACTTCCAATGGATAGGCTGAAAAGGAAAATGTCTAATGGAGAAAAGGAGATGACATGATAATGAACAGAGACAAAAAATAAAATGAACCTAAGTTAAAAATATCGCACAACCTTGGATTTTGGATCAACAAACATTATTCAGGATTTAAATATCAATGGTTCAAGAAATAATAAAAAAGTTCTATTTTTCACATAAGAAATGAACACTGAAAAACTTGGAATGATTAATGGTTCTTTAAATACGGAATAAATAGGTATTTCGTAGAGGAAATCAAAATAAGCAAAAGCAACAGGTCTATGATGGAACTTTTTCAATCAGGCCCAATAAATCTGCTCTCCATGCTATCTAATAAGTACACAAACAATGAGTAAAGCATTAGAAAAAAATGGTTCTGTTATGTTCAGAAACCACGGAAAATTAGATAATAAAATGAAAAATGCTGTACTAATAAGGTTAGTGGTAAGTAAATCAAATCAATTAAAGCAAAGAAAAATATGTTTGCAAATCAAAGGAATATTTTTAATAGGTACTTCAGTTTTATATGGTCAACCAACATTTGCTATTAAACTACTTTGGTTCTTGTCACTGCTAATTTGATTTTATCATTATTTATAGTATTTATTAATATAATTGATAAAAACTAGTTTATTTTTAACAAGTCTGCTTTCTTTCGAGATTTTTATTTCTAAAATTTGATTTCATTATTGAAAGACTGTAAGATCAGGTGTTATATTTCCTTTTTATAAATTTCAATTATGGAACAAAAAATGATTCATTGCAGGTTTGCACACCTCTTGAGCGAGGGATAACAGAAATCCATAAACCTGTAATCACTATGGTCCGTGAACGAGTCTGGGGATCAGTACATGGTAGAGACTGTACTGTTTCATGGACAACGGTTCTGCAAGGAGGTGACTTGTCCTAGGTCACACTAAATAGTCAGGTTTTCCCCCTTATTTTGGATACCCTATTTTTTTAATATTTTTTAGAGGCTGGGTGAGCCCCAGGAGGGTCCTAGATCCTATATGGCCCATCTCCCGCCGCAAACAGACTAAATAAAAGTAACTGTCTGCAGTGGGATTTGAATCAGGAATTCCGGCATGGCTACTCAGTGCTCTACCACTGAGCCACCCCGCTCCCTAACAGAAATCCATAGATGACTTTTAATTAAAAGTGCTATTATTTTAATTCAATGAACACAACTTTTAACAGAAACAAAAAATCAAAGTTTTACAGTTATTCTATTTTTTAAAAGGTATTTCGGTGGTAAAATATAAACATAATTTAATTTTATTACTTGAAAATTAACCATCATAAGCATTTGACAATCTTTATTTAATCAAGGAAGGAAAACAAACAATCTGGCTGACTATCAAATACTACTCCCGTACTTTACCATATTAATAGCATACTTTTACAAAATGACAAGATTTTTGTACAGCATCCTCCATTGTAACAATAAATCATCCACAGACAATTGATAAACTAAACTAATTAAGGTAAATTGGGGCAAATACATATATAGGAATTTTACTTTTATTCAAAGTTCACACAGATGGCATCTCTTCCAACAAAAAAGGATGTGTGTATTTAAAGTAAGTAGTTATGGACGGAACAATTGAAACTAAAACCTTTCACAATCGGACAAACTAGCTCCATCTAGGTAAATTTAACGAACTTTAAATTGGTAAAAGTTGAAATAAGAAATATGATCTAATCAATTCATACCAGATCATTCAAATTTTACAGAATTAAATGAACCACAACCTTTAGTTTTAAAATGAAATTACTTTAATCTACATACAATAGAGTATCAATTATCTCAGATCTGGACTCATACTATTTATATAAAATAACTTAGATGCAAAGATGCTATGTATAAGTTATAGAAAAAATTATCCCCAAATAATTTCTTTTATTGGTACTTAGTGATCAACTTGATTTATATGGTGATCACTAACCAGAACAGAAAGCTATTGTGAATTCAACTTCATGGCTACTAAAAAAGTTAGCTGTTTATTTGAATTATTTTTATCTTCAGAAATTTTCAGTACTATTTTATTTATATCTTGTTTTATATAATAAAACTAATTATCTAATTAGTTGCTGACTCATTATTATTACTTAAAAATTTCACTGGAGCAAATTTATAGTTTCTATAAATAAACCTGTTTGTATTAACTATTTAGTTATTGTCTACTTAATTTTGGTTTCACAGTAATATTTTATCTACAATACTTGGATATTTTATTTTATATATCAGAGTGCACGGTTAATGAATAAGTGTCTCGCAGGAAACCATATAATCATATTCCTATATTGGTTACAATGTCACTGTAAAAGCAATAATAACTTTCATAAGTAACGAATGCAGAAAGATACAAATAATACATAAAGCATGATTACTTCATCCCATACTGAAACTAAACTTCCACATTTAAAAAATAATAATTATAAAAAAAGCAATAAGTACTATAGCACAGGAATCAATAAAATAAAACGTTAAACTTAGATCAAAGCTTTTCAAAATGTTTATTTATTAATTTGGTGCAAGCATCCAAAAGTGAAAGAAAAAATACCATATAATCAAACATAAATTTAGTTTGTTATAATAACCATTGTTTAATTTTATTTCTTCACTATCCCTGAGATAACTGACCCTCTACTGAACTTATATAAATTTAATGTTACCTTAAAATGATCCGAGTTGAGAGAAATATAACCACAAAAGTGGCAACAATACATAGATCTTCCACTGTGTGTTTTTACATGTCTTTTAAATTCAACAGATGAGTTAGTAAAATAATCGCAGGTATCACAATTAAACTTCTCATCTTGTTCTGGGTGATTTTCTATGTGCTTTTTCAGTACATAAGCATATGCAGTGGAATAATTGCATATATGGCATGAAAATGGACGTTCACCTACAAAAGATAAAAAAGAAAATCAGGGAGAAGTAAATTATTAAGAATCATTTGATTAGTTAATTTGAAAAGAAAGTCAATACTTGATTAATCAACGTGAGAATAAAGAAATTTTTCATAGCAAAAAACAGAGAAAAGGGAACAAAGAAATGTAACAAAGATAATCAAATAAAAATAAAAAGAGTATTAATTCATCAATATCTAAATTTAATAAAGGAAGCATATACATAATCAATAATAATAGAGAATGAAATTACTTATGCACTAATTAAATTGCAATTCCTATGTATGAATATGTGAAAATGATGTATTTTTACACACAATTAAGAAATACATAACGTTTGTCTCAATAGATACAAATTTCTCATTTCTTTGAAAACCAGGGACAATTCAGGAAGAAGACAAGTGTCATCTCCATTTAAGAATAGTTCATTTATTAATCCTTTAAGTGCTATGAACGCATTTATGTATCTGGCCAAAACAATCAGTGGGGACTATGGAAGAGAGTGCATATATGCATCTAGTCTGTTAAATATCAACAACAAGAACTAAGGATGCTTATATGCGTTTTTAAATGTATTCAGTTTTTCAAAGTAAAATGAAACATAGACTGAAAAAAATGGTTTGATTAAGAATCAATTTTATCTAAAATACCACAATGAAGGCATAGCAAATAAAAAAAACAATAGAAAAAAAGTTAAGAGAAACTATAATGAGCCAATACTCAGTAAAGGCCAAATCCAGCAAAAAACAATAGGAATGTTATTATTAATCTTCTAACACTATTACAATTGTTTTATATAAAATGAAATTGTCAAATGCTATCAATCACATTAGTAAATTTAGTCGATTATAGGAAGTTAAACGAGGCTATGGTAGATGAACGATACCCACTTCCATGAGTCGAAGATATCCTTGATCGGCTATCAGGCGGGACTATCTTTAGCACCCTCGACTTCAAGAGCGGTTATCATCAGGTCAGGGTGGCGGAGGAAGATATAGAGAAGATCGCGTTCTACTGGGAAAGAGGGCACTATGAGTTTGTGTGGATGCTTTTTGGGTTTAAGGGGGCCCCATTAACTTTCCAGCACCTATGGACAAGTTCCAGAGGGGACTGGGAAAGGACTTCGCAAAGGTGTACATGGATGACCTAATAGTGTTTAGCCAGTCCCAAGAAGAACATGTAAAGCATTTAAGGAAGGTTTTCAACAGGTTAAGGGAATTTGGTCTAAAGCTGTTGCAAAGCAAATCTAAGTTCGGATTAAAAGAAATTAGGTTTCTAGGGCACATGGTCTCAAACGAAGGCATCCAACCTGACTACGAACGCGTGAAAGCAATCCAAGAAGCTCCGTTACCCACCAATATTCGAGGAGCCCATAGGTTTCTTGAAATGGTAAATTATTACCGCCGGTTCATTCCGGGAATCGCGGTATTAATACAACTGTTAACGGAGATTCTGAGAAAAGGGAGACGGTTCGCATTAGGCTTAACTCAATTGGAAAGCATCGAAAGTGCTGGGAAATTCTAACATCGAAACCCTTGCTCGCATTCCCAAATTTCCGCTTAATGTTCCGCATAACAACAGACACGAGTGAAATTGCTATTGGGACGGTTTTATCACAAAATTTTGCCAAAGGGGAAAAACCAATCGCATATGCGAGTCGTCAGTTGAACAAGGCAGAAAAACGCTATAACACCATCGAACATGAACTGTTGGCGGTGGTGTGGGCAGTGGAACATTTTCGCCTACATTTATGGCAGAAGCTTTGAACTCCTAACGGACCATAAACCACTGGTTTGTTTAAGTACCCTTAAGGAGTCCTCAGCACGGGTATCGCTGTGGAAAGAGTGGCTAGTGGCATATAAGTTTAAGGTCATCCATAAAAAGGGTGTAGAAAACGCGGTGGCGGACTGGTTGTCACAGGATCTGGTCGTTAATGCTATCGACGAAGAAGGAACTTCGACAGAACCGTTCACTTTACGCTATTTAAGGGATTGGGCTGAGAGCGGACCGGATATTCCATTAGTCAGGCAGGATTCAGAGGACAGCGCGGCATCAGAACGTCCTCAGGAGTTACCGCAGGTTGATGAAATCATCAACGACAAGACATTGCAAATCGTTATCCGGTTGAAACAGGGATCCGGGACGGAAACCAGGACTAGTATTTATGAAGGGTTGTCGACAGTGATAGTGTGTATTCCAGTGACGGTAGACGATATGGAATTGAAACGAATTTTTTTAGAATTCGGTGTCCCCGGCCATACGTGCCACATATTTTCCGACAATAAAATCATTATCGAGAAGCTTCAGCGATTACAGAGGCAAGAGAGAATAGGGGCCAGATTTCTGATAATACGGTGTTTACGTCAGGTTGAAACCGTTCCTGATCCGACAACCCAACAGCAAATTATTGCCGATCATCATGCGGGCAAATCAAATCACCGTGGGGTAGAGGAGACAGTGTGCGCACTCAAACATCTGTACTATTGGAAAGCCATGGGCCGCACTGTTAAGGAGTATATTGGTCGATGTTCTGTGTGTCAGCATGGGAAATACGATAGACAACCACCGGTGGCGGAACAGGTAGATACTCCCCACAGCACTAGAGCCCCTTCTTTGTGAGCAATTGGACATTTATTCGAATGAGGGACAGTCCTGGCTCACTGCGATCGACACATTTAGCAAGATCGCAATAGCTTATCCCATACAGGAGAAGACATCAAGGGCGGTATGGGAGGGGGTGTTGCAATGGTGTGCGAGTTATGGGGTGCCCGAGCAGATTGTTTCGGATTGTGAGCAGGAGTTTGATAACGCTTTGATTAGGGAAGAGAGTACTGTCCTGGGAATTACGTAGCGGTTAAATACCCCTCACCATGTAAAGGGCAGAGGCGTAGTAGAACGCCTTCATAATACGCTTGGGTAACACCTTCGGCTTCTCAAATTAGGACAAAATCTAGATTCATATGACGCCATTCCAAGAGGTGTTATAGCCTACAATACGATCCACTCGGTGACGGGATTATCTCCGGTTGAGATTGTGTTTGGCCAACCAAAGCGTGATCATGGGGATTTACTGACAGTTACCACCGTGGAGTTATTGGCACAACTTTCCCAAGACCCGTCCCACTAACCAACAAAACTTTCCCGTGCCAAAGACGTCGTGGTGTAAGGTTCGCGAAAAATTTATTAACGACCTCTTTATTATTTATTAAAGACCTCTATGGTACGAAAGGCTAATGAGAACGTGAGGGTGCATTCGAAGGGCTCACTACCATTGGGAACTATTGTTTATCGCCGATAGCGGACAGCACGAAATAAAACGGCTGCACGATAAGAGGGGCCCTTTAAAATAATAACGATTAGAGAACATAATTTATATAAGATTCAGGACATAAATCATCCATCCAGGGTTCGTACAGTCCATTTAGAAGAGTTGCGTGTACCTCGTAAAGTTTCACCGCTGAGGCCAGAGGCTGTGGTTCAGGAGTGTTAGTGTTGTTTTGTGTTTTATTTTAGTTACTTTGTATAGTGGTTAAGAAGCCAATTAATCTGTAACATATTGTGGTAGTACTTAAGCTATTTTGTATTTCATGGAATTTTTGCTTTGTGTTGTTCTCTTTCTTATTTTTTCAGGTTATATTCTTTGTAATTATTATCATGTAATTCTTAGTTAATAAGGTTGTGTTTGTATTTTTTTTTCTTTTCTTTTAGGAGTTCCTCCTAGTGAAGGAACTGGAGGGGGGGAGATATCCGTTGTAAATAGACACTTAGACTTAAGAAATATCAATAGGAGTTTAGGATTAAGTTTTGATGTTCTTAGTTTTATAATTCTATGATGGAATTTGGAACGGACTACTGGTGGGACCATATTTTTTACCTGGAAGATTCTATCCTGTGTCAATCAACTCAAGAGAGCAATTAAGAGACCGAATAATAGATGCAGTGCACCAAATATCATCAGAACAATGTTTAGCTGCAATTTATCAAGTGAGTGCTAGATGTAATGCTTGCATTGGTGCAAGAGGACAACATTTTGAGCAATATTTACATTAAAAAGAACATAACATAAATATAAATGTAAATAAATAAGAATAAAAATGAAAACTTGTTTTGTTTCTTTTTTTGCGAGTTTCTCTAAAACTAAGCAAAAACGAGCAAATCTCTAAAGGACTTTTTGTCTTAGTTTTTCGGTCCCCTATAAGTTCCTGAAGTTTTGCCATTTAAATTCACACCCTGGGGGGACACCCTGTATATAGACGAGCATAAGAGAAATAAAGTTATTATCTATATACCTGTCGTGATTCTGTCCCAAAACTTCTTTTTTTTTACTTCATTCATTTAATCTGATCGTTACTTATATACATATATTTTTAAATTAATTAATTAATAATTTAAAATTTATGATAATTCACTTACCTGTATGCTTTCTCATGTGTCTCTTGAGGTTTGACCTTTGAGCTGACTTATAATCACAATGTTTACAGCTATATGGTGCTTCTCCAGTATGTGCAGCCCTAATATGGGCCAGTAAGTGAGCCGAGTTTGGAGTTCGGTAATTACAATGAGCACATACACGGAGTTTATCAGCTTTGCTTACCCGATGATCTATAAACATTCAATAAAATAGTACATTAATTGAATTACACAAAAATAAATTGAATCAAATATCTGATAGATTATAAAAAATTGTAAAGTATTTTTTTTCCTTCTTAAGAATTTAACATGAGTCAAAAGAGTACCATTACTACTGTAATTCTTAATGCTTTTTTAAATTTCCAAAAATTATCTTCTTTTTTTTTTTTTTAAATACATAAGTAGAACATGTTTTTTTATGAGATTAATCTATTTCTTAAACAATAACTGATTCCAAATAATTCTTAAAAGACTAATTACTTACGGCGATGTTTTTTCAAGTGTCTTGTAAGATTTGATTTCTGAACTGTTTTGTATTGGCATACCCCACAGTGATAAGGAGTTTCTCCAGTATGCTGTCTAATATGTACCTAAATTAGAAAATGTATTACAGATAAAATAAATGCAATTAGAATAAAATAAAATAAATTTAATATACTATTGTTAAGCTTAGGGTAATAGGTGATTAAACATTTCATAACCATAATTTCTTTTCCCACAATTTGAATACATAAACAATTAAGAAATATCCTTTAAATTGCAAAAGATTAAGTCAGAAACATTTTTCTTTCTTTAAGGTGTACTAAAAGAAGAATTAATAAAATTATTAAACAGTATAATTACAGTTAGATGAGCAAGACTAGAAGAGAAATAATCACAGAATGGACATGGCCTCAATGGTCTTGAACGCTGGTGCAACTTCAAGTGTCGTTTGTAGACCTTTTCTTTGGTGCAAGTGAATGAACACATTTCACATTCAAAATTATCTTTACCTAAGAAATTAAAATGATTGAGATCAAAAGAACAAATCGAATAAATTTAATGGGTAATTACAAACATGTACATTTAAAAAATAGCCATATAAAATAAATCAAGTCTAACCTTCAAGATGCTGCCTTAAATGCCTCTTTAAATTTGACTTCTGCTTAGAGCGATATGGACAATATTCACAAGCGAATGGTGCTTCTCCTGTGTGCTGCCTCATGTGAACTTTGAAATGGCCCACATTGTATGTACGGTAATCACAATATGGACAAAGATTCAGTCTTTCATCTAACCATAAAAAATACCATTTAAAATGAATATAGAATATGAATATCGATATATTTTTAAATTTAAAAAAACAAAAACATTAATATAAAATATATTTATCCCATAATTTTTTTTTGTTCTCAAGTAATTCAATTGCTCAAAACTTAACTAAAAATTACAAATGCATAAAAATAATAATAATGAGGCTTAGCGAACCCGAGGCTTGATGCCGATGCCACCAATCTCGAGTTACAAAGCTCTGTACACGGACCACCACCCAAACCCATATTCATCAGATCATTCTTAACGCAATCCTCCCACCTACGCCTCGGTCTACCCCTCAGACGCTTCTCAGTTGGAACAGCGCTAATTAACATCTTAGGAATTCGTTCCTAACCAAGCCCAATAAATACATAAACAAAAAACAAAATTAAAACAAAGCTGTAACAAAGGCAAAAGAAGACAGCATGGGGAACAGGAAAAATATTTTCACTAAGCTATCATTTAGCCAGCAGTGAGGTAGATAGCTGTGAGTTGTACAAAAGTTAATAAAGAATGGCAGAGTTATTTATAAAATAAAAAACAACTAGATGAAAGTAATAAATTAAAACCATTGGAATAGAAACAAAAAAGGTACACACATTTTCATTTGTTAATACAGTGGAATCCCGATATTTCGTATTTCCGGCTAATTCGTATTAATTTCCTGGTCCCCACAGAAAATCCCGTTGAATGGTATAAAAACAATGCATTTCAGACCTCTCCGTAATTCGTATTATTTTTATTCTCGAGGTCACTTATAACGTCTTTTAATCCGTATTTCAGCTTTAAAATCTCGTTAATTAGTACTGTTTTCAAAAGGGGGGGAGAGAAGAGTGATAGACCAGAGAGCAGAATGAGAATAAATGTTTTCTAGGAAACCAGACAATTTGTATTGTTTTTATAGATCCCATTGTATTTACCAGAGAGCGAGTTAGAGAGACAAGTTTTCTAAGAAATTTCATAAGTAATTCGTACTGTTTGCACTCAATGAAGGGGAGTAGGAGGGGAAGTTCTAGGAATTTTATTAAGCTTTTCTTACAATCATACTTTTATTTACAATTAAGTGTCCTTTTTGTTACCGCCGTGAAACGTAATCATGCCTCCGAAATACATTAGCTTCTCTATTAAAGAGAAACAATAAATCATAAACGCCGTGACCAGTGGCTGTAAGCAAATCGACATATCCAAGCGTTTCAACGTCCCTCGTTCAATGATCACATCAACCCTGAAGAACAAGGACAAAACCACTTACCAGACATCGGACAGCAAAGTAAAACACTTCAACATTGGTGATTATCCACAACTTGAAGAGAAGTTAAAAAAGTGGTTCGTACAAGCAAGGAATTCAAATATACCAGTTGGAGGAAATATAATTAAAATATAATTAAGGGAAAAAGCCCGAGTTTTTGCAGAAAAAATGGGAATTGAAGATTTTCATGCAAGTGATGGATGGTTCGATAGATTCAAAAAAAGACAAAACAAAATATAAGAAGCTTAGTGGGGAAAGTGCGAGTGTGTTAGATAACGTTTGCTCTGAGTGGAATGAATAATTGGGAAAAATAATTAAACCTTAAGAGCCAAAGAACATATTCAATGCTGACGAAACGGGCCTATTCTATAAATGTCTCCCCGATCATTCCGTCTGTTTTAAGTAAGAAAAGTGCCACGGCGGAAAAAGCAGTAAAGAATGTGTAAACATACTGTTGGCAGCCAATATGGATGGATCAGAAAAATTAAAACCGCTAATGATAGGTAAGTCGGCCAAACCAAGATGTTTTAAAAACATAAAATCAAGTGTGTGGGTTTACCAAAGTGAAACTTCCATTTAAAGAAGATGCTGAGCAAGATGTTTAATGTCATTTAGAACATTGTACACATTTCTTAACACATACATGTTTGCATTAATATGTTTTTTAATTTTTTTATTTTGTACTCCTGATAATTGGTATTCCCATATAATTCGTACCAAATCATCAGTCCCTTGACCAAACGAATTATTGGAATTCTACTGTATAAGTAAAGATGAAAATGCAAAAATGCAATGAAGTGCATATATCTACTGCCTCGGTAAATAAGTAGTTAAGTCGGATTTTGTCTAGAGAGAATTAACTACTTTCAGATAACCGGAATTGTGTCATTACCGTAATTTTTGGCTTGAAATGGAGTTGAAATAAAAGCAATACTCCTTTTCAAGCCAATGCCTTACTTAGTCCCTTATTCACTACGAAAATAACTAGATTACGCTGACTTAAATTCAAGAAAATCATCTTAGAGAAAATTAGACTTAACCACTTATTCAACGGGACCGTAGATATATTAGTACTACATTAGATTTTTAACCCTTAATCCATTAATTTTTGCAATGTCCTTAACTATTAAAAGTTAAATTTATTTTTCATTAATACAGATTCCAATAGAAGAATTTAAGGGAGTTATAAAAATAAAAACTAATGTGCACAACATGAAAAAGTTGAAATCCAGATGTAGCTAAGAATTCCAGATCATTTTAACCAAAAATCTAGCATATCTAGAAATTAAGTATTCAATTTTTTTAATATATGTTTTTACTTAAATGGTATATTTTATAGCAATCCTAAAAACTGAATTTCACATTCCTACAGACACGTTTTTTTTAAATTATGCCGTATATGATGGTATGTACAGACATCATGGCAAAACTAGTCAAAGCAGTTCAAAAATTATCATCATTATCAAAACCTAGGATTAAAGGGGATTACAATGGACATTTTCACTGAAATCTAAAACCAGAAAATTCATGTGATTACAGTACTTCCTTTACTACATAGAAAAAAGTAAAAAGTGTAATATATGATTCTATAAAGATGGCAATCCAACTACCTCTCAGAATTAACAAATTATTTAGTTAAGAGTTGGTTATTAACAGAAAAATGGGAATTAGAACCACAGAATTCTTCCTCTGTACCATCAATGAATGATAAAAGCCATAAATGCCTCATTGATTAAAAAAAAGAAATAATAATAATAAAAAAAAGTATACAGCAAAGCAAATTAAAATAGAAAAAAAATTAACAATTTGTTATAAATAAAAATTACTGAATATGCACAATATACCTATGAAGTTGACACTTTCCAGCACTTCATGTTCTGTGTGACCGTTCAACTCTTTTCCTGCCAAAAAAAATTCATCAGACATTAATAAACTTTAGAATAGAAAGCTGTTATATGGCTTATTGATAAAAATTTGCAAGTGTCTTCTTCGGATGATTATTACCACTGGTTTTAAAGAGGTTTGATAAAAAGCTGAAATATTAATAAACTTTACAATATATTAACTTAACAGGATTTTAATAAGTCAAAGTAGTGATTTAACATCCACATGGAATATACCAATTGGAAAATAAATTCTAGGCTCAACATACTTCTCAGAACAGAAATTCTACCAGAACTATTGTTATCCTATTGGTATTTTAGGCATGAAGATGTGTGTTTGTCAACTACAGCTAATTTCTCAAAACCTTGAAATTAATTTTAAAAGGCGAACCAACCTTTTTTAATATAATACTACTCTATCCAGAAGACTGCATAAAACAAGAGGAATGGATATATGTATGTATATATATATATATATATATATATATATATATACATACAACTTCAAATTATATTTTTTTTTTTTCTAAAAACTTTTAGAACATTTTTTTATAATTTTCAGATGATCTTAAAAATATTGTAGGATAGGAATTTTTAACGAGTACCAAACATTTTACACCCCTTCCACAAGGACAGCATAACCAAGGATATTTTACTCCCTTTTATAAATACTAGGGTCACGTGCCGAGTTATAAACCTGCAATCTTGGGCATAGTTAGGTTGTTATGCTAAACACTACATTACAAGTCCCCTACTTAAAAATATTTTTTCATAGTAATCGGCTATTAATTATTCTGTGCAATGCATAGTTTTTATTAAAATCATTTAAGACCTGTCAACATGAAAAATGTAATGATTATTGAGTCAAATAGATTTTTATTATGTCAAAGAACACATTTGAGGCTAAGTATTGATACAAACTTCACTGAGTTGAATTAAAAATTACATAAAAGAAATTCAGTAAACCCTCAATATCACAAAAAAAAAAACAAGAATTTTATAAATATTTTTATTTTTAAGAGAAAAGATTTGCCCTGGCCGGGAATCGAACCCGGGTCGTCCGCCTCTCAGTGGAGTGCTCTAACCAATTGAGCTACCAGGGGTTAGAGAGCACTGCCACAGAGAGGCGGACGACCCGGCCAGGGCAAATCTTTTCTCTTCAACATAAAAATATTAAAACAATTAATAAAAAAAATTATTACCTTCTCTTCTTTTAATAAAAAAACAAATACATGAATTAAAGATTTTTGATTTTGCTATTTATATAAATGGTTGGTATTAAATGTCGAATTTGACTTGAGTTAAATCACTAAGTTCTTTTTGACTAAATATAAGGTTCTAACATTTTTTTCTCTTCTTCAATACTAACATAATATACTATATACATATAATGTAATATATAATATACTATGGAGACTTTCATGTTATATTTTTACAAAATATTATTTAGTCATTACTTTATTAAGAAAAAAAATATTGAAATAATATAAATGGCACAACGAAAAAATCATCTAAGCTTAATACAAACTTCTCATAAATTAAAATTAGTTAGTAATAAAAAGGAAAGTAAAAAATAACAAAAGTGAAAAAAAACCTGTTTTTAGATGTTAATTAAAATAATTTTTTTTTTAATATTTATAGTTTTCATGCAACCACCAGTCGTAAACTTCCATTAACTGTTTTATAGTTCATGGATGAATAACAGAAAAACAAATTCCATCATTTTGGATTGAATCTAAGTATTCAACAGATAAAAATAAAATTGAAATTTTAACGATATTTATTAGTTTCATTGATTTGAATATTTAAATACATAAAAACAAAAAAAAAATTAAATATCACATAGGGAAAAATGGTCTGGGGGAGGTAAAAAATAAACTGTTAAAAGTTAACAACTATTAATTAAAAAGCAACGTTTTGACACACATTGCAGGTCTTCATCCAGGGCTTCATGATTACAAGTATAGGATCAATTAATAGTACTCCTATTTAAGAATTTATTTTTGACCTCCACCCAGACCATTTTCACCTCCATGATGTATAACTATTAAAGATAAAATTAATTTTTTTAAATATTTTATTTGAAAAGAAAAGAAAAGATATGGCCAGGACCGGGACTCGAACCCGGGACCTTCACCTCTCCGTGGTAGAAAAAATAAATAAAATAAAATAAATTATAATAAAATTAAATTGTTTTATATGGTATAGACAATTCCAAATAAAATATATCATGCTTCACTCACCTGAATATATTTTTAATCTTGTTTTGTAGCTCAATAAGAACACATTAATAATAAAATAATCTTATAAAAAGACAAATATATGATGTCATCGCTTCTGATGTGATATAAATTAAACATAGATTTTCTAAACAAGATAGTTACAAAATAATGATAAATATAAAACTACAGTTGCTTTAACTCAATATTTCTATTAAGTTATTAGAAGACATGCAAAACTGTAACTGAAAATTATTTTTATCTAGATTATCAGGAGTAATCATTAGAACATTTTTGAGACTTTTATAGTACCGTTTAATTCAAATCATTAAAGATTTGACAGCAAAGAGATGTATTAAAAATACATTCCTTTGAACATGGAGATTTTATTAGCCTTGAGAATCCAGCTTTTTACCAACAAAGTGGAATCCAAAACACAAATAATAAAATAAACTTTTAACTAAATTTAAAATAGTATAATCATAATAATAAAGACAAATATATATTAAGATAGGAATTCTTAAATATTCAAAATAACTAAAGTGATACTTATTAATGGAATGTATTCAAAGCAAATGTTCTCACCAGAACTTAAACCCACATCAATGATAATTTCTTCTGGTACCTCTGAACCTAAAGAAATCAGATTTTTATTTAACTTCAATTCATTAAAGTTAATGTAGCTAAATCTCCTTAAAGAAAACCAAAATATACCAAGTAAAAAGTATGGATGAACAACATAAGCTAAAGTTTTCAATAAATAATCATTAAGTTTATGGCCATGTTTAAATATAATATATTTTAACCATTAACAATGCAAGTAACTCAACATTGTTTTGATTAAAACAGTGCTTCATCAAATTTGCAAAATGATTTAACGTGTTGCAGATAGTTTCTATGATTATTGTAATAGGGTAATGGGAAATTTTAAGTTATAAGGCACAGAAACAATATTTCTATCAGGCTTGGCAATAACAAGAAGCACTGACCCTTAACAGCTACTATGAAAACACGGTGTATGCCAGAAAAACTTGACATCCAATTCAATATGAAGGGACCAAACAATAATAGGCCTACAAACAATTTATTTTTAGGATGAAGATACAGCCCCAGTGCCTAAGTGGCCAGTAAGAGATTAAGTCGAATTTTCCCCATTTGAGTTTTTTGTATTCATGGAAGCGAAATCATGTTGTTTTCGTAGTGAGTCAGGCATTGGCTTGAAATGGAGCTGGAATACAAGAAATAAATCCGTTTCAAGCCAATGCCTGACTTAGTCCCTCCATTCACAGCAAAAATATCATGATTCTGCTTCCTTAAGTACAAGAAACTCATTTTGGAGAAAATAGGACTTAACCACTTATTCATCTGGGGCTGTAGATTTATTTTTATGAACTTATCTTTGCCCAACTTGATTATTTTCTGTTATTGTCAGGTACATTTCAAGCCAAAAATTCGACTCAACCTCTTATTCACCAGGGCTGCACGTATAATAAACTTCTAGCATTTTTCTCAATCCATTACTCTCCCTCAAACAAAGAGAAAATCTGGTGCCTAAGTTATGAGCATCATCACACTCAGCCAGTATAGCCTTTGTGAATCTATGTAGTGAATATAAAAGCATGCCTACCATATTGACAATAGAATAAAGTACTTAGTAAATTTAATATTTCTTGTTAATGATGATGATGATAAGTGACTCTGTTAGATAGTAAATTCTTCATTAACTATGTCTGCTTCTTGTTAATGATCCTAGTGAACAGCATTTCCTTCTTCAGTTAACTTGGAATTTTTAGGTTAATTCCAACCCACTAAAAGCACGAATCTTGCTTATTTAACTGTCATATAAGTCAAATATCTAGTGGTTCAACTTCCATCATAAGAAAGTTTCTCTTCCAATGAGTTTTGATAGGCAAAGAATTACTTAGATCTTAATTTCTCCAACTTGTTGAAGGATTATAATGAAATCCACGATTATCTTATTATATTTAATTATTTGTTGTCATACTGTAGAGAATATTTATATCAAAAATCCAAACCAAAACTTCAAGACCAAATGCAGGAATGACAGCATTAAATTTAATATTACTAAAATGATGCAAACATTAAGCTCTTTATTTCATCCAGAGCTTAAACCATAAACCTAATGATTAAACTTGTGAAATATGAATTAAAAAACAAAACTTTTAATGTTTAATTACAAACATTAAATGAATTGCATGCAAAATTTACAAACAGATATTTACTCGTTACAGTTTCATGTACTGGAGTTTCTTCAACTATTTCATATGTTTGATATTCATTTTCTGGAAGAACTTCCTAAAAAAATAAAAAATAATCTAAAATTACATTGAATTAAATTAACTAGTTTTTTTCAATTATTGTAAAACATTTTTGTTAAACTTTTTGTTACTTTTGAATAAAATTTACAAAATGTTAAACAAACAAATAAACATTTAAAAATTGTTGTAATTCAACTCAAAGCAACAATGTGTGGAACAGATACCGACTGTTGAATTTGAAAAAAAATAAAAAACCATTAACTAGAAAAAGATAAGGAAACTATCATCTACTCAAAACTTCAAATAATAGTATCATTTTAACATCAATAATCAAATCGAAACCTTTCAAGTTTTTTCTCTAATCTATTAATTTACAAACATTATTATCTAAGTTTATTTTCAGTTATTTGAAAAACATAAATATTATAATCTAGAACCTAAAACGTAATATAAATAACTAATAACTGATTCAGACTATTTTAGAAAATACAAGACTTAACTAATTTAATAATTAAGAATTAATTTACAAAGAAAAATAATATTACCTGAGTAGTGATTTCAACTGATTTTTCAACATTTGAAATAAATCTTACAGATTTAATTTCATCCCACTTGACAGTTGGTAATACTAACACACCTTCTCTAACTGCTTCTTGTATAGTTCTTAGCATAGCATCTTTGTCTGTAAACATTTACATAAACACAAGTTTAATAAAAGAGTTTTGATAAAGAAATGGTTGGCTGAATGTATCTTGAGAAATGTTGAGAAAATGATCAGGAGATGAAATTTACCAATTTTCCACAAATAGATACAACTTATTTTATTTTTGTCAACGTCTTGGGTCTAATTTTCAGGCCATCTTCAGGGTAGTGGAATGAAGAGCAGAATTGTTTGTTGTTTGTTTGATCACTTAATACTGCCATGGTTAATCGGACAAACAGTTTTTTGTTTATAATTTATTTTTATTAATTGTTATTTTGATGGTAATTATTTTTGTTTTGAAGAGAAAAGATAATAAGATAGAAGTCCTGACCAGGATTCGAACCCAGGTCGTCTGCATCTCCGGTGCAGTGCTCAAAACCACTGAGGCTACGCGGGGTCATATCCAAGTCAGAAGGAAATTCAATAAAAAAAATAAATAGTTTAATAAAAAATAAAATAAAAATAAAACAAACTATAAGCCTAACTGAAAAGAAATGTTTTTGAAACTTTTTTTTTATTTTTTCATATTCCGCCCTTTAAATAATATAAATCAACTAATTAAATTAAGTGATTTAAAAATAAATTTTCTATTACTATTAGAATATGTTATGATTTCATGTGATATGTACCACTTGATGTGACATTACTGAAATAAGAATAAGCAAGATGGATACTTATTGATTGATCAAAAATGCGATAAGCCTTCTAACACATTACTCAAAATACACCATATTTGAACTTTATTTATAAGCATTCAAATTGAATGAAAGATTGTTTTAATATCATAAATTGATCCCTGAGTCAATAAATGTTGAGTCAAGAAGTTAACCCTCAACTTAAGGAGCAATCAGAACAAATAATGACTAGTCATGGTAATGCATAAGTCAATAGTTTCCAATATTTAGTTAAAATCCTCAAATGTAAGTTGACTTTTACAAATGATTCGTAAGCTAAAAGTTATTTAGGGTATCAGTTCCAGACGTTATCGTTTCGAGTTAAGTCAAAATAAGTTTTAACTTTTCATTAGTTTTTTCTAAATACATACTCTTGAAAATAAAAATAATTTTATTACTGACTGTACATACATTAAAGAACCGACTTACACAGACTCTTTAGGTTATATCATTACCTATACTTCGTAATATTTACTGATATACTTATAAATTTCTTCTGAATATTAAAAAAGGGAATCATAAGAATAGTTACAACTTACAATGGCTTAACTCGAAGTAACAACCTGCAGAACTGATACCCTTCTTTGCCTAAGAGTATAGTAAAAATATATAGGAAAAGTTCAATACCTAACGTCAATTGGTAAAAATGAAGTATAGAATTAAAACCAAATATTTACATACAATGCTATAGTATATACCATAATTATAAGAAGAACATACATTTTAGGATTTGAATGTAAAAATAAAATATATTATAGTTAAAGTTATTTCAATAATAAAAATTAGAGTTTAAGTATCTGTTTTTATTAATCTCAGAGCATTAATTATTACAGTTCAACCATTCAGTAATAAGCTTATTTATTACACTAAATTCAAAACATATGTACATAATCACTGTCAAGGTCTAAGGGAATAGTTTGTGTATATGAAAGATAAACTTCACATAGGGAAAACTCAAATACTTTATCAGCCAACTACATGGCACAATATGCCTTAGATCTTAAACATATTTCAGATAAACTAATTATCAACAGGTTGTCAATTACATAAATTATTTTTTATGATTATTTACAATACTCGCCTTCATATAGAGTTTTGCATTGATCCGCTGGAGAATAAAACTGTACTTCATCACAGTCATTAACAATCACTTCCATTAAAATTTCGTCTTCTGCCATTTTAATGGAATTCTATAGATAATTCAGAAAAAAGCAAAACAAACTTATTATATCTACATAAACCCGCGCAACAACATTTTTGAACATCGACCTTCGTGAAGGTACAGACATTAGAAGAACACAATACCAAAAGTAGAAGCCATTACATCTAACGCTGTTATTGAGGCTTGCTTAGCACTTCAATGTTGCCAAACCCGCACCACTGAATAACTTTATCGAAACTCTTTGCATTCTTCCAGGACCTACATTTAAATAACTCAGAGACTCGTTTTTTGGGATAGTTTAAAATTGTTAATTTTCAATTTGGAATTAAATTAATGCCTGAGAAATAAAAAGAAATATGTGTACACTTCATAAATCGTTATCTAAAAGTAGAATGGATCCATCCTATTTATAAGATTTATAGGACCAACAAATGAAATAAGCCTTATATTTTCTTATAATCAAATTGCTCATACTTTCCAATAATTCTTGATATTTATTCACCCCAAGAAATACAAGTATTCGGTAAACGATATTACCAAATGTCGATGCTTTTTATTTTAATAAATTCAAATTTCTTGAATAAAAAAAACTAAAAAATATGTTTATATTCTTTTATTTAATTCTTGTAATTAATAAAGTAAGGTTTTTAATTGTAAGACGTTTTTTAATTTATTTTTAGATTCTAAAATAGGAAAATGTATCATTTATTTGAAGGCATATCAAAAATGACAATAGGCACAGTTGAACTATCATTAAAACTAATTAGTTTTCAACAGCTAATTATAGATTTTTAAATCTCTTACCGCTGTTTATAAAGCCCCCTTTTAATAGATATAAATAAGGTGTATTATGAATTTAAGTCTAAGAGGACTGAATACGGATACATAAAATATAGTTAAAAAAACATTATCCTTGATTTAATCACCAATTAATTTAATATTTAGTACAACAAACAAACGATATGTATTTTATTAATTTTTATTTATCAGCAAGAGTGGACGTGCAGTAAATTTTATCTTGTGCGATGGCAAGTCTGTTTAACAGATCAGTATAGATACGAAAATCTTTTAACAATAAACAAAGGTTGATTTCTATGAATATATATATATATATATATATATATATATATATATATATATATAAACAAGGAAAAATATTCCTTGAAAACGGAGACTTCATTGTCCCAGAAACCCTAATAATTTCGATATATATCATGCATCGTTAAGCTATTCACACGTATGAAGTTCGTACCTTAACACATCTACAATTTAAACATTCGATGTCTTGACAAATATATTATGCAATACATTATTCTAGACAAACACAGTATTCACTGATAAAAGAAAATTTCATAACTTTAGGCGCCTAGTTTATGACTGCATACCAACTTCAAAACTTATTTCACTTCATTACCAAGAAATAAATATGTCAGTAAGCGGTATGAAATATTCAAACATTCTTTATAAAAAGATGTTTATTAAAAAGTAATGTTAGTTTCTAGTATCACTAATGTCTCGTTATATATTTTTCGAAAACAGAAAACAATATGACTAAATGTTCTCCAGTTAGGTAAATATTGGGAAATTGTTTCAAAAAACAATATTTTGGCGAGCTTCATAAAAGCTGGAAGTTTATGAATTACAGCTGAACCCGCACCAGGAGAAAACTAATATTCTTAAACCTTTGTTGTTTTTTTTATGTTTTATCTCAAAAAAGAATAATTATCGGTCGTTTTTGATAATTGAAGTATTATCAAACGGAATAATAATTATGACTAAAATCCAAAATCAACCATACATCAATATCAATTATCAACCATAGCAACTCAATAGCGTCGTTTTGTTTGAAACCTATATTAACTATGCCAAAGTACCAAAGCTGTATTCATAATTTTAATAATACTTTCTTATTTTTTAAATAAATTTTACATTATAGCCATTCCGTTAAAACAAATTGTATACATTCGTGTATATATATATATATATATATATATATATGAGACATTCAATATCAATTAAAAGACGCAGTCACCTTTATTACATAAAAGACAGGGAAACATAATTTATTATCTCTTTTTAAAGTGTTTATTTTATAAATTGAGATTTATGTGTTGGTGTCATTTATAATTAGAATTTATATTTTGTATATTACGTTGCTGGTATAATTTTTTTTTATTTAACTTCATTTGTATATTGTTCTAGATATATAGATATTTGTCTTTTAGGCATTCTTTATATAATTAATAAAGTTCTTTATTTTTTATAATTGTATAATATTTAACTCGGTGAATAATTGTATGTGAATCTCGATAGTACAAGTAAACCAAGAGTCATTTGTTACCTTCCATCGAAATTATTGAAAACAAACGTTGTCCAAAACTATAGTGAGGTATGTTAACAATTTTTTTCTATTTTTTGTGGTGATAATTTAACATAATTTTTTTCGAATTTGTTTGTAATTTTTAAAGAAATTCTTTGTACTTTTCTAAATTTACTGCTTTGGATTTTTCAATTGAATATCTTGTTTTTAACAATTTGACTTTATGAGATATTGTAAGGTATGACAGTAGTAACAATGTCTTATTGAGATTTTCGTCTTATTGATTCCTTGAAGTATATTTAATGCATTACTATTGTTTTGTTTTAATTGTCTGATACATTGATTTTAGCATCTAAATTTAATACTTTTAGAACTTACCTATTCCCTTTAAGTTTTATGGGTTAAACCTTCCATTTTAATATTTGTGTATAGTAAACTTATTAGTTCTGTTAACATTTTACTGTGTGAAATGGATTCTCAGTGACAAATGATTTTTAACCCACTTTGGCAGAAGGGTACCATTTTCAAGGAAGAAATAGTTGGGGGTGCAGTCAATGAAAACATCAAAATAAGGATAACTTATTTATTATGTGCCGACGTTTCGGCCTACAATGTAGGCCATCTTCAGGGCGAATAAAACAACTTGCAGGTTAGGCCGCTCAGAGACAAGTCTTTTGACTTGTCTATATACAAGACTATTGACTTGTCTCTGAGCGGCCTAACCTGCAAGTTGTTTTATTCGCCCTGAAGATGGCCTACATTGTAGGCCGAAACGTCGGCACATAATAAATAAGTTATCCTTATTTTGATGTTTTCATTGACTGCACCCCCAACTATTTCTTCCTTGAATTAGAAGATACAGTCGACCAACTCTTCTCTAACAGGTACCATTTTCAGTTTGACTGATATTATGTTTGTTACTATTTGTTGAATGAATGAACTAATTTTTCGATTTGACTGCAAATCATTGTTTAGATACTGTGACTGTTTTGAACCACGCACGTTGAGCTTAAAATTTTTAAGTATTGTTTTACTTAGCGTAATGGATATATTCGGATGTGTAGCTTTTATTTGAAAGCAGCTCAACTAATTTTCAAGTTGAATACGCTTAATACTAAACTCCATATATTGACAAAGGTATTATATGTGTTTAGTCAGTCTGTGTTCAAGTAGATATGTAAATATTCATTCAGTAAAGTGAGCAATTAATTTTTTAAGGATCACGTTACTCAGTGAATGTTTTGGAAGAAGTTAAGTAATAAAAACTGATGATTTCAGTATTTTTAGGTTTCAGTCTTAAGGCTGTGGTTTCTTTATTATTAAGTATAGTATATTAGGTGGATACTCATTAGCTCATTTGTAAATTTATAATCATGTGGTAATAAATTGAAATTGATATAAAATTTAATTTCACTAAAATGAAAAATCCTGACTTCGGAAATATATTTTATGACCCTAATCATGTCGAGGTATAGAATGTTCTTGCTTATCCAATCAAACATATTGTTTTTTTTTTTAATAATTATTAGTTGATTGAGAAGAAATAGTTCTAGGAGTATGTACAATAATAATTCTCAATTAAAATAATAATTTCATTGGTTCTTCATAAGTAGTTGATCACTATTGAAGGAATTATTTTTTTACCTCCGTCTGGATGATTTTGGTGTACTTGGCAAGTGACTTCCACAACAGCTTCTTGAAAGTTCATAACATCCCATGCTTCTGTAGCTGTCAAAGTACAGAAAGCTCCTTGCTACTTACTGTGTAACCATTAAGAAAGTTAAGCATGGGTTGGCTTAAGGAGAATCTTGATTTTCATCTTGATGTGAAAGGCATCTGGCTACAAAACCAAGTTAAAGTAGAGAATCATGTACATTAAAACTAAGTGCATGAGACATAATAGTTATCTCCAGATATTCACTAAATTGAACTTTTTTCATCATCTCACTCAACCGACTGTCAATTTTCATTATGACTTTCTTTGAAATTTCTAGTGTTTTCTGTGTTATTAAAATAACATTACAGTTAATAACTTGTGATATTCTATTTTAGAAATGGCTGACTCAAACAATAAGGAAAAACCAAAGCTTGATCTGGGTCTCTTAGAAGAAGATGATGAATTCGAAGAATTTCCAGCTGAGAATTGGACTGGCAAAGATGAAGATGATGCTGATATTAATGTTTGGGAAGACAATTGGGATGATGAAACAACAGAAGATGACTTCAGCATTCAGTTGAGAGCTGAAATAGAGAAAACTAGACAATTAAAAACATAAGTGTTCCCTGTTTTTTATGTTTATTGTATATATTCTTTTTTCTAATAAATAATATTTGCAAGGGTTTCTGTTTTTGCTATTAATTATAATGCACTCAATTCATTATAAAATATAATTTTAAATTTGTGTACTAGAAAGTACAGGGTTGACAGTATTTGTATTCTTGCGATAGCATTATATGGTCCAATTATTGATCTTGTACAATACTTACTGAAATAAATATATTTGCATTCATTCCCATTGGTCTGACTATTTTTTCTGTTTCATAAACTTCAACGCTTTACATTATTAAAAATGTGCTAAAAAGTTTAATGTCACATTACATATGCTATATCCACAAAATCCAGCCTATAACAGATATTTGTTAATTACGAACCAAAGGCTTTAACCGATATAAAAATTCTTTTTTCAAACTATAATCGACTGATAGAAATACATTTACATCATAGCTTTAAGGTAATATATAGACACTTATCCTTTTTAATTATTAGAATTCTTACAAATTGGCAACTCAAAATTGAAATATATGAATCAGTTTGATTTCTTATTTAGCATCTTTATTTTTCCTTTGGTGTACCCTAGACTATTAATATTGGTAGCATCTTTATTATGGTATCATGTTTAAAAAAAAAAAAATCTAGTTTTCAATATGAGTCTTGCACGCATGCTCTCTACTTTTATAATTTCTTATTTAGAACTTAAATTTTGCCGTAACTTACAAAAATACCCTAGTCATGAGGGCTCATTTTCCTTAATATCGGAAGCTGATGTACTTAATTAATACATTTAATTTTTTTTGGATAAAATAATTAACCGGAAGTGATTAACCTGACGGTGCTTTCTGAGTTATACCAATGAGTACTGTGCCATTCTTTATCAACTGTCACTTGGTTTCATCTAGTGCTGGTAAATAAGAAATATAATTGGTAACTTACCTTAAAACTTAAAAAAACTGTTGTACGAATACTATAGAAAATCCTTTTGAACTGTTCTGTGAGTTTGGCATTTTATTGATTCACCATGATTATTGGAAATTACAATCTCACTTTTATGGCTTACAATCATGACATAATAAGAAATTATTTGTATTTTATTTTTTATGTTTTGATTTATTTCAGTAAAACTGTGAAATTGTCATGCAAAATTATAGAGCCGTTTTTTAAATTATAATAATGGAGAAATGTTGAGCGATTTTTGAAATTTTTTAATGTTAAACGAAACTTGTGATTTGGACCGAGGTGAATTAAGCTGAGTCAAAGAGAAGAGGTGTATTGAAGAGGAAATGTAAGAGAGAAAAAATTGGTGTGAAGAACACCTTTTGAAAATGTTCAGAGGAGTACTAATGATTGGGCTCCTATTGATGTTTTTTGTCAGGATACTACTTATCCATAAGGAAAATAAGGTTACTAATTTAGCTCCAATGCAAAAAAGAAATATCTCTTAGTAGACAAAATGAAGGTTTTATAACACCTTTAAATTAGGGTCCTCTTTTACTGTTACAAATTTTAGATAATTAAACATGAACCAAGGAAATTATTGTTATTAGGAATAGTTTTTCTGAGGAGAATTTGCAGACATTTTTTCAAGTTGATTGGAAATCATGAAAAGAACATCATTTACAATATTTGAACCAGAAGGCTTGAATGATTTGGCTATGTAATGAGGATGAAAACAAGTTCCCTCAAAAAGTTTATTTACACCGGCTGTTTTTATCATTGAAAACTTATTTAAGTTTTAATATAAAAGCAGAATGAAATCTTTAGTTTTAAGACTATATAACCATCTCATAAGGAATTTATGGAAAAAAAGAAGAAAACCAGATTTTTTATGAATGATTTTCTAATTATTGTATTATTGCTGAGAACATCAGATGCATTTAATGTATTAATGCATTAAATGTATGGATACAGTTATAGACCTAATGAAAAATGACTTTATTCACATCACATTTTAATATTTTTAAAAATATAGCTCTGAATTACAAATTTGTAATAAACTATTAATGAGAAAATGTATTGATTTTATTAATAATCACAGTTTGTTTTGAATGTGTTCAAAATAACAATTTTTGAACAGTTCTTTTAATTATTAATACTACTGATAAAATCAATTTTTTACAAAGTATATCCTATCATTATAAATAATTTACAAAGTTCCAATTCTTCTACGAGTTTTGGATATAATTACATATTTACAACAATATTTTACATCAATAAGTTACATTTCAGAGGAGGCCCAGACTCGCTGAGCGGGTTGTGGCGCCAATCATGATGATGATGAAGTTACATTTCACTGAGGGGTGTGCTTTGCTTTTCTTTAGGCTCATTCCAAGATTGAACTTCTCCAGAACCAAAAATTAGAAATAGAACATTGGTTCCATTCAGTATGCCAAACATAACCCAAAAAACCACCCTCCATTCCAATAGTGATTTCTGTAAATTATATCAGTATTAGACAACAGAATTTTGAACATTTATTCAAAACCAAAATACTGAAAAATAGAAGATTAGAAACAGCTAAAAAGAACTACTTTCTTCTTTTTTATTCTTATTTGGATATAGTCTTTACATGAATAATAAAAGAACCAATAGGAAAACGTAAATTTTTTTAATAATTGAATGTTATATATTAAAATTTTACTTAAACCATTAGATTTATTATAAATTAGGTAGTTTGTTGTCCTGTTTTATTTCCAAATAAAATTTATTTATCATATTTATACTTACATTTGGGGTTAATTTTCCAACAAGTAATGGCGCAACCATTCCCGAAATGGAACCCATTCCGTTCACAATAGCCATAATAGTTCCGGCGAAGTTAGGGCTCAAGTCAAGAGAATTAACTCGGAGGCTTGCATAGCAAAAACCCATGAAGCCCATTCCAACAGTGAATAGTACAGCAACCAAAGATTTATCACAGCCTGCATATGATGCCAGAACAACACCTACAGCTGGGCCAACAGCACCTATGAAGAAAAATAGTTACAGATGAAAGCATTTTTCTGGAGTATCATTAATTAAATAGGAATGAATGATATAAAATTGTATTTATTTATCAAAATGAAATAAGGCATGATGAGTAAAATGGATACAAAAGAAACTCATTTCTTTGTCATGGGCTATACTTTTTTTTTTTTTAACTCTTTACTGACTCTATTTTATGCAGAAAGGACTTGAAAAACTTTCCCTCCAGTCCATGTCCCTCTTCTTCCTGGCCTCTTTTATTATTATCAGATTTCATTCTTACCAGTTCCTTATGCTATTTCTTTTCCTTAATACCTCCATCAGCACAACCTAACTAAGTGAAGTGGTCTTCAAGATAAAGATCTTATTAATTTTCAACTTTTGATTCCTGAGAATAGAGCTCCTATGAAGGCTAAAGTATGATGCCCTATTGTTTTCAATAAGATTTAAGACCTCACCACTGACAATTTCATAAATATAAATATATACATAATTTATTTTATTGTTATATGATATAATTTTTTTAACATTTTATTTGCAAAGAAAAGATATGATCAGGACCGGGTCTCCCACCTCTACCTGGTGGTACCTTAACCATCTTGGCCATCCTGGTTCGTTTCTTGGTCAGTCATATTCCTTCTTTCACTGTTCCTATATCTCTGTGTTCTCGCAATTTGCGATGTATACACAGGGAGAATGTTAATTTAACATTACTTTATTTTTGGATCTTTTTGACTCTAAGTCATTAATATTATTATAATTTATTTTATTGTTTCACTTCATTTATTGATTGTCATATCTTTTCTTTTCAAATAAAATATTTAATAAATATATATTTATTCTCTGTTCAATGTGGGATGTCAGTGTCCTTAGTAGAATAGCATATGATTGCCAATTATAAGAGTCAGGGGTGAAGTAAGTTGCTTAGTTGTGATAGGCAGCTCTAGCACGACAAAATGTTCTAATCTGATAAATGTAAATGGTCTATGTAAAGTAAAAGGGGAAGTTGAATAGATACGCAACGGATAAGGGGAGGTAATCAGTATGACCTGTTAAGAGAGGCAGGATTCTATAATAAGGAATGTGGGTGGTCAGTGGATTATACGCATAGGAGTATAAGGGTACAAGGGTGCTGGAAAAGGATGAAGGTACCATGGTATTAACGGGAACAAGGATTAGAGACAGACAATAACTACAAAGTACTTGGATATTTTTTTAAGAGGCAGAGATCATGGGTTTAACAGAAGAAATAGTACATGAAATCCCGGTGAAGCAAAAAAGGATTGACATATGTCAAAGAGAAAAGATACCTAGAGGCGTTAAGGCAAAATATATTTATATTTATTAGTGTGTGTGTTTTTTGTCACTATTTATTATTGACTATTATTTAGCTGTTTACTTGTTAACTCTATTGTTCTTGTTATTTCACGAATTAAAATTAATGGATAAATAAAGAATTTATTTAAGTTATGAAAAATAAGACAATTTCTAATAATTTACTAGCACAGTTAGTTGTTAAAGGTCCCTAATAAAATTTCATTTTACACATTCTTGATGATTCCATTGTTTCTTTAATTTTTTTAAAACCAGTAAGCCATTCTTTTACTCACACTACTTTTCTGCAATTAATAAATGTTAACACCCTTTATTAATAGTGGTTGGTGTGTAAAATGATATGGAGAGGGAGATCAATTCTGTTTAAAAGAATAGTGGAAGTATCGCCTACAAAACTAGCACAGTTTAATTGACCAAAGACCAAAAGAAAAATTGTTAATCTAGTAAGGAATTGCATGCTCCAGACATTTAACAGAATGTGAATAAGTAATTTTTTATTATATTTATAGGTTGTAGTTAATCATATTCTTTTTGCCATAACTGAATCCAACTTACCTATAGTTGCCAGAATCTTTCTGAGATTAGTTATCCCTACTAATCCTCGTTGTTGAATTTTATCTGCAACATACCCAAGCAACATTGAAACCAGCCACATAACAAGGTATGGTAGTGCTGATAAAACCCCATTCTAGAAAATAATTAAAAAATAATAAATAGATATTTCTGACAAAGATTTTACTGATTTAACATCCTACATATGTTTGTATAAATACACATATCTAGTATTGTAATAAATTTCGGTTTAAAGAAAAATATCAGATAGAATTTTTATGTTGTCTGTTTTATTTCAAACGTTGCATTTGATTGATCAAATGAAAATTAAAATCATTTAAAATGGCAGCCATTGGGCTATATAGAGGTTTTTTCATCAATAGACCTTTTATCTGTTAATTACTCCCTGTCGAAACTTTTAACTGCTTTCACAAGAGCATTTTCAGGCCCTCCGATCTAGTTTGTGACCTATTGGTCATGGGTAGTTACTGGATTTTCCTGTATCTTAATACAAGTGATATGGATTCTTTTACTTGATATTTTTGTAGTTGAATACAGTTAGCTACACAGAAGCGATTGACATCAGTTTTTGTTATCATTTTTAAAGGAAAAAAGAGTTATTCGCCGAAATAGTAACCTGAATAAGACATCAAATGATTAAAATCATGTTTTTTACTGGTTAATTATTTTTTGAAAGCAATGAAATTGAACAAAAAAAAAAAATAGTTGTTAACCCTACCTCAAACATTTGCTATTCAGGTTCTAAAGGTGCGTTTACACCAAAGTTGGCTACTAAAAGTTGGCAACAAATTGTGGAAAACTAAAAGTTCTTCTTCAGACGCGTTTACACCAAAGTCTTCCACAAGTTGCGGCAACTTGTTGCCGGTTTTTACAAAATACAGCAACTGTTTTTGTCTTCCACTTGTGGAGAGACAAATCTTCCACTAAATTTTCGTTTCCCGCGGAGAGTCGGTAAAGATCAAAGAAAGTTGGCTACTTTCTTCTTTGGAAGACTTGTTGCTGCGCACTATTCATAAATAAATAGTGCATCTGGGGTATGTAAGCACCAAAAGAATTATAATAAATTAGTCAAGTATTTACAAATAATTTTAATGTCGGGGGTATATCTTTCCTCTTTAAAATAATATTATTTAAAAATTAAAATAGCTGACCAATAATTATAAAAAAAAAAATTCTTCTATATATTTACAAGGTTACTTATTAGTATATTTTTACAATCTTTTAATTCCAGTATGTTATTAGATACACTAGTAATGAGCCAGAATTAATAATGGTACATGATAAAATTAATAACATATTCCAAAGTAATATTAAATGTCACACTTGTTTTTACTGTACATATGTATTTCAATATTAAATCTTACCGTAATAGAGTACAGAAGCTTGTTATTTAAATGTTCTATTTTAATTAATAATTTCAATTACTAAGTTTATCATTAAATTGAGTTACAAGAGGACTACCTAATAAACCTTCAACATGAACAATAATACCGCTGTATGAGATGAAAATAGTTGACTGGATGATCTAATGTAAAGGAGATAGTTGGGGGATGCAGTCAATAAGAACACAGAATAAGTAATGAACTTATATTATGTGCCGACGTTTCGACCTACAGTGTAGGTCATCTTCAGGGCGATTTGGAGGGCGATGCCGTTAGATTTAACGGCTGGCTAATACTCACCTTTGATTGATTGATGAGTGCTAGCCAGCCGTTAAATCTAACGGCATCGCCCTCCAAATCGCCTTGAAGATGACCTACACTGTTGGTCGAAACGTCGGCACATAATATAAGTTCATAACTTATTCTGTGTTCTTATTGACTGCACCCCCCAACTATCTCCTTTACACACAATAATACCGCTGGTTTTGTTAAAATTAATAGTCTGGACTATTTGAACCTAGCGTCTATATTTATTCTTACTAACGTATTTTAATATCATTATTCAATAGTTATTGAGCATATAGACTTATAATTGTGATGTTGAATTATAATTAATAGTTCTAATACTAACTGTAATTATGAAAATGGCTAACAAGGGGAATACCCAATAACCTTTAAGTTCACTTTTATGACAATTTTTACCTTTACTATAGTATTGTAATTTGTTTACATGGTGATGATTAATATTGATAATATATACACCAATAGCTATAATATAAAAAAAAATATCGACCCTAAAAAAGGTTTGAACATTATCTAAATATGGTCACTACAATATGACAGTTTCAATTTTTTTTTCCTATTTTAAAAAAAATTGTAATTTTGATTGATTAGGTTTATTTTTTTATTATAATTACTATGGATAAGTTTTTTTGAATCCTTAATATTTTCATTAGTAATGAGGTTAATATTTATATTCTTTGGCATGCTATTATTATTTATTATTTTATATTGTGTGTACCATAACTTGTTTATAACACTAATTGGAAAGGCATTGCTTAATGGAATTTTGAATACTATTTAGAATTTTTTATTTTTTGTTTCTTTTAAGAATTTGACATCTGTTAATTTAATAGATCTTCCAATCAGATTAGCAGCTACATTTATTATTTGGGCAATAGGGTGGTTTGAGTAATAGTTTAACAATCTATTAGAGGTTACATCTTTTTTGAACCATTTAGTAATAAGATAGTTATTTTTTGGTTTTCTGATAATTGTAATATCTAAAAAATTAATTGAGTTTTCGGTTTCCATTTCCAGTGTAAAAATTATATTTTTATTTTGTTCGTTTAGGATTTTGTTGAATTTTTCTAAAATATTATTATTAGTAATAACCAACAGATCATCTATATACTTTGCTGTAAAAATTGGAGGGTTGTTCAATTTTAGTAAACTTTCTTTAATAATGTGATTAATTACTACTCCAGAAATATTCACTGAAATTCTGCCTCCCATCGGTAAACCCGATAACCCGATTTATAAAATTTATTTTAATAAGTGAAATATCCATTTTCAGTGCATAGCTTAATTCCTTCAATGAATATTGTTTTACTTTTAATGCAAGTATGAGGTTCTATTTTTTCCCAATTGTCGTTAATTAATTTATTTGCTAATTTTAATGGAATGTTAGTGAACATGGAGACAATGTCTAAACTGGCAATTATTTGTTCGGGTTGTAAATTAATATGCTTTAATTTATTGTTCAATTATATTGCGTTTTTTATATCAAACTCGTTATCATTGTTTAAATTGTCTAAGGCCCCATTTAGAAATTTGGCTAGATTATTCGTTGGGTTATTAGTTCCATCAACTATTGGTCTGAGGGGATAATTCTTTTTATGCATCTTAATTAAGCCATGTATTCTAGGGGCATTAAAATAGTTATTTGAAAGTTTATTTTTGTAAATTTATATTTCATTAATTTATATATATATATATTTGTTAACTTTATTGTTCAGCTCTATCATGGGATTATTTCTGATACTTTTGTAAGTCTGTTTATCATTAATTATGTCTAAAATCTTTTGTTGATAATTATGTTTTGTCATAATAACCAATTGTTTAGTTTTATCAGATTTAATAATGCATATATCTTTGTTATTTTTAAAATAATTTTTTGTATTTTTAAGATCATTGTTTATAATTTTATTAAATTATTTATTGTGTTATTAGGTTTATTTTTTTCTTTGTTCAAATAATTTAAGATGTTTTTATTAATAGTATTCCTAAGTCCATTTCTATGGGTTTCAGGAGTGTCTAAATTTATGATTATAGATTCAATGTCCGCTAACATTTGAAAAATGTTGATTTTTTTTATTATTTGGGTCATAATTAAAATTATCCCCTAGACGTAATAAAGTTATAATGTTGTTGGGTATTATATTAGTTGTTAAGTTAACGACTCTATTGTATTTGCTTTGGTGGCTCAATTGGTAGAGCGCTGTCACAGAAAGACAAAGGTTCCGGGTTCGTATCCCGACCGAGGGCCTATCTATTCTCTTTAAAAATAAAAATATTTCTCAAATTGTTAGAAAAGATTGTTGTACGACGCTTATTTGCTATTTCATCGTTATTATATGTGTTTCTGAATGTTGATTTGTTAGGTTTATTGGCTTTAAATTTTATATTTATTATTTTGATATCTTTTAGTATGTTACTCCATTTTTTGCATATGTTATAGATTTGTGCATATGAATTATTAATTTTATCTAAGTGAGCTTGCAATTTTTTCTTATTTGTTCTGATTAGCCAAAAAGCTTGTTTTTTATCTAGGTTTAATATTTTATTTCCTAGAATATTAAGGAAATTATTTTGTTTAGTGTTATTTAAATAATTTTTATTAAAAAATTTTCCAGATTAATAATGTGAGACAGTAAATGGTTAGGTATGATTTGGTTATCTATACATATTTTTAAGTACAACAATTTGCATTCTGCGTATATGAAATTTTGGTTATTGATAATTTAAATATTTTTGCTTGTACCAATGGATGCCCTAAAACTTTTGTTAAAGATAAGTGTTTAGAACAGGTACAAGGGCCCGCCTCTTGGCAATTTATTATCAGTTCAAACGAATCCGGCGGTATTCGCCTCTTCAAGGAGCACTGTTTGGGCCCCAAATGGTAATATAGATAAAACGAACCCGCTGTACAGGTTGCGAAATATTTTTGCGAAAGTCACGCTTTTGCTAGGTGCCCAGGTTATTGAAAACAAAGATGCCGCACTGGTAATAAAAAGGCATACCCTTCTTTTGAAACTGTCATATTGCGGTGACCATATTTAGAAAATGTATCTAATAACATACTGTAAGTAAAGTATTGTAAATATGTACTAATAAGAAACCTTGTAAATATTTAGAACAAATTATTTGTAAATACTTGACTAATTTATTATAATTAATTTGGTTCTTGCATACCCCAGATGCACTATTTATTTATGAATAAATGCGTTTACAGCACTATTTAATTATGAATAGGGCGCGTGGAGGGGGAAAAGTTCTCGACTTGTTTTCCACAAGTTGCTAGATACCCGCGCAGCAACAAATCTTCCACTTTTAGTTGTCCACAAGTGGAAGACAAAAACAGTTGCTGTATTTTCTTAAAACCGGCAACAAGTTGCCGCAACTTGTGGAGAACTTGTGGAAGACTTTGGTGTAAACGCAGCCTAAGACATGAATTTGGATTGTAATACAAAATTTGTCTGCCCACTGCCGCACGCTAAACTTTTTAAAACGCTTTATTAGCTGTTACAAAACTCGTCATATTCCGGTGCTGTTTTTTAATTTTGTGAAACTAATTTTCTTTTTTAAAATGATGTAAAATTTTTTACTGTTGAAAGTAAAAAAGTGGAGAAAAAAATTAATCACTTTCGTCGAACAATTTTTTTTTGCACCCGATTTCAATTGCCTTTACTTAATGGTATATATAGCGGGAGTAGAGATTGTAGTAAGGTATGTTAGTTGTCTCAAAGGATTACGTAAAATTGTAATGAATACGCCAATCGTCGTGGATACTGACTACTGACTAGTGAATACAGAGAGAGGTGGGGTGACGTTGGGAGGACCTCCCATCCCATTGCTACGACTCTCGAGTCAAGTATCCAGGTGAGTATCTGTACCGGCTACATTTCGACTGTATTCTGTCCTTGTATCCACTACTTTTCAATATCGGCTACTAATTATCCGATAGATACAACCTTACCCATCCCTATCTTCTATGAAGAGGTATCACATAAAGATGAGAACAAACGTCTCTCATCTGGAATCCCACCAGGGCACTTTAAAGTTTTTAATAAACTCAGGGATATTCTTCTACAACCACTGCCGAGTTTATCCCACCCTCTATTCAGGAGCTTCATTAGGAACTCCACAATATCTTTCTGGTAATTCCTCACTGAGTTTCGAAGGCATGTTTGAAGTTTTTTGATATCAAATTGTATCCCCACCCATAATTGAGTGCAGATCATGCACTTCCAGTTTTCTCTTATGAGAATCTCATGATTTGTGTCTATACACTACGTTGTTATTATTATTAGCAGTTGATCATAAGCCAAAATAAATACTGTGGACTGCAATGAATATTAATCCCTGCAGAATACAACCTTCCATACAGGCTAGGGGTGACAATTTTGATCTTTGTTTTTTGTTTTGGTACATAATTTTATTATTGTTACCTGTGATATTTTGAAGTGCATGACATCATTCATATACTTCGGAAGATCGGTGACCATTGTATATAGTCCCCAGTCATGACCCACTTCAGCGATGGTCAAGGACCAAACAGCTGATGATGACAAAATTGCAATCCAAGGGGTTCCTCCAACATCCTAAACAGTACAAAGACAACAATTAGTAATAATAATGTTATTAATGGTGTTATCAGCTATTCAATGCAGCTTTCATTTGGGAAGATCTGTAAGTCATGACTGTTAGTGTTGCTGATATAGAACAGAAGTATGTTTGTATCTTTCCTACTGTCTCCAACTACTGAAGGAGCAACATTCTGATTTTCAAACAGTCGCCCAGTGTTTCTATTAGTAGGAGCTAGCTGGACAAAATTCATGTTTAAAATTCTAAAAATTTGTATTGGAATATTGTAAACAATTGTTCAAAACCTAGAAATCTAATATTTGTTTATGCCTGGCACACTTCATCTCGTCAATAATTGAGTCCGAAGTAATGAATCCATAGAAATAGAGTAAATCAGTTGTATTCAAATCTTCATTTCAACCGCACAAAATTATAATGTTACTAATTTCATATGAATCAATTGTTGAATATGAATAATATATGTACTCTTAGGTGCTATTTTAGAATACTCATTTTCGAAAAAGGCTTTTTTTAAAGAATGGTAGAAACACCTTTTTTTTTTATAGTTCTTTTCGACCAAATTAAATTTTAGAAACCTTGCAGAGGACTCTGAAAGAAAAAATAAAACAAGATTGGCTGACTATTCCTCCAAAATTTCTGATAAAGGACGGAAAAATCAATGCAGCGCGCAGTGTTTCGATTAGTACGAGCTAGGACAAAAGTCATGTTTAGAAATCTGAAATATGGTATTGGAAATTGTAAACAATCTTCAAAACATGGTAATTTAATATTTATTTAAGTCTGACAAACTTTACAGCTTGAGGGTTAGAGCCCAAAGTAATCATAGCAACAGAATAAATCAGTGGAATTCAAGGCATCATTTCAACCTCAAAAATTTATTGTTCAACTACTTTTATCGAACCAATCGTTGAATATGGAAATTAATTGTACTGATAAGAGCTATTTTTTCGAAATAAATTTTTTAATTCATTTTTTTCTTTTTATCTAATTTAAACTCTTTAGTCTGTTTGGACTTCATCCTCAGGAAGGGGCAATTCTGAGCAGTTGACTGCTGTTGAATAAGGCCATAATGAAAGGATTCTGAGTTATTCCTACCACCCACAACTTTTTCTATAATCATTGGTACCATCTGCTCTACTTTAATAATATTCCACTGATCCCTGTCAAACAGATACGTTACCTAGGACTCCATCTGGACAAACGTCTCATTTGGAATCCTCATAAAAGACAAAAAACTGCTCGACGTTGTCGCCTACTTCAACATTTACTGGACAAACGCTCTAAGCTCCCAATTAATTACAGAAGACTCATTTAAATTACAGTTATCAGACCTATTAGGACATACGGAGTTGAGCTTTGGGGCTCTACTAAACCCTCATCTCGTATCCAATCCTTAAAATCCAAAATCGTTCGTAAAATCCTCAATGCTCCTTATTATGTCCCAAACAAACTCATCCATCATGATCTTAATATCCCATATATTGCTGATTTGGCCCAAACTAGGTACATATCTTTCCATGACAAGCTCCATACACACTTGAATCCGCTAGTCTCTCAACTTACTTCCCATACTATTCCTGATAACCCTCCGAGTTGTTTGAAAATAAGATGGCCTCGAGACCTTCTACTAAAGAACTTTATTGGGGTGCTACCAATGGGTAGTTTCTCCACAAGTGTTTTTTTTTCATATCATTTGTTCATATTAGTAATACTTGTAATATTATTATAGTTGTATATATCAATAAATTAATCAAAAAAAAAGTTTAATGAATGAGGTATGCAATGGTTGATTTTTAATTATGGCTAATAATATTATGTTAAATTTTAACATTTTATTTCAACTTAATTGACCGCTAATCGATGCACAATATTTTTGTTAATCTGTCCTTCGATAATACAAATAGATTAGATTGTTTACCAACACGTAAGCATGCAACATATAATTGCCCATGGGAGAAACATGGATTTTCTAAGTCCAAGCCATAAATGGACATTGTCTGCCCTTGAGACTTGTCGATGGTAATAGCAAAAGCCAGGCGCAAATGAAACTGAAGTTTTTTGAATGGTATTATGGGTTATGATGGTATTATTGGAATACGTGACAACAGGACGATTTCTCCTTTAATCTTTCCAGTCAACATGGCTGCTTCAATAATATTTCTGGTGATCTTTTTAATGGCCAAATGTGTACCATTGCATAATTTAGGTGGATTCCAATTATGCAGATGAATAATAGGAGATTGCATCAACCGAAGATTGTATGGTTCACAAAATTTACGGCTTGGTTTTTATCAATAATAGTATCGATTGATCTAAAGGACATTAGATCACCTGGTAACAACTGTTGTATTTGAAAGTTAATTTTGTCAACATCAGCATTTTTCGCTGCCAAAATAGCACGATTACAGAGCCAATTATGGTCCAAGTAATTATTTAGTATGTCCGGGAAGACACTACTAATTAATTCATTTTTTGTATGAACAAATGTACTGAAATTTTCTGAAAATGTGATGGATTATGTATTTGGATGAAGTTTAATTTCACCGTTTCCAATATCCAGCAATAGTTTTGAAAATATTTGTGCTGATGGATCATTTTGTAATTGTACACGCATGTTTATGGTCAATCGAAGAGTTTCGACATTTCGCCACAAAAAAGATTGATTTAATTATGCATTAATCTCATCGGCAAAAGTATAGGGAGGAATGACTAGCAGTGTGTGTCGGAAATTACCAGATAGTAATAAAACAGTGATGTCCAGTGTATATCTTAGTGCTGGGCGGGCAACATAAACTTGAGCGGGCTTTGGGGGGACTGTGGTCAATGCTCTAATATTGATATATAATCAAATGAATCCCAAATATGCATATTTCCTTACATACCTTGTCCCTTTCCGTAGCTCCTATCGTCTGGGAAAGATATTCTTTTTCATGTTGAGATATGAAAGGATGCGAGGATGGGTCGTTGTAGCACAAAAGACACCAGAGAATGAACCAAACCATGCCGACTCCTCCCCAGATGTAGAAGACTGCTGGCCACGGAAGGTAGGCCAGGATGAAGCCAGAAATAGCTGACGCTAGCACAGTTCCGATTTGGACACCTACACAAGCCTGACAACACTTAAACTCATAAACAATAAACATACTTTAGTTCTTAAGCTTAATTTTTAAAGAATTATAATTATAAATTATTTCAGAACTAATTAAAAAATCAATACTAATCAGAAGAGGATTACTGCTGCTGTGATCCTCAACCTAAGAGCAAATTTGGAAAACATTTTATGAACAAAACTTATGATATTGTATTTTTCCACCTGTGACTAATTATAATTATTCGTATTGGAAATTTAAAGAAATATTTATCAAGTCAATAAAAGATAATTAACTGTAAAACAAACTGTCGGCGGTGATGGGAAAACTAAAATGGTTATTCTTAAATAAAAATATCTAAGATTTTTTATCTCAATACTATTACGCCTAACAATATTTAGTAAAAAGAAAAAAAGTCATTCAAATTTATTGTCGACGAGAATTTTAAATCCATGAAATCGTTAAATTTCAACTTTTTGACTAAATTTTCAACTTATTGAGTTAATAGTTACGTAAAGTGGAGCACTATGAAGACGAAAAAAAATTACTTTGTGAAATTTTAGATTAAATTAATTTGTTTTTAAAAAATACCAAACATCAAACTTTAGTCCGTTTTAAGCTTGAGTAATTTCAGAGTAGTGTCTTTTTATTTTTCTACAAAATATTTGAGAATGTTTATAAATTTATGAATGAATGAGCAAAAAACAAAAGATACAATTAAAAAATTAGAACTAAAAACTGATCATAGAATAATATTTGTATAAAATACTTTTAAAAATTACAAATTAACATGGATTTCTTACCAGCGAAGACTAGAGATCCTAATTTACATCTTTCCAAAGGCGGTGCCCACTGCGCCAGGAGAGTACTCAGTGCAGGGAAAGTCGTTCCCTGAAAACAGTTTATATACTTCAAAATAAGAATAATATAAGTTATAATTATTATTACAAATGATTATTTCGTTAAACAGAATATTTAAATATATATCGGTAGGCCAAGACTGCGTAGAAAAAGAAAGTAGGAGCAAACAGCTGGTACAGTAGGGTACCAACAGCCAGCGACAGAAAAGTGTAGCGATTCCAGCATAGTAATAATTATATATTTATATATATATATATATATATATATATATATATATATGGAGTCCCACCATACATTCGTCGCCTTAGCAATGTATCGACACAATAGGTGTATTTGAGATACGTTTGGTATGTAACACGTATTTCAGTAATAAAATTTATTCACATAATCTTATGTCTGCGTTGCCTGGGATGTAAGTTTTGATTTTTTCACTCATAAATCACTATTTCATTCATTTCTGAAATATGGCAATTTTTAGATATGTTTTATGGAATAGTTGGAATCCAGAACATGCTCAATGAGAGCCGGTCCCTGCAGCACAGGTCCGGCCAACCAGCTTTTGTTTTATAACTCCTAAATTTTGTCAAAATATGTGAATTGTTGTTAACTCATCTGAACTGTTAAAATCATTATGCCTATGAAAACGTACGGATATGATCACTGTGATTAAGAGAGCATTTTAATAGAATTTATCAAACTACATTAATTGATGAATTATAAGCTTTATAATGTCTTATGTTAAGGAGTAAACTTTTCGTAAATAATAAAATATATATGTAAATAAGGACTTAAAAACATCGGTGTTGTAAGTTTAACTGAGGTCATGAAAAACATTTTCCTAGAGCCCATGGTTTCCCCCACGACCCTGACCTTTTGGGAGTATATATTTTAGCCCTTATCTTTTTTTTAATTTATGAGATAATAAATAATGTCTGTAAATTGTTTAACACCCGGAATTTCCAATTACTAAAAGATACTTTTTGCGCGTATTAACCAATTATCTGGCGTATCAAAATAAATATACTGTAAAAATATTCAATACATGATGTTTTGAATACTACACCTAGTTTAAATAAAATTGGAGCAAATGACTAATTTCTAATAATAGTGAAAAAAATTTATACACATTTATTAAATAACGCAATAAATTAATTTTGGATTATTTATTTAATAATTACATTAGCCTTATTTATTATCATTATAATTTTTATGTTTTATTGTTAAATTCACTTCCTTAACTATTCATGATATATTACTAGTATGTAGTCGTTTTTATGTAAGTATGAAAAACGATATATTTTTTTTATTATCCACACATAATTATTAAATATTAAATCGGCTTGACTCACCATCTTAAATTTAAAAAAACAATACTCAAAATTAAGAACAAAAGGCATACGGAGTACTCAGATAAGCCTAATTTTTAAAAATGGACTACCAAGGTGGAAAATGAAAGTATGATGTACATGATAATTTCAGCGACTCTATTTTTTTTTTTGATTGATTGATTCCTCGATGAGAAAATTAAAAAAAAAGAAAACAGCAATTTTTCTTTTTAAAATTGCTCAGGTTTTTTAAAAGTGTATGACGTTAAAAACCAGGTGTTAGAAAAAAAAAGAGAATTTTAATGTGTATAAACCTCTGAGAAATTCATAAATGAAATAATTATCTACAATTACAATAACTTTATTGTCGATATTTTTGAACCTTTGTGGTAATACCGTTTTTCACAACCACATCATTAACTTGTTGAGGCGGTTAAGTGGATGCTGTTTTGAAATAGGTAATAAATTTTAAATAGTCACTCAATAATCAACACTTAATTATGTCGAGAAAAGCCTTTCTTTAGTGTTTCAAGAATCTAATACAGCAAGAGAGAAAAATATATTTTGAAACGGAAATGATGATGAAAATAAAAGTTCTTTCTCAAATAGTTGACTGGAAGATCTAATGTGAGAGATAGATAGTCAGGGGGTGCAGTCATAAAAACACTAAATAAGACAAACTCATTTATTGTAAGTGCCAACGTTTCGGCCTACATTGTGTGCCACCTTCAGGGCTATGAGAGAAGAAACAGAACAAAAATAACTATAAAAACATTACAATACCGAGAAAACATATAATAAAATCAGAAATTGAAAGGTAATGAAATTAGCGATGTATATTTAGTGTTTTATTTGACCGCACCCCCTGACTATCTAACTGCCATAAAAGTTCTTTTATTTGTTTAAACTAATGGAAACCTTTTTTTTTTAATAATATTTGTCTAAACTAATATAATTGTGCTATGGACCTTAATTACCAAAAAAATTTAGACTAGTTTCCTTAGGGAAATATCAGATTGTTGATTGTGTTATTGCAGTAGTAGATTTTTATTTTAGCAACAGATAGGTTTTACTTTCTTGTCAACTTCAGTTTTGAAATCGCGAAAGTTTTCAATTTTTAGATTTCAACGGTTCAAACCTTAAAATCCAAAATCCTTCGTAATATCCTCAATGCTCCTTACTTTCTTACGAACAAAGTAATCCATAAAGACCTTAGTGTCCCATTTGTTGCAGATCTGGCCCGAATCCGATATCAATCTTTTATGACAAACTTCATTCCCACTCAAACCCACTAGTTTCAAACCTAGCAACCTCTTCATTTCCTGATAATCCTCCGAGGCGTCTGAAAGGAAGATGGCCTCGAGATCTACTAAGTTGAACTTTTTATTTGAGTACTACCACTGGGTAGTTTCTCTACTTGCCTTTATCTCGTGTCATAATTCATCTTTCATTATATTTACTGGATGTATTCTATTATGCAGTTTTCATGCATAACTCAAAAAATGTAAGCCGGAAAAAATTGAAATTTTGTATTTGGGGTTGGAGTAACATCTGATTGTACATCTCTGTTTCCGGCAATTTCACCACAAAAAGAGATACTTTACTTGAAGGTCTAAATGTTTTTTATTAAAATCGTCTATTATTGAAAAGTGAATTATTTTAAAGTTATTTTTCTTTTACAATGTTATGTAGAAGAAAAAAGAGGGACCGGAATGTTCAGGGGTAGGGAGCTGAGTTAAAAACGTTGAAGCTGTAGGTCTCGGGTTCAAATCTGGCTGCTGGTAGATTTTATTAAATCTGATAACAGCTAGGGATGGATCCTATGGGATCTGAGACCCTACAAGGGCTCACCCAGTCTCTATAAAGTGGATACCAAAAATAGGGATAAAATCTGGCAGGATACAGGACAAATCACCTCCCCATAGAACCGTAGTCCAAGAAACACCTAAGTCTCTACCACGTAATTAAACTCAGACCCTTCATGGGTTGTAGAGGTACGTGTAAAGTGTAAAAGAAAATAACATATTAAATTTAGCTGATATGCCGGGAATAATATTTTACTTGAACCTATAAACTGCCTTGTACCACATTCTAAATTTTTACGGAGATAGGTATAGGAATCGTGCTATAAATGTAAATATTTATATAATAAATATAAAAACTGTACTTAAAACGAAAAATCGTGCATTTTCCACAATAGTTATTTTTTTGTGAAAAATAATAATAGGTTTTACTTTAAATTATCATGCGTTAAGTGCCAATTAAACCTCTTAAAACGTTTGAAATACACTTTTTCCAATCGACACTCGATTACTAAATAAATAAAACGCCTGCTTTATATGTAATAGTAAACTGTTAAAAAAAAATAAATTCCGCATTGCACGAGACCCCTTCTAAATCCTCAAGAATGAGATAATAATACTTGAAATTTATATTAGCCAAATTAATTTGCTTGATCCATTATTTGTCAAATAAAAGAAATACCTGTAAAAAAAATTACAGTGATGAAAAAAAAATATAACATTGTAAAGAGATTCATTGTGATTAAACTTAAAATTTATTCGATAAAATAAAACCTACAAATTATTTTGGATATTTTTGGTAGTAAGGATTTATGCACAAGATTTGCAATTTAAGTAAAACTTAGAGATTATGACAAAGAATTAAAACTTATTTGTTGTTTGTAGATCTCATTAAATGAAGGCTTGGAAAATTTTCAACCCAAATAAATGAAAAAATATGAAAATGATAATCTTTTCAGTATTTTTGAAAACAACGAAAGAACGAAGCCTTACATAAAAAGTAATATCTCAACAAAAGTTGTTGACAATTAAATTTGGTATCGAATGACCAGCTTGTTATACTCATTTTATGAACACTATATTCGGTGAGTTTTCAGAATTCATATGATTTTCAAAATGAAGTTCTAATGGTAAATTTCGTTTTAGTTTTCTGAACTAATTCGGCTCAAATTCTGTTGGTTTTTAATTTTTTTTTTAAAGATACTTTGCCAAATATAAGAAGTTAGTATGGAATTCCACATCCTTGAGCCATTTTGAAATGCAAATCAGCTTCGATGTTTAACTAAAGATATTGTTTTTCGTCCATCAAACGGCAATTTTTCTTATTTATTTTGTCCATTTTATTAGACCTTGAAAATCTATCTACGTTTCGGGGATGCTCCCCTTACCGAATCGATTTTTCTGAAATTTTGAACACTATTTTTAAGAAAACGAATAACAATACCTGCTATACTGACTAAAGATTTTTTGGGAGTGATTTTGCTGTTGTGTGAAACCGATAAATATAAATGATAATAATATAGATAAATAAAGTAAGAAACAAGAAATCATTTTAAATGTCTTCGATTTATATAGATACCGCCATGTTTAATGAAGACTTTTTTAAAGGTACTACATTAACTGATATTTTATAAATATAAACAAATTATTATATTAGTATATTAATATTTATGATTTTTGGTGATTGAAAATTATTTTTTATTCAAATAATAATGGTTGGGAGCGGAGTGACTCAGTGGTAGAGCACTGAGTTAACATGATTATTTATGTTTATTTAGTCTGTTTGCAGTCGGAGATGGATCATATAGGATCTAATACCATCCTGGGGCTCACCCAGCCTCTATAAAATATTATAAAAATAGGGTACCTAAATAAGGGGGAAAATCTGGCGGTTGAGCGTGACCTATGACAAGTCACCTCCTTGCAGAACCGTTGTCCATGAAACAATACAGTCTCTACCATGTACTGAACCCAAGACCCGTTCACCTGTTGTAGTGGTACAGGTTTTTTTTAAAATAATAGTTTAATACATTCTATTGAAAAACAAAAACAAGATTAATTATGTTGATAACTTGTCGTGCCCCGATAGTCAAATGCTCTATTTTCACTATGTAAATTTTCCCTCATTTTTATTCATTAGCCCCATACGAAATCAACAAACTCAAAGGAGTTCGCATTCGTTCAACAATATGAGTTGTTCAGTAGCAGGGTTGTTAGAGTATTTTTATTTCCATCCTTTTCACAAAATTCGTTTATTTCAGTATCCTGGAAATTTTTTATAGAAAAAAAAAAAAAATAAAAAACTGTGTTTCGATGTGAATATGTGTGTTACCAGTTTTAGAAAATATAAAATAGAAAAGATAAATATTTTCTATATATATGATTGTGTGGGCTTTATTTTTTCTTATTTTGTGTTATCATTGACTGCACACTCTGACCAATTCAATCCATTATTATATATTTCCTTCATCACAATTACCGGTATATGTAGACATTGACAAGCTCGCCATGGGCCCTATATTTTCTTTTTGCAAAGACAATTCATACACAGTTTTTTGATTTATAATTAATAATAAACGATTTAAATAAATATTGTATAATGAACTATAGATCCAAAGCTTATAATCCAATAGACTTTATGGTATATTTATTAATCTTTACCAACAACAACGGAATCATAGTTTCTAAAATGATTCTGACAGAACTTAAAGTACAGAGAGGCCAAGAAAGTATGAAATAACTGTTGAGGGCTCGATCCCCACTCTCATGACCTTCATACAATACTCGGCCTTTATCTCTTATCACATAGACGTATTTAGTAATTTTTTTTAGATTAATTTATTGATATTTACAACTATAATAATATTACAAGTAAATTTTCTAATATGAACAAATGACATGAAAAAAAAACACTTGTGGAGAAACTACCCATCGGTAGCACTTCAATAAACTTCTATAATAGAAGGTCTCGAGGCCATCTTCTTTTCAGATGCCTCGGAGGGTTATCAGGAATAGTATGGGAAGCAAGTTGAGAGACTAGCGGATTCAAGTGTGTATGGGGCTTGTCATGGAAGGATAGGTATCTAGTTTGGGCCAAATCAGCAACATATGGGATATTAAGATCATGATGGATGAGTTTGTTTGTGACATAATAAGGAGCATTGAGGATTTTACGAAGAATTTTGGATTTTAAGGATTGGATACGAGATGAATTGGATGATTTAGTAGAGCCCCAAAGCTCAACTCCGTATGTCCAAATAGGTCTTATACCTGTCATGTAAATGAGTCTTTTGTAATTAATTGGGAGCTTAGAGCGTTTGTCCAGTAAATGTTGAAGTAGGCGAAAATGTCGAGCAGTTTCTTGTGTTTTCAGTCTTGTATGAGGATAGTAATATTTGATTTTTTAAAATTAATAATATAAAAACAATTCTATGTGTCAACAATTCTATCAGCTTTAATTTCTATTTTGTATCAATCATAATTAAAAACAAAAATAGAAACTGTATCACTGGCTCAAAGTAATAACTGTTGCGTGGTTGTCAAATTTATTAACATGCTTCTTCTTTTCTGTAATTGTTTATTATTATTACTACTATATTTGTCATGAAGATCTCTTGGTATTCCATTAATAATTTTTTTATTGAGGCAAAGGACATAAATTGCATAAGCTAATGATACTGAGTTGTAAAAAAAAATTTGCCTTTTGAAGTACATCTTTGTTAAGTTGTGTTGCAATGTCGATTTCGTAATATATTGCTGCCTCTGATTATTATTTTACAGCTCATTTACATCGTGGTTATGAAATTTGGATAACCTTGTATTCCGACAGGTGACGACAATGTGAATACAATACCGCATATTTTATGTAATAAATTAATGGTATCGGCAATTTTTAATGTATTTATTGAAAGTTTAGTAGCAGCAGAAAGTCCATATTGCATTCAACACTTCAATATATATATATATATATATATATATATATATATATATATATATATATATATATATATATATATATATGTATGCTGCTACTAAACTTTCAATAAATACATTAAAAATTGCCGATACCATTAATTTATTTATTGAAATTGAAAATTGTAGGATTATAAAATCGCAAGTAAATATTATGGATAATATACAGTATCATGACTCTGATGCCAACTCATTTCATCGTTGTTTCATTTCCTCGTACCATGTATTCTGGAAATAAAAAATAATAGATAGAAGGATATACAAATTATAAAACACTACTAAGTTAAAGACAAAAAAATTGACTATATCGGTGCTATATTTAATTCTACTGATCTTCCTAATATATCTGTGGCACCTTTGCATAGTGGGCTAAGTCGAATTTTGTGAATTTCGAGCTATCTACTTAGAATCGTAATTTTTCTGAACTTATTTTAATTTCAAGATTGGAGTATCAGCCCACGATTCACAAAGGAATATCCTTCATTGCAATGGACTGAACACTTAGCGTGTTAGACACAAGGAAAGAGAAAAAAATTATGATTCTAAGTAGATAGCTTGAAATTCACAAAATTCGACTTAGCCCACTATGCACAGGTGCCAGAGATATACCTACAAGTCATTATAATAGGAATCGATTAGTTATTGCTTTGTATTTTAATTAAATCTTCCTTGTTTCTAGTATTACGTCATATGCACATCACACATCACCTTATTTAAAATAGAACGACAAAATAAAAGAAATACAATCAAAAGATTAAATAAGTTAGAAATAAAAACCTTAAAGCGAATCTGGTCGATGTTTAATCGATTCAAAACAAATCGAATAGGAATCGATTTGTGATTTCTTTTTCTAAGGCGTATTTTTTATTTAATCTTCCTTATTTCCAGTGTTCCGTCATATGCACATCACACATAGCCTTATTTGAAACAGTACAACAAAATAAAACAAATACAATAAAATGATAAAATAAGTTAGAACTAAAAACCACAAAGCGCATCTGGTCGATGTTTTTTGTGTACCTTTTGAACAAATTATAACAATACATTGAATTTCTATTCACAATGTCAACAGACGCAATGAAGAAATTGGGATCTCGAAGTAAACATCATTAACGTATCACGGTATACAGACTTTTAAACGTACAAAAGTACGATAAAAAAAAGAAGAAAAGAAAACAGGATTGGTTCAGGGTGGTTAGGGAAAACGTTTCTATAGACACAGATGCCTGTTGTTCCGTAACATTTCAAAGGAGTAACGATTTCTTGACCTTGAAAAAATTACCATTGTGACAAAGTCTGCTTCAGTTCCTTAATCATTATTCTCGAACCGAACGCAATGCTTTTAAAAACATAATTACAACACATTGTCTCATAACATCGCAAAAATTGCGAGAACACGGGGATATAGGATCGGTGAAGAGAACGGATTTGTCTGACTTGGATACGACTCCTGGTAGCTCAGTGGTTTATTGCACTGCACAGGAGATGCATTCTCTTCAAACTAAAAATATTTAAAGATGATAATTTTTTGTTTCACGTTTCTTTTCCTCTAAGTAGTATTTAGATTGGATCATAATTCTTACTTGCTTAGTTATTAAATATATTTCTTTTTTATTTGTTTAGTTTAAAAATGTTTACCTAACTTTTTTTAAATGTATAAAAAAATGTGGGCTTTTTTTATTTCACAGAAGAGCTCAATCTGGAATTTCTTAAATTAAATAATATGTCAATAAGTATTAATTTTACTATATGTTATCAAAAAGTTGTAAGAATAATGTTTTCTTATTATTCTGAACTATTTAGAACTTTGGTCACCTGACGGTCATCTGAATATTAAAACAATTTTAGCTATCAATCTAGTTGCAGCAAATTTTTAGAGAAGGTTTTATTTAAAATACGAAAACAACCCGTAATTCAAGAGGGTTAAGGGAACAAAAATACTCGGAAAGTAGACTCTGGCGCTTAAAACTTACCAAAGAATCAAAAATGGAGTATTGAAAAACTTAATGTGAGGAAGAAAATAATTCATAGTGTTCGGTTTATAAATACGCATTAGAAGAATTTAAAATTAAAATAAATATAGAGGGTCTAAAGAGACACTTTCACCTATGCTTCATCTGTCAAGTCAAGATAAAAGGTCTAGTGATACTCAAGAGCATTGAAATAACTCTTTCAAATTTGACAGTCCTCTTGAACGGACAGAAATACTATCAATATTCTATTCTACTACAATAGAAATTCCTTTCAATTTAATTACTATAGTTCATAAGCTGATCTAGCTTAAAAATAAAATGCTTCATGCAAGGGAATAGGATCTTTATACTATAGTAAAATATTACACTTTATGATTTTATATGATAAGCTCAATAACTACTCTCATAATTGTGAGCAAAATATAATATAAAGCCTATAATACTTTTAGGTAAAGAAAGGTAATATATAACAATGTTAAATTATACTTATTTATTATATTGTATATATTATATTGGCCAATGAATACATTGCTGTACGAAACAATTTAAAAACTTTAAAGTGGATAATAAAAAAACACTCATGAAGTAAACTTTTTATCATATAATCCCCTGTCCTCAACAAAAATTATTGTTGTGTAATCTTTTTTTTCCTCTTTTTTTTCTATCTCTTCTATACAGGGTGTCCCGAATTTAAATGGCAAAACTTCAGGAACTTATAGAGGACCAAAAAACTAAGACAAAAAGTCCTTTAGAGATTTGCTCGTTTTAGCTTAGTTTTAGAGAAAATCGCAAAAAAAGAAACAAAATAAGTTTTCATTTTTATACTTATTTATTTACATTTATATTTATGTTATGTTCATTTTATTGTAAATATTGCCAAAATGTTGTCCTCTTGCACCAATGCAAGCATTACATCTAGCACTCACTTGATAAATTGCAGCTAAACATTGTTCTGATGATATTTGGTGCACTGCATCTATGATTCGGTCTCTTAATTGCTCTCTTGAGTTGATTGACACCGAATAAACTTTCTGCTTCAAGGTTCCCCATACGAAGAAATCCATGGGTGTCATATCAGGTGATCTGGGTGGCCAAGGTACTACTCCTCCACGTCCAATCAATCGTTGTGGATAATTTATATCCAGCCAAGCTCGAGCAACTCTGCTCTAATCAGCTGGACATCTATCGAGTGGGAACCACATTTCAAACCGCTTTTTTAAGGGAATGCCATCTAAATATTTAGAAAAGTCGTTCTCCAAAAAATGTGTAAATGTGATACCATTCAATCTTCCAGGTAATAAATATGGTCCCACCAGTAATCCGTTCCAAATTCCAAACCAAACGTTAATAGCAAATTCATGCTGAAACCTATTCTCTCTAATAGCTCTGGGATTTTCAAGAGCCAACATCCGAAGCCAAGAGTCGAAATCATATCATGATAATTTCTTTGATTAACAATTCTTCCTCTTGTAAAGGTAGCTTCATCGGTCCATATAATTTTTAATGGAAATAAATTATCATCGCGAATTTTTTCAAGAAACCAGTTACTAAAATTCAATCTCTTGACATAATCTTGAGGTAATAAATTCTGAACTTTTTGAAGATGGTATGGGTAGCGATTATCACCTTTCAAAGTTCGCCATATTGCTTGCCGCGATATTGCTAATGAAGCAGATGCTCTTCGGATGCTAGTCTCAGGATTGTTATCGAAGTGGCGTTGGACACAATTTCTTCTCCGATAATCTGCTCTTACTGCTGCCTGGAATTGGCCGCCTTCATTACGTATTAAGAATGACCCAGTCTCTCGTAGTCTATTTAAAGTTAACGAAAAGACTCGTCGATTAGGCACTCTTCTATTTGGAAATCGGCGCGCGTAGTCCCGCGCCGCTTCTAAAGCATTACCGTTACAGAAACCATACACAAAAATCATATCAGCCTATTCAACATTAGAATATGTACACAGCGGCATTGTGGCTGATGCTATTCACACAAAAATATCTGAGTAACTGACTGAAGACTGATTTAGGAATTATAATCCTAGAAGGAAGCCAAAATGTAAATAAATAAAAGAATGTAAAGGATAACATGTGTTTACATATCTCACTGCCTAGCCTGACGAACTTTGAAAGGTGATAATCACTACCTGTAACATTTTTGTTTTGTTTCTTTTTTTGCGATTTTCTCTAAAACTAAACATCTTAGAATTAGGTAGGATCGTATGAAAATGAACCGATTATTCCCTATTGATGTTCATTTGAGTAGAAAAATCAGACCACAGTTCTAAACACTGCTTTAATTTTTTTCAGTCTATGAGTGGTGCTTTCTGACGGAAACCAGCTTACTGTTAGACAGTAAAACCCTGTTCTTATCAACAGTTTGGTCCTCGATGTCTCCTAGGTGGTTAATACCAAATACTGCTTCAGTCTCTAGCGCCTTGAACTAGTAAATATAATCGAACAATTAAGAAAACATAGAGAAAATAATACTCACCTCCCCCAGTCCCATGAGTACCCTGAGGGCTATAAGATGACCGGCCCCCAGAGGAGCCACCACGGGCGTGAGGAGCGTGAAGAGGGCGGTGGAGAAGATGCCAAGGCCCATGGTATGCTTGCCGCCGTAGCGCTGGGCTAGGAGTCCTCCGGGGATGTGCGTGATGATGTAGCCGTAATAGAAGGCCGAGAGGATCATCCCCTGGGTAGACTCGTCCCAGTCATAGCCCTCTGAAGGAACCTGTAAGAGCAATAGCAAGCTGAGTCAATTATGGATGTACAAGAAAGGAATTTGTTTAACCATGAAATAATAGAAAATAGTGATGGGGAAATGGTTGACTGGATAGAAGAGTGTGAATTGGTCTTGGGGTGCAGTCAATAAAATTTATATAAAATAAGTTTAGCTAATTTTACGCGACAATAGTTTGGAAAAAGAGAGCATAAAAGACAAAATCGGAAAAATGAAAAAACTAAGCATCGCATCAGGAAGAGCGTAACAATAAGAAGAACCTGTATGCTAACGAAAAATAAAATACAATAAGACGGCGATAAAACCAGCAATTTTGTACAGGATGGAGACAACATGTTTCGCTAAACTAGAAAAATTACTTCTTCTTCATCTTCATCATATGGCTATGTCCGGTGATAAAGCCAGGAACTCAGTGGTCCTCCTGAGGTCATGCAGGGTCCCATAGAGCTTGGTCTCCAGCCTATTGGCTCAGACCAAATCCGATTGCGTGCCTCTTCGAGTAATTTGCAGTTTTGCAGTTTTGCAGGATATGCTCAGCTGTCTGATCATCCTCACCGCACGGACACAGGGGCCTTGTTCTTATTTTGAGTTTATTGAAGAGGTGGCAGCTTAATCTATTATGGTCTGTTCGTAGTCTGAAGATTACAACTTGGAAAAAATACTTAAAGTAGAGAGAAGGATTCTGAGTGAATCTATGGGCCCAAGAAAACACCGGGAGGCTGCAGGTTAAGGCCTAACCAGGAAATATACAGAAAGATGAAAGACCTGGAAACCGAAATAAGGATCAGAAGACTAAGATTCTAGTGACGACACAGGGTGAAAATAGACCTAGGACAACTAAACAAGAAAACATTTGAAAAAATCCTTATATGCAATTTAAGTAGCACACAAAGTCTGCCTAGATAAGGAGCGATACGGAAAGAAATCAATGTTCTTGTGGAAAATAAAGTAAAACGGAAGTTCACTGCGTGTTCAGAAAAAAGGAAGCAAAGGCAAGCAGAAATGATGGGGAAATACTGGGAGAAAAAGAAGACGAAAATAAGAAAAGGAGTGATAGGGTGGTCATAAAAGACCGTTTCGTGAAAAAATAAATAAAAAAAAGGTTTAGCTTATTTTAGTTTTATTAGTCTAATTTTTAGGCCACTATCAGGTCTGAAATAAAATTAAACAGAAAAAAATAGTTAAAACCAAATATTTTAAACTCATTTTGGCTTTCCCCAATAACATGATATTCATTATATTTTATAATAAATCATTTCTCTTGTCATTTTACCAGGTTTTATCATCTTTTAGATTTCTTTCTATTCTTGTTATTACTCATCAGTCATTTCGTAATTTATCTTTTACTCTCTGAATTTTTTTCGTATCATTCCTACCATTTGTGTTTAACTATATTTTCTTGGGTACTGTGCTATATATATATATATATAATATATATATATATATATATATATATATATATATATATATTCTGTTTTATTTTATTCTCAGCCCTGATGATGGTCTAAATACTAGGTCAAACATAATAAAATAAGTCTAACTCATTTTGTGTTACATTTATAGACTGCATCGGCCGACCACTTCACACTCTTCTCTTTGCAAATGAAGACATTGTAAAAATGCAATGGGAACAAAGAACCAAGAGTAAATTGTTCGCCACCGGTTACTAATTTTCTTACAACTTCACTATTTGAGTTCCTTATAATAATGACAAATTACTTCTTTATTTCACTTCCTATATTAATCGTCACTTTAAAAAATAAAGAAATAATTTATTTGTGATAATGTGCTGGTTGCGAAATTCAAATGTGTTGTTTCTTTTTTTCCCCGGAAGGATAAAAAGAATCCGATGGAAATTCCAAGTAACTTTTATTAAAATATTTATTTAGATTACATAACTGAAAAAAAATTATCAGTAACAACCACTTAATATTTTTGGTCATTTTTATGATTTAATAATATTTTTTAAAATCATATTTAGGATTCCAACCGTATGTTATCATACTACCACTATATCGTTGATCAAATAGAATATCTCGAACATGAATAACATCACTTCATAGGAGAGTGAAAAGCAGATCAAAACCAATGTTTATCGTCGCAAACGTATTTCAAATATGTCATTATTCATTGTTTTTTGTGTTATAGATGACTCTCTATGAATTTTAAAGCAATTATCAATCCGAAAGCAATCGATATCGATCGAAAACGAAAATTCTTTCTTTTTCATATTCGATACATTCAGATTGCATTTGTTTCCACAATATCCCAGCTTCCACAATTTCCGAAAGTTCTTTATCACGGAAAAATATTTCTTCTTTAGTTGATTATTTAATTTTTGGTTAGTTCATATTTATTTATCTTGCATTTCTGCTACCAATTAGATAAAGTTAATTAATTAGGGGTCAGAACACAATCATTAGATTCGTTTTCGAAAAAAATATTAAATTAGTCTGAAATCAGTGATATAAATAAGCAGCACTTCCTGAGAGTCGTCTTTTGTGAAAATAGACCATTTTAAAATATAAAAACTAAAAGGTTGCTTATGGCCTTGTTTTAATTGGATAGTTAATGTAAATCATCCATTATAATTTTCTGATTTTAATTAATCAGAAAGTATTTGATTAAAAAAAAAGACAAATCCAAAATTATTAAAAAAGTTCAATATCCTTTTTATAATTGTTACAAATACTTAATATGTAATCTTGTATATTTTCTTAATAATTTTCTATATTTTTTAAAAATAATTAATGGTAATTTATAAATTGTATAAATTAAAATTAGAATGCCAGCTATATTAATTCTATAAATGAAATAATGACACAACCGAACTATCGATTCAAGTATACTACCTGTTTAAGTAGTTCCCAGATTAGGGTCGTAGCAACTATGAATTGAGCAATGGCGATGATACGATGAAGCAGGCAAGATTTGATACCAAACTTGTTTATTAGTAATAGCTTGAGTTTTAATTATTACGCGAATACTGACAACATAAAAACGGATTAAGTTAAGCTTATAACAAAGTTAGATTTATTTATTTATTTTTTAAAAATGGACCATGTTGTACCATAAGGTTAAAAATCCTTTTCCTGTGTATTTTAGGCGAAGCCTACTTTTCTGATCTAACTTGCGTACTAACCATGTTTGATTTCATTTGTCTTGATTTGGAATGGTGCCAGCTACATATATCTTTTTTTATCAGTCCAGATAAAATCCATCTGGTGGAATCCAGATAAAAAAAATCTACACTCAAACTTGGTTTGCTAATAACAATGCATAAAGAATTAATTATAGCTTCAAAAAAGCTATAGTTTTTCTCCCTACTTTAAAAACAAAACAGATTTACACCTATCTGAAACACATTCACTGAACGAACAATAAGAAAGTGTTTAATTAAACAATATTCGCAGATGTGATAAAGGAAAGTAATTAAAATATATTATTTTGCCAATGGGGGAAAACATTTGGTGGTTATAAATTACTATTTATAATTAGTCAATATTTTTACTCGGTAATGTAATAGCCATAGTACCGGGAATAGTTATTACAGATGAGTAAATAGTAATGAGGAAAGTTTCCTTTCATAGAAGAAATATTGCATAATTTTCTAAAGCATAAGGAAAATAGATAGATATTATTTGACAAAATAGAAAATATGTAAATAACCTTGCCTCTGGCTAAACACATATATTCGTTGTATTTATAACAACAAAAGCATTATTTTAAAGAGTGAAATGAATAAAATTAGTATGAAACTTTGAACATTGATTAAAATTATCACCTGGATAAACAGCGAAAAGGGTAAGTGTGTTTTATAATAATGAAAATTGATATCAGTCAAAGTGTTATTAAATTTCATAAATAGAGCAATATACACTTTTGTTGAATCAGTTAATTGAAAAAAAATATATAATAGAATAAAACCTCATTAAAAGCTAATTAATAAATTTCCTGCGATAAGAAATGTAAATCATATTTAATTAACGAAATCATCTATAATAGCAATAAAAATCTTGACTCTTTGTCTTTGTCTTGTCTCTTTTGTCTTGACTCTTTATTTGTCTGGAAGAAATTAATAACTAACAACTGAATTTTGAGAAGGTAGATTTTATAAAAATTTGAAATGATGTAACAGAGTATGTTTCTGTGGTTTTGAATCCATAAAAATATGGAGTCCTAGAAACACAGAAATGAGATTAATTTGAAAGAGGTTCAATTATTTGTTTATTTTTGACATAAGTGAACTGTTAAGATCTTAAGTGTTGTTGTAATTATGCTGATAAGAGTCCTACCTGTTATCATTTATTACTATAGTCATCTTGGTAAATGATTACAATGCCGAAGAACTTCTCAGCTCTTGTGGCATGACTAACTCGAAAATCGTGAAATGTAAAATCGCCATATTGTTGACTAATGCAGGATAAATCGTTGCCGCCATGTTAAATAATATTAATGTAACTGTTTTTATTATTACATAATTTGTTTTATTTTTTAATTTGATGGGAAATTTTGTTTTTATAGATGACAAGGATAAAAATGAACAATGTGGGCCCTGACGTTACCTAATGTATTTAAAAAAAAAAGGCAAAAAAATGACTTTAAAGCAAATATTTTATGTTTTAGTTTTTTATTTAAATATGTTACTGAATATTATAAATACATTCTAAATAAAAAAGCACATGATTGTCTGGAAATTCTGATCAAGAAAAAAGAATCAGACCCTTCGATTTCCTAAAATAATAAATCATTTCTATATTGAAGAAGGCTTAAATCTGTTTTAATATGAAGTTTAAGTTATTCGATGCACAATGAAAAATCCTACATCAATCTATGCATTAAGACCCTTAATGAAATAAATGGTCCTTATATTGTTAATTGTTTGCAAAATATACAATCAAATTGAAATGTTCATACTTATTATATTTGTACGAACAAAACTTCAACTTTAATCGAAATTAGTGAGTTCGAAAGCCTTAAAACAAAAGAATGATCACAAAATCAATAATTACACAGAACCAGTCTGTGATTTTGTGGTTATTTAAAATAAGTTTTAAAGAATAAAACAGTTTATTTTGTAAATACTCAAACTTATTCGAGTAACTGTAAAGGGACAATGAAAATATCTCTTCTACAACAAAACTAGGTTTTTAATCTTACCATAATTTCATACATAATTGACTAAAAGTAAAAAAAGATTCAGTTGAAAAGAAAAAACATGTTTCTTGAAGCAATTCATTCTTTAGTAATTTTGCTCTTTAGTAATTTTGCTCTTTAGCTTCAATTATTGCGAAAAGAAATTAAATGAACTGATGTGATGGAAGTTTTGTGCAATTATAACCTTCATCTATATTCATTGACACGCTTGAAGATATATTGTTAATTCTCTAATTGCAAATTAATTAATTGTTTACGTTAATTGCACATAAACTACGATTATTTAAAAGTATTTCTTTTAATATATTTGCTTTTATTACGTCCAAAGTTGGTAATTACGTCACTATATACTTTTGTAACAGCTTTCATTTTATGCAATGAATCGCTAATTGTTGCCTGTCACAGGATTCATCAATAGTATAGACAATCGTAATTGTTTCATAAGATGATTTCTAAAACTGAAATCGTCAAAGACTTTCCTTAGTCCTTTCACTATCTGATAAATTTCTAATGAATATATGTTACACGTATATTATTTATAAAGTCTGAATCAAACTAAAATATCATTCAATGTATTCTATATAGCTTACGCACTTATGTTGACATATGCCAATAAAAATGAAAAATAAATCATAAAGTGAACCTTATGGTTTAACGTCCATCGCACATATAACAAATTATTCTACATTCGGGTTGTCTTGTTTGGGAGATTGAAAATAATTCGTATTATATAATAGCTCCTTATGTTCCCCACAGAAAGAATAAGTCATCAGATACCAAAGAATGAAGGTTATGTAACAAGTAAATGTGATATAGATAAAGATAATCTAGCTATTTTAGCAAATATTTAAGTTATCCTTTATCATTGTCCTGTATAAGAGCCCTGAACATGAGCATGTAAAATAAAAAATTAAATTTGATTTTTGAAAATTCAGTTTTTCATCATAACTTCATCTTATTATAACAGTACAATTGACATGTATCTATCTTTATGGCACTGTTTTTACAACACATTTCAAAAGATAATACTTCAAAGTCAACATTTTTAATATCATCACTCTGTATCTCAGAGGTGTATTGATTGAGATAGGCGTGTATCATTACATCATTACTGACGTTAAAATTTTCGTGTTTCATAAATACAGGCTTTAAACATGTTTTTAAACCCACATTATTATCAAATGTTTACTAATATGGATGATATTAAAATTGAATCAATTAAGTTCAATTAATAGGAGGGGTTAGGGGTTAGGGTTTTCGGTAAGGCGCTTTAACTGTTTTTTTGCGCCATCAATTAATAGGATCTCCGTAAAGCAGTGTAAAATCAATTTTTTATGCATTGTTATAACTTTGAATCAGGATAATTTAGATCTGAGGAACAATAATGATGGCATTTTTTAATAATTATCCGATAGAGTATAACTTGAACTGTGAAGTAGTGATAAACCTTCTGATATACAATATAAATACGCCAAATAACTAGGACATTAGTCATTCTCAAATAACTGACTTATAGTAAAAATGCTCTAAAAATGTCGGTATTACAAAGAAAGTGGAAAACAAAGCTGTCTCGAAAATTATTTGTACATTCCCAACTTTAACTGAACAAAACACATTACTATTAAGATTTAGATTACATTTACTGTAGAAAGATATTAAACATATAATTGACTATTTTAGTAAATTTATCAATAACTGACTTTTTATGTTATACACCATTTTTGAGATTTTGTGTTGCAGCTATTGGTGATATAACCTAAAATATAATAGAGACTTTTATCTCATCAGTTACTTTACGAAAATTCAAATAATTTTTATATTGGGCCGTCCCCCTACATTGCAATAATGTAAGATTTTATGTTTTCTTTAAAATACTCCTGTGGCTATAAGAAATCTTTGGAAGAAAAACTCGTCTAACAAAATTATGCGAAATGACGTCTAAAGCAGTCTAAATAGGCTGAATTTTTTGCTAGTAGTAAAACATTACAGAGGTAAACAAACATTGTTGTTTAAAAGAGGATTAATAAGTGTTTACATTCATAAAAGTCAAAAGTCTAACAAACATAAACAGGGAGTTTAAACAAAAATATTAATTGGAGGGGTATTTAATAAAACAGCATAAAATCCTGCATTATTTTTTCGATAAACCCTATGTACATCAGGTACACCATGTTTTATATTCTGTTGTTTATTTTTCGTGTTTGTTATTTGATGATTTCTTCTTAATATGTTTTACAACTGATCTTATTTTAAATTTTAAGGGAGATATACTTTTATTTAAATATAAAGTAATAAGAGTTTAAGAATAGATATAAATCCTGCAGAGTGCCTGATTATGAATAAGAAAGGCTTGGTAGAAAACTTGGAGATCGAAGAACGAAATATCTTACGGAAAATGCTTGGCACAATTAAAGACAAGGTGAATACAAACGACGACATAACTCTGAGCTGTACACTCATGTTCCAAAAATACGGATGTTATCAGAAGAAGGAGAATATGACCACCCAAACAACCGTCTCAGGATGAAACAAGATAACCGTGTGGATTTTCTTGAAAGCTGAAGACAGGAAAGAGATGGACAGAAGAAAGATGGGAGCAGCACCGGCGGCTAATGAGGGAGTACTCGGTAAATATCAAAAATAACAAAGACAGTTGAAATGACGTGGTCCATAGTAGGCCAATACGAGCAAAAAAAAAGTAATAAGAGACAATACCTAAAAATCATAATTATTATTTTCATAATACCATTCATGCTCGTGGCTCAAATAAAATATTTAGACTGAATTGAAGTTCATATATGTATCTTAGAAAAAAAAATTAAAGAGGTGAAAATATTCCCGTACCGGGTTTTCTTCACATAGTTTCAAGTAAATGCAGAAAGCAATTAGTCAGAAAATAAAAATCTTTAAAAACATATCAATAAGATGAAAAGCGAATAACATTATTGGAAGTAATCTGAACATTCCATTCCTATCAAGGCTGGCAATTACTAGCGAAATGTATGAAGCGACGTAATTACATATTCATAAACTTTTAATAGACATAAAGAACAAGTGTTTATTGAAGACAAATACTGTAGGTCTGTTGTAAGTTATACTATTTAGGTCAACGGAAGACCCGCAGAGTTCAGGAGAAAAGGATAGGGCCTATTATGGTGAAATTAATTAATTGAACACCTGTTCCTTCCAAGACTGATCTTTCCTCAGGAATACCGAGCCCCTGGGCAGGGCCCACTCATTCACTGATCTAGCCTTCCCTTGCCCAACCTTCACCTTCGCCCGGCGATCACAGCAAAATCATATGTGTATGAATATCAATTAATATACGGGATATAATCGTAAGTGTTAATGCACAAACGCCCATATATATATAGATATATATATATATATATATATATATATATATATATATATATATATATATATATATTTATATCTACTTCAGTGCAAACTTGATTAGAGGCGCAATGTTTAGATTTTGCCTACTAAATATTGGAATGTGATTGGCTAGTATATTACTACTAGTACCAAATATGCCAACACGATTGAGGGGATAATCCGTTTAAACAAAGATATTTACAAATATATTAATAAGCTTTATTTCTTAACAGAACAGAATATTTTTCTAAGGAGGCAAAGCACTTGCAAAGAACACAAAGTGAAACTCACGCAGCTATAAAAAATGACCCTTCATAGTGCCCATGAGTAAAAATAGCAATTGTTAAAAAAATTTTCAATTGTTTAAAAGCAACTAGCAATTGTTAAAAAGGAAATAAAGTGAAAAATTAAATGTCAGTATTCGGTAGAGCGAGAGCTTGTAAATTGCTTACGCTTTCCAACCTTTTTTTTGTATTATTGCACTTTTGATAAATTAAACATATTATAAAAACTAAGCCACGGGTAGGGTTATTAGAGTTACATTCTCAGGTAAATATTAGGCATATTGCTTTTTTGCGATTATATATTTAACGTAATGATTTCATGGCGTATAAATAACCCATAGTCGAAAAATAAAAAAAAAATAAAAATTCAGGACTTATCCATCTCCAATTGGACATTTTGTTTTAAATGGGTGTTTTTATTGCTTTATATTATATTTGCAACTGCATTACTTCGCACCCAGCAAATTTATGGCGATTACTTTTAGACCTTTTAGTCTAAGACCTTCTTAAAAAATTAATTAAACTATTAATGACCAAGCAATAGATCTCTAGAACATTTTCTTTTTAACATCCGTGGAGGAGAGGAGAAATGTGGAAGAATTTGTTAATTGTACTAGTAAAGTGTTGAAGGGAGGAATGTATCGTTCTAATCATGTATATAGGATTTTACTGTTGGAATGTTTATATTGTTACGGTCGCCAAGAGGAAGGCGGAAGCAAAGGATTAGCGGCTTAAATCCATTGGCGGGAGAAGTTAAAATAGGATTAGGACCGTTCTAGATCGTCTCCTTTTGTCGGAAAAGGAGTAAGAAGAGTCCAGATTTGTCTGGCCCCTCCGTGTTCTAGAATGTTTGGCCTTGCCTATTTAAATACTTCCTTCACCTAGAGCCAGTCAGTCTTAGCCTGAGAGTAGACGACGCAAGATCTGTGATAAGTGAGTGTCATTGTGATAAGCTAGTCAGTGTTGAACCGGCCAGTGTAATAAGTGTATCAGTGAACTGTGACAGTCTCGCGAGTGTAATGAACTGTTTCTGTTCCGTGTGTCAGTTTGTCATGCTTGGAGAACCTTACGGTCGGTGGACTAGTGAACTGTAAGTGTTAACTATTAGTTATAAATTGTAGTGTAATTTTATAATATTCATAGAAACTATTATAACTAGTTAAGTTATCTAGAATTAGTAATATCTTATATATTATTGTAATAATTAAATAGGAGTTAGGTCTAGATAATAAATATTTAGAATATTGTTATTATAAATTTATATTACTTCAATAATTTAATTGTTAATAGTTTAATTGTATCCTTTTTATCATTTTGTTAATAAATATTAGTATCTTTAATTAAGGAATTGTTTAATTCATTATAATACCCAGTAGCCCGTAACAAATTGGTGTCAGAAGTGGGATTATTGTGTAATTGCTATTATTTTGCATTTTGTCTTGCATTTTGTAATTATTGGGCTACTGTATGTAGAATGGCTTCTAAAAGTGTTAAATTAATTGATTTAAAAGTTGCGGATTTGAAACGGGAGTTAGAAGAACGTGTGTACACTAAAAGTGTACTGCAACAGCGCTTGCGTCAATTTTTTGTAGATTTAGGGGAAAATCCAGGTGACGTTCTGTTTGAGACTGATTTAAGCAGGTTGTCTGCAACTTTTAAAAATGAGTTAAGCAATGTAGAAAATAAGCTAGGTAATGAATTAAGCAATGTTAAAAATGAGCTAGGTAATGAATTAAGCAATGTTAAAAATGAGCTAGGTAATGAAGTAGGTACTGTAAAAAGTGATTTATTGGATACATTAGAGTCTAAGTTAGGCACATTAGAGACTAAGTTAATGGAAAATGTAGATAATAAGTTAGCCGATGTAAATAATAAAGTAGCTAATGTAGATAATAAGTTAGCCGATGTAAATGATAAGGTAGCTAATGTAGAATCTAGGCTAGGAGAAAAATTGAATTCTATTGAAAACGAACTTAGGCTAAGAGTAGAAGCTCTCGAGGGACGTATGAGCAACCCACCGACGAACGAAACCGACTGTTCCTCCGAGGGCAGCATTCATAGGACCATTATGCCCGCCAATGCTGGGACGCCACCAAATCACAACACTATTCCAGTATTCGACGGAAAGACGCCGTGGGAGGACTACATGACTCTCTTCGAGACAGCGGCTTCAATCCACGGGTGGTCAAAAGAGACCCAAGCGTCAGCGTTGTGCCTGGCCTTGCGTGGAGACGCCTTGGGAGTACTCCAGGGGATGCCCATGTCGGAGCGGTCTAACTACGGGGAGCTGATTAGAAGGCTGGAGATGCGTTTCGGCCATCGCCACATGGACCAGCTATATCGCTCACAGCTGAGAAGCAGGATCCAGAAGTCCAACGAGACGCTGCAGGAATTTGAAGCGGACATTGCCCGGCTGGTGATGAATGCCTACCCATCGGTCACCGATGATGTCTACGAGAGCCTGGCTGTCGACAAATTCCTGGACGGACTTCGGGACCCCGAGACGCAACAAGCAGTTAAGCTCGCCCGACCAAAAACGCTAGGGGACGCATTATCACAGGCCATGGAGTTCGAGGCTGTCAGACAGTCAGTTCGGGGCCATGCGCGAGTTGGAGCAGCAGAAGCGGAGGCTAATGTGGTCCCTAGTATCGAAGATATTGTGATAAAAGTTTTGGAGGCTCTCAGGACCCGCAAGAAAGAGATACGCTGTTGGAGCTGCGGCCAACTTGGACACCCTAGAAGCAAGTGTCCAACCAAGAAGCAAGAAAAGCCACAGGAAAACTAAGTAGGGTTGATGGGAAGGGGCAACCGTCAACCCGTAAAGTCAAAGGCCCGGGAAGACCATCAGAGTTGCGTCAATAGGAAGCAGAACGAACAGTTTCTACGTAGATGAGATGGTGAACGGGCAGCCGCGAAGTCTGCTACTGGATACCGGCGCAACCATGACTATCTTGAACTTGAAGACAGTTCCAGCTGATAAGATCTTACCAACGACTTGGACATTACAGACTGCCACAGGAGAGTCAGCCAAGGTCTACGGGGAGACAGTTGCCACCTTCATCATCGGGGGTCAACATCTGAAGCACCGCGCTCTCGTGGCAGATATTGATGAAGATGTCATATTGGGCACGGACTTGATGATCACATGCGGGATCAAGCTGGATATTGCAAGAGGGGTGATGACGCTGGGAGACGAAGAAGTCATCCTCCGGCAGGGAAAGGACATCTACGCACGAGTGCGCTTAATGGAAGACACCACTTTACCTGCACGGAGCCAAATCATAACGCATGAGACGATCGAAGGGCCTCTACTTGAGGGTCAATGTATGCTACTTGAACCTGGAAGACAAGAAGAACAGGAGATCGGACGCGGCGTAATGGTTGCAAGGTCTCTCGTCAAGGTCGGACGTACCACTCCGATTCGGCTAATGAACCTGAACAGCTTCCCAGTAACGCTGAACAAAGGAACACCGGTAGGGGAATGTACAACCGCTACCTCAGTGGTTCGTCAGCTGCAACGTCATCCCACCGAGCTGCGAGGACTGCCGGAAGAACTAACAGGATTTGTGGACGAATCATGCCGAGAACTCTCGCCTGAACAGAGCGAGGAAGTGAAGCAGATGATTATCCGATGGCAGGACGTTTTCGAGATCAGACCAGGGCCACGGGGCAGAATGGATATCGTCCAGCACAGGATTGACACCGGGGATGCTAAGCCCATCCGACAGGTCCCGCGGAGGCTGCCGTTAGCCAAACGGGAGGACGCCGAGAAGATCATCAAGGAGATGGCGATGGTGTCATTGAGCCTTCGAGTAGCCCCTGGATGTCTCCTGTTGTATTGGTGAAGAAGAAGGACGGCACAACGAGATTCTGCGTAGACTACCGCCTTCTGAACAACGTCACCAAGAAAGACAGTTATCCGCTCCCCAGGATTGATGATACGCTGGGCACCCTAGAGGGGTGTGAACTTTTCTCTACATTGGATCTCCGCAGTGGATATTGGCAGGTTGGATTGAAACCTGAAGATAAAGAGAAGACAGCGTTCTCGATTGGGACTGGACTCTGGCAATTTACGGTAATGCCATTCGGGCTTTGCAATGCTCCTGCAACATTTGAGAGGCTGATGGAAAGCTATTGTAAAGAAGAATTGTAAAGAAACTATTGTAACTAGTTAAGCTATCTAGAATTAGTAATATCTTATATATTATTGTAATAATTAAATAGGAGTTAGGCCTAGATAATAAATATTTAGAATATTGTTATTATAAATTTATATTAGTTCAATAATTTAATTGTTAATAGTTTAATTGTATCCTTTTTATCATTTTGTTAATAAATATTAGTATCTTTAATTAAGGAATTGTTTAATTCATTTTAATACCCAGTAGCCCGTAACAATATCGTAACTATAGCAATACATTTAATTGGATACTATTGGCATTTCGAAGGTAATACAAAGAAACACGTAAATTGCTTTGCGTGCATTTTAGAAACGCAAATTTGGATATGCGTTGCCAATATAACATTGGATTATATTCAAGCAACCTGAATCTTTTGGTGCCTTGGAATGTTTCTTCATTTTCCGAGAAAGTTTGGGACTTCGTTTGGATAACATGAATAGTCAAGATCCTTTTTATTTACAAAGTAATTTTAGGAATAGAAAGACAAAGAGGCATAATTTTTTTAAATCCTAGTGTTACCTTGAGGTTAAAAAAACATCATTTTTTTTATTAAAATACACCTGAAGAGCTGTTTATGGGAAGTAGATTCAAATGGAAGTTACCTGTTGCAGGTGCTGACTATGTTTCCGTTGGAAAGCGTTATGGAAATCAGTCCGGTCTTTGTATCTTTATAGGTAAACTATGATCGTAGGGAAAGTAGGACTAGACAAAACTGAACAAGGACTAGTTTTAGAGATTTGAGAAAGTAGAAAACTTGAGTTCCGTTATGCTGAAGCGCTACTTGTGGAAGTTTCTCGATATCAAGTTAGGCAGTTCATTCCTTTATGATAGGACTTTATCAAAATTATATTTTAGAGTATGAGGCAATTATGGCTAAGATTCGAAGAGAATCCTTCTGCTTTGATAGGCTACTCCAAAAACATCGGTCTAACGTTGGATTTCGGTGGGTGTTTCGGAAGGACAGCGTAAGGTATAAACCACAGTACAACTTTAGTCCTTTTATATATATAGTTATGTAGGCAGTCCAATTGTCCAATAAAGTTCAATCCCCCGTTTACTTTATTTTGGGTCCTTATAGATAGTTCTAAAAATACAGCCATTTGGAATGTATACCAAGATTTTTGGTTATAAAATTATCTGGTACATAAAGCTTCTATAAAATCTTGGTATGCATTTTTAACAAAGTATACAATAATAAGGAGAGCGGGGTAGCTCTGCGGTAGAGAACTGTATGGCCGTACAGAAGGTCCTGGGTTCAAATCTGGCAGTGACAGATAGTTTTTATATATGTATTATTTATTACCTGGTAATAACAGGGAATGGACCCCGTGAGATCTGGGAGCCCCCCTGGGGGTCATCCATCCTTTATACCCCTATAAGGTACCCATCCATAGTTAGGTTAAAAACCTGGCGTGATCTATGACAAATCACTTCCATACACCTTTTTAGTTCCCTGCACAATCTCTCAAATACGTAATGACTCAATAAACCTTAGTTTGTTAGTAGTTTGTAGTGGTACAGTTTTGTTTTATATATAATGAAATGCACGCATACGAGTTATAAATTTTGAAATTATGGGGGAACTTCCTAAAACAGAGACATGAAAGCTGTGTTTTCCATTCATAATTTTTTTATTATCATCATTTGTTTCTATCGATTCTTTTATTTTCTGGGAAGGATTATGAAGAAAATAAAAATGGATAACAAAACTAATCTAACTAATGGATAATCATGTTACAGACATCCGTATGTAAGATGCGGAAACCCGTCCAAGAAGAATGGAAAAGAATAGTTTTTCTTGAAAACCTACTGATCATTTAAAGGAAAAAAAGCTCTTATAAAATATAAACTGATAAAAATCAATCAATAAATAACTGTTTGTTCATTTAACGTCACTTTATGCTGCTATGGCTAATCGGATGATGCTACAGTGGGAGCTCTAAATTTTGCCTATCCAGGTTTAATCAGGATAGGGTTTTTTAACAAGTACCTGACATCGTACAGGCTCGGGACCCCCGTTTAACTTCCCTTCCGAAGGACGGCGTAACTAAGGATTTTTTACTCCCTTAAAAAAATCCTAGGGCCACCTGCCGGGCTACGAACCCGCGATCTTGGGTTTAGTAGTTTGTTACGCTTGTTACAGGTGACCGTTAATCAATAAATAACTTCGTTGTTCTTTTCCTAATATTATTCATTCTCGTGGCGCAAATTGTCAATTTAAAAGGAATTTTAAAACGCGAATACTGCATTTAATACTTTAAAGTTTCTGTGGAACGGGAAAGGATTGGAGAGGAAGTTCCAATTCTAACATAGGGTGCGTCCCTCCCTTCTGCTATCCTATCTTCTAACATCTTGATACTTAATTGTGACTTTATACGTTTTGGGAGAAAAAGATTCTCTGGTGAGGTACACGAGAGCGAGGTGTAGCTCAGTGGTTGACTCCAGATAATTTATTCCATCAGTTACCTATTGGATGAGGACCCTGTGGTATATTGAAACCCTCCTGGTTCTTCACCCAACCTTTATAAAGTGGGTACCCTTAATTGGGAAAACACCTAGTGGTTGCGCGTGATCTTGGACAGCTCACCTTCCTGCACAATTGTTGTCCTAGAAAAAGTACAGTCTCTAGGACCTTCATGCACTGAACCAAGACACTTCATGGGTTGTAATGGTACGGGTAGAGGCTGAGGTATACGAAAATACCAGCCAAAATATTTAATAATAGACATGGATAGTATATTATAGCAGCGTTAGTCCAATGTATCGAGAGGACTCGCCAAGTTTGTCAACAAGGAAACAGGCGGCGAAGAATATATAGCCCACGTCGGAGTGATAACAGGACCCACGACCGTAGATACGCTAATGGATTTATTATCTCGAGTTTACTCTAGAAAATAAATGTTTATATTAAAACAAAAAAAGTTATAAACACTGTTTACGTTATTTTAAGGTAGTTTTTTTTTTTTATATATTAACACTTTATTGAAATATTACAATCTGCCACTTGTGGGCAATAAGTAATAGTGCTGTGTACCTTACAGTCATTCCATAACAAAACAATAATATAAACTAAACAAATAAATATATACATGCGGAAAAATATATACATGCTTATATATATATATATATATCTATATATATATATATATATATATATATATATATATATATATATACTTTGATAATATATACTTTGATCCGCCATTGGTTACACCAAATTTCAATGAGTGAAAGGTGGCTTTGTAGGTTCGAGGAAGCCATTTCGGGATCTGGATGAGATGATAGGATAGCTGTGTCGTCTGCGAACGTTGCAAGGAAGGTTTCAGGAGTAGTTGGGATATCAGCGGTGTACAATATGTATAGGATAGGACCCAAGACGCTGCCTTGGGGAACTCCAGCTTGAATTGGGTAAAGATTGGAGTATTCGTTACCACAGCGTACTTGGAAGTAGCGATCAGAGAGGTAGGATCGAAGAACTAGGAATAAGGATTGAGGTAACTGGGTTTTGAGCTTGAACAGCAAACCGGCATGCCATACCCGGTCGAAAGCTTGTGCTACGTCCAGAAATGCGCCTGTGCAGTATTGTTTGCTTTCAAGAGCAGAGGATATGTGATCGATAACTCGGAGTCCCTGCTGGACCGTCGAGTGCCTGGGACGGAATCCAAACTGATGTGAAGGAATATTATTGGATTCGATGATGGGTAGGATTCGTTTCAGGAGGATTTTTTCAAAAATTTTGGAAAGAATAGGGAGCAGGCTGATGGGTCGGTATGATGAAGTGACATTGGGTGGTTTGCCAGGTTTAGGGAATAGGATGATGACGGAGTGTTTCCACATCAAAGGGAAGTGAGTTGTACGAAGGATACAGTTGTATAGATAGGTACGGAAAATAATCGATTTTTGAGGAAGACGTTGAAGGATCTGGGTGGTAAGAAGGTCATGTCCAGGAGATTTGCGGACTTTTAACTTTTGTAAGAGAAATTTGACCTCAGAGGGATTTACAGCTTTAGGAGGTAAGGATAGAGGAATGGGTGAAGAAAGGAATTCATTAATATTGGAAACGTGGTTAGGGTGGATTTCAGGATGTGGGATAAATGTATTTGAAAGGTGTTTGGCAAAAAAGTATTTTTTTGGTGGCATTCCAAAGGGAATTATCTGAAGCAGATAGTGTGGAAAGGTAGGATTTGTAGGATTCGGATCTATAGGTTGTCAGGTTCTTTTTGACTAATTTGGTGAAGTGGTTATACAGTCTCCGATCGTGAGGATGCCTGGTTCTTTGCCAAAGGGATCGGTAACGGCGTTTGGTAAGGATAAGATCCGTAAGATCTTGCGGTAATGGATTTTTCTTGCGGACTTTGAAGGAAGGACGGGGTGAAGATGCAGTCCAAACTGCTTGCTGGATCATATTGGTAAAGGAATTGACGGCATCATCTAACTCCTGAGGTGTTTTTAGGGAAACTCTGAGGTCAATGGTGTCGGATACAAGCTGGTGAAATAGGTTCCAGTCAATTGGTCCCCTAATAAATGATGGCGGAGGAAGTTTGGATATTGGGACTATAGAAAGGGTAAGGATCAAAGGACTGTGATCTGAGGACAGTTCATCAAGGCGTTCTATGGAATAGTTTAAGGGACCTAAGCCAGCATGGATGAAGAAGTCAAGGAGATCAGGATTTCGGTTTGTGGGCCAATATGTAGGGGTGCCTGGAGAAATAAAACTGGAATTATGGGAGTTAAGTGCAGAGAGGAGGATGCGACCTCGGGTGTTAGTAGTTCTTGAGCCCCATTGTTGATGTTTCGCATTAAAGTCTGCACCTAAAAGGAAATAAATCCTTAAGGAGTCCAGGAGAGTGCTGAATTCGGAATGGGAAATGGATTTATTAGGAGGGCAGTACACCGATGCTAATGTGATGGGAAAGGAAAAGGTTTTGATTGTAACAGCTGTAGCCTGAAGGAGATCGTTTGACGAGAGTGGAAATGAGTGATGGGAGAGGGATTGATGGACTATGACAGCAGTACCACCGTGAGCTTTTCCATCAGGATGGTCGGTTCGGTAGTTTTGGTACTGTGTTATGTTGAGCTTCCGTTTACTGGTCAGTCGAGTTTCTGTAATTAAGGCTACATCAATTTTTTTTATCATACAGTAAGGAAGTTAGTTAGTGGTTTAGAATACCATTCGCATTCCAAAGGAGAATGGATAAGCTAGATGCCATTTAAGTATTTTGTTGGACAGGAAAGAGATGGGAAACAAGATTTGTTAGGAGAGATATTAGTGGTGTGACCATGGATTTGAACTCGGAGAGGAATGATGTGAGTAGTGTTGTGAGATCAGTAGCATTTGAAGGAGGGAGGATATGAGGGATTTGGTGCGGGATATTTGGATTTTGATTCATGGAATATATTGGTTGTTGGGGCTGGTTTTGTGGTTGTAAAGGATTGATTTGTGGTTTAGAGAGGTGTTTTGGGGGTTCGGGTTGTAGCGTTGCCCCGAGATTATTATTTTAAGGTAGTAAGCTTATAAATCAGAAATAACGCTGTCCACAAACCAGGGTTACCAACTGTAGATAATCTTACTGTAGTAATTGTATACTTACAACAAATCTATATATTTTAAGAAGAGAGTTATTCCTATGTCTATTATTCTTCGGATTGACAAACAATTTTTCACCCCAATCCAAGATACGCCATCTGCCAAGATGCACCTTATCCAAGATACGCACCTGCCAAGGAACAACATCGAAGATACCATCATTGCCGGAAACAGTTTCTGCTATTACTTTATAGTGGAGGGAACCAGCACTGAGAATGCTTTGGACATGCTGTGTTACAAGCTGCCTGCGAAATCAGGAGCCGAGAGTAAATCCAATCCCACCACGTTGCTTTGACAGAAGACGTATCTTGAAGTACAAAAAAGAATTCTAAGAAATAGGTGAAATACCCAGTAAGCATAATATTTTCCCTATAGACTATGACATAAATAATTTTTTTTGGTGGACTTTAACACCAGAAATATTATTAGAAGGTCAAAAATACCTAATATACCGAATCTCGTTCCCAATTTAATAATAGTTAAATTAGGTACAAAAAACAAAAAAATAACCAAAATCGGTGACTGAAATAGCCTAACAAAATTTCTGGATGAATACAAACAGAGTTCAAAGCATAGTGCCACACCCGAGAGATCAAGTTGTGACTTTCCAAAACAGAAATCTTTTTCATTTAGTAACCTTTATGTGGATGTTTAAGCAGTACTTTACTTGCTTATCGGGAATTAGCGTTCATGGTGTCTTTATTGATGTTATAGAATTTGTTGACTAAAAACCGTTTCGTAATAAAAAATTATGAATTTTGTTTTTTCATATTTCAGTCGCATTTGAGATATTACAAATTATAGTTATAAGTAACGGTTATTTTTTAGTTTATTGCGTTTAAAAAGATAGGCTTAAGGTTAAACGAAAGGAGAATTATGAAAATAAAACTTAGGTCAGGAATAAGTTCAGCTGAAAGAATGCAAGAGCACTTCCACGAGAACCTAAGCGAGAAAATAGAAGACGAAGGAAAAAATCTGTGTGGACCCGTATAATAGAACCGAAGATAATTTTTTTTTTGTAAAGCAAATACTGAAGTCGGACTATGAATGGATCATGGACGTTCACCTTCTTTCTCAAAAAATTTATTAACTTAGAATTACCATGGTCCAAGCACATGCCAGTGCTCTCGTTACCAATCAAACCAGTGGTACAATACAAAATCTAAGTTGTACCAACTGGTATCATCACAATTCTTGTTGATTAGACAGGCAACATCGTCATCTAAAGTAAAAATTGAACCGCTCTGAAAACATTACTACTCGAGCTAGACAACCGTTGTAAAATCATCAGCCTTGTAACTAATGAAGCTCTAATAAAATTTAATTATAGGTTATTGCTGTGAAATGGTTGATGCCTTGAAAAGTAATTAACTTCGAAAACGAGGAGAGTAACGATAACAGGAGAGGAATCATGACATAATAAAAATCCTGCAACTTAGTAAAAACTTATTAAAAGATTAATAAAATTGACCCCCTTGGTCAAGAAAGCCAAGTTTTACATGTTCGGAGTGTAAACCAGAAAGTTTCAGACCAGATTGGAAGGATCTCCAAAAGAAAAAAATTATGGTTCGGTGTGCATGCAAACAACTTTGCGCATTATTATTAAAAGAAAAATTAATGATGTCTGAGTGCTTGACCATGTTTGCCAAATTGAGAAAGATTGGTTGACTTATTCATATGGGGTAATCTCCCAAGACTAAAAAAGGTGAGAGAAGAGTTTCAAGGCAGGAAGAGGTAGTCTATATATACGCGAAGTTGAGGAATGTGTAAGAAGACCTGACCAAGATAAGAATTTTTTCTTCTAAAAGTGAAAAGCTACCAGAATTTCTTGGCGTTTAATGAATCTTAGGAAAAGTTTTTTTATAAATATTGGTCATTTTTTTTAGTTTTAAATATTTTTATTTTTAAAGAGGAAAGTTAGGCCCTCGGCCGGGATTTAGGAAAAGTTGTTTGATATTTCATATCTTTTATCATTGATTTAATAATGCAACGTTTGAACCGTAAAGCTCTATTAAAACTAGTGGATGTTATTTTTTCTGTTGTAGTGACTAAAATAATTTTAAAAAAGCAACAAAATGAATTGTCGATAACTTAATTGAACTTTTATCAACAATTGGCGAAATTATAACAATTTTACTGACGTGTTTATTTTTCTGTTATCATGCGAAGTCATTTAATTAAGTGCAAACACAACACAAGGTCAATTAGTAATAACGTATGTTAGATGAAAACTCCATTTGTCATCAAACTAATTAAAGATAAAGATGCACATAGTAAATGGAATTAAATTAAAAATACCGGTCTTCATATATCATTTTTCCTAAGTCACAAACACAAAACCGTGTGTTGCGATGGATGATAAGTTGTATAGAAAAGCTAAGCAATCCCTTATAGATACACGTCTAATAGCCTAAACAAATAAATATCTCATTCATAATATGTAGGAAAACGAATCTTTTGATGATAAACAGAATGACTAAGTTCAAATTCAGATTATTATTATAATTTCAGAATACGTACCTCGTGGAAAAGAAATCAGCTAATAATTATGTCTTTGGAACATGACAGTTGAAGGTCGGGAAGTGGTCAATGATCATTGTCCGACCTTTCAAGGTTTTATAACATTTCTTGTAAAGTTACATCACAATACCCGTTTGAAATGCTTGTCTATTACCATTTTTTGGATCGGGGATTATTAAATGCCAAATATAAATTTGGAAGCCTTGCTCCCAGAACAGCTTCAGAGACCACAGAAAGACCAGAGGAAATAATGAAATTTGAATATTTGGCTTCAAATTCGCCATCCTTAAAATTAAAAATAATTTATTTTATGTTAGTTTTTTAGGACTACATCCTAAAAAGAGCATTGGCCGCTCAATCTGAGGCTTTCCAACATCACATTACTAAATTTATTGGTCAGTTTGGCTCAGCCCTTTCCTACTGATTAAGCTCACAAACCTATGTTCTAGATCAGCGTATTATGGCTTACTTAGAGCCATCGGACGCCAGTGAGATAGGGAGGGTAGTCCCTTAAATTAGTTATTCAACCTTCAACTCGCAAATAACTGATCGTATAACTCCTGTTGGTTAAAAAAATCAATATTCATATTGTGTTCATAATGTTAATAAAAGGATGAAGGCGCTACATCTTTTTGTTTACAATCTCTAGAACGATTTTGGGTTGAGGAGTGGGAAACGTAATAATTTTAATCTACATAATAGCCTATCATCCAGTTTGAATAAATTTTGTTTCTCGATATTATCGATGTTGATATATTTTTTTAACGACTTATACCCTATCTTGGGTATAAGATAAAAAGAATTAATTTTAAATCTCTTGGTAGTTGAAAAAGAGTTATGGGGAAATGCTCTTGTAATTTTCCAGAAAAAAAACAAAATCTAAAATTATGGTTATATTTATTTTCCGTATGTTTAACAAAAAAAAACAAATTTCCCTTCTTCTGAAAAATTTCTGAACAAATTTAGACTAAACAGCATATTACAGGTTTTTATTCAAAAGAAGAATTTCTATTTCAGGCGTTAATTCTATTTCAGACAACGCGGGTACAGCTACTAACTACTAACTAGTACAGTTAGTAATTTAACAAATCTATAAATATGAAGTTTCTAATGAAATACGATCCAATTAGTTCACATAAATGGTAACAGATAACGGTGTTACTGATAATGCACCTTATCAGTAACACCCGGCGCTTAACCACACTCTTGCAAGTATACGCTAGTCTTCCAGATATCTCTTTCAATTATCCCAAGGGCCTGAGCATACTAAGTAATATTAATTGAAATGATCTACTAAAAAAATAATCAGCATAATTAAAAACTAAAATGTCTTTAACTTAAACCCAAGCATTTAAAGAACATTCATAAAAGCAGAGGAAAAAAATATCTTCCAAATATTTTATAACCACCAAAGTTTCTCTAAGTAAAGTCTTGTTTCTCACTTTAACATCCTTACGGAAAAAAAATTATACTCTCGTTGACGAGGACTCATTTTTTTCGTGACTTAGTTTCCCAAATTCCTGATCCATTTTCGATTAGGTTAAGTTTTAGAACAATAACTTCCCACAGAAATTTTAGCTCTTTTGATTTTGTTTTGTTTTAAAGATGAATTGTATAATTTTAGTTCACTTATTTTTTCAGAGTACACAATTCCCCATTTCTCAATGTCAGGTTCAACGTGAATCAACTTTAGAACGAATCCGCATTTTGTTCAATTATTGTTTCATTTTTTATTTTTGATAATATTAAACTGGATTCTGTGAAACTAATAGTCTCTTTCTTGACCAAGCAGAGATGTATAGCGATTTAAAATAATAAATAAAATGCCTGATGACAATGAATAAAATTTCAATATTTTTAAATTATAAGTAGTATATATTTTCGGTTGCGTTTTCATAAGTCTTCATTACTTAAAAGTATATTACAATGATTTGTAATAGATGTTGTTATGCAATCGTAGGCATAAACGCTGACGACCTATTTTTCTACACATATTTTACCATTCTATGTTATATTATTTAAAATTTTCCAAATTATAATTTTTTTACTGACTATTAAGAGCTTGTTTCAAACTTATGTTTACGAACTCAGTAGATATTGTGTAGAGTAGTGCCGATCAATGTAGCTAACGAGTGGCATTTTCTATTTCATTTATATAAAGAGACATGAACATGAAGGACAATGTCCAACAGATGTTGAAAGCTGCTCAGCATCACGATTAGAGGGTATGAACCAAGGACATCGAGAATTGATTTTACTGAACATTTAAAAATAACTCAATAACGGTGAATGTTCCACGGTAAATTAACCGGTTTAATTATTATTATTGCTTAAACAAAAAATATTTTTTTAATTATCAAGGAATTTAGAGATAGCAAAATAACTTAAATCTTAAAAAATTTTAATGTTTGAAAGAAAATATGTCGCGGATAGAATTAAGTGCTATAAATGGTTATCTCAATAAGTCAGCTTTATACCAAACAATATACTCTATAGTATGTTGCTGGTTTTTTACTTTTTTATTTGGTCGTCCTAATCAATCTAAGGCATTGGACTTTAAAAAACAAAACAAGAAAAAGATGCTCCGATAGTAGTTGATAGGAAAAAAAAAAAAAAGTGTATTTGATTCTGTTCAAATCAGAATGCACTGTTCTTTTAAACTGATTTTATCTCTATTATATGGAGGAAAATTTTTGGGAACGAACTGTCGAAATAATGGAGCATGGCAATGAATAAAAAACCTTATATTCGTCTTTAAAAAAATTAAGGGAGGTTTGGGGTACATTGTAAATTTCACATATAAATATTAGGTGAATAAAACCCTTCGAAATGTATACTGGTAGTTTCCTCTTTTCCAAACTACACTTCTGTACGATGTCCACTTTGCATTAATCCAGTGCATAAAAAATTGTTCATTATTTGAAAACAAAATATGAAAATCAATCCTTTTTGGATTTGATTTTTGCACTGGCACTAAGATTAAATAACCATGAAATAATACTAGAGGAAAACACTTGTGGTTGGATTCTTTATTTGCTTAATGCATAGTAATTTACATTTTTAATAGACTAAATTTGCATTCTTCAATCATCTTTACCTCAATAACGGAATCCACACATTAAGAATAGACTGAATCTCAGGAGCATATAGTAAAAATTATTTATAAACCGCCAAGAAAATCAGATACCAATATATATGTATATATATATATATATATATATATATATATATATATATATATATATATATATGTATCTAATTTTCTAAGCAGTTGGCCATATCCAGTTGACAGCTCGCTGAGCCGCTCCTCCTTTTTTGCCATGATGATGGCCTACATTGTAGGCCGAAACGTCGGCACTTAAAATAAAGTTTACCTTATTTAGTGATATTATTGACTCCACCCCAGACTAACTATATCCGTCATATATATATATATATATATATATATATATATATATATATATATATATAAGCTATGATATGATTTTGCTGACAGTGTCAACAATTTACTAATGATTTTTAGAATCATTAGACTCAATGATTTTTGATAAAATTGATTTATCAAACTAAGTTATCAACTCCAACCGTATTATTTGTAATAAATATTATTATTTCTTTCGAGGACTGATGTTAAAAGCATTTTTTTACGAATGTGGAAATGCTATAATTCTATGAATTGTTCCAATTTAATTTCATCGTAACTTATATTCTTTACCAGTGTTGGTTGAAAAAAATAGTTTTACCACCAATCGTAAGATGGTAGATTGAGAACTTTACTTTTGTGTGTAACAAGGTTGAAGAAAAACCTCATAGATTTTCACTTAAAACCAATATAATTTTTGTAATTTTGCCATATCATTTCGTTGTAAAGATAGAGAACTGCTACCACAGTCAAGACCCGATTTGATAAAAGACACGAGTACTTCATAATTAAGATCAATTGAGAATTTTAAAGTGCATTTGATAAATTTCCTCTTCCAACAAGGGCAGTGATGTAAAGAGTTTGATGTGGGTCGTTCAACTCAAACAACATATTCAAAAATAAAATAATTAAAAAAATAAACTGATTTTATTTGCTACAAACCTAATTGGATAATATTTGGCATAATTGATGGAAGCAGCTCATGTCGAATATGTTCCTGAAAATATAATATTATGTTAATGCATCTGATCTAAATCCACGTTTAAATTGAACTGCGTGAGAAAAATAACAAAAATAGAAAAACTACAAGAAAACAATTTGGAGTTACTACATCTCATTTAATTGGAAATGAAAATACTAAAGTGATGAATTTTGATTGTCTATTACTGGTTTTACTATCTGTCTGTTTTCGAAACAATATTTTAAAAAGGAGTCTCTAGTTTAATGTCGTTTAATGAAATATTAAACGAATGGTCACTTTTTCCCTGAAATCTATTTAGTGAATAATTAACTTTCAGCAATAAAAATTATAGAGATACATACAGTATGTTGCACTTTTTTTTAAATTCAACTGTTGAAGATTTAGGAAAATTCAGGAAAATATTATCAGGACTTGTAATCCTGAATGTAATGAAATCTTTAATCAGATTGATAAATAGGATTCGATATATATATATATATATATATGGATCAATCTGTTAATGGATCATTGTTTTAATATTGCTTATGTATTTATTATGACAGTGTTCCATGACATACTTTGAAATCAATACTTCACCTTGTCCATTGTTTCAGTATTCACCTCACGATCTTAAGAGATCACCGGACTCCCGAGCTCAGTACACGGCTACACACAACAGAACAGTACACTAATCAATTATCCTGACATAAGGTCACGTACAGTGCACACCTCAGGGCCACCTTCCCTAGGAAGACTCAAGTTTGGAGAATACAACCAAACAACCAGTTGTCCCGAGGTTGCGGGGTCTTTCTTGCTGGTCTGAGTAAGAGAGTACATTTGATTCAAAGAAACTCAGCGAATAGCCTCCAAATGGCTGAGAGGCACATACGGGTATTGCGAAAGAAGAAGAAGATCCAAAGAAGAGATGAGCTTAGCTGGGAAGACCTTGGCCAACTTGAGAAGGGTCAATGTTGTCACTGTCCAATGTTAGTTAATCGTTGTGATTATGTTGCAAAATCGCTTTAACGTTTTCTATTTTTTACTCTATTTTTGAAGAAATGGATTAGGTTTTTATAATAACACGGTCTTTGAAGTAATATTGTAATTATACCAGGAACAAGAGCTAATTTATAAGAAATTTTTAATCCATAATACTGTTTACAAATTTCGACAATTTATATTTATTATATTTTTTTTCTTAGGTTAATAGAAATGAAAAATTTAAACAAAATTAGAATAAATATTATTTAATAGTTATAGGAGTAATTATTCCCCGGGGTGTTCGGATTTATTCTTAGAAGTAATGTTATTATGAATTAAACAGAGCATCTTTTTTAGAGTACCTAATACTAACATTTAACATTTGAGCTATTCATTGGCCAAACTATTTGTGAGAATAGTCAAGAATTTTTAAAATTTCATAAACAATTTAAAATAAAGAATATTTTCTGGTAATCGTTGCTACATTTGCTAGAAATGGTTTGTTATTTTTACTCCATATTGAGTGAGAATTTCAAAATCGTGGAATATTTTAACGTCAGTGATTCCCTGAACAAACATTCTAAATCAATAAAGGAAGTAAAACGAATTGTTTACTGATTTAAACACGAGGGACAAACAGATATAACGACTCCTTTCGTTTACAGCCGTTTAAACGTTAAGATAAAAAAAAAGAAGAAGAAGCATTCAAAAGACCCTAATGCCTTAAAAGGTTGTATAGACTCACTTGCGACGAGCATTAAAGGAAAAACAATCACCAATTAATTATAGCTTCGTTAGGTTTGGAGAGGGGGTATATAGTAATTATAAAGTAACAATGAAAGTTAATAAAAATAATTAAATTTTTAAAACAAAAGTATAATTTAGGTAGTGGCAGCTAAATGTAAAATAATTGGCTTTAGGTTTGTATACACATGTACGAATATAAGCTATGAAGGATTTGAGGATTTCAGTACTTGGTAAGCCGAAGCTTATGAAAGGAGGTAATTTGCGTAATCACGCTTAACCGCAAAGTTTTTCCTCATATTACGAATATCCAATTTGCAGAGCCTAGGTAAGCACTAGGAAGGTCACTAGATCGTACGAAATCAATAAATAATTCTATTTTAAAGAGAAAAGATATGCCTCCAGCCGGGATTCGAACCTCTATCTCTCCTTGACAGCGCTCTAACCATTTGTGCCACCGGAGTCGCCTGCCGGCCGGGGAAAAATCTTTTCTCTTATCCGATCCTATGTCCTCGTGTTCTCCCAATTTTTTGGGATGTATACACGAGAACGAATGTTCTTTGAACATTACTTTAATTTTAGGATCTTGATCACTTACGTCTTATTACTATTATAATTGTTGGTCAACTGTTTTGATTTTTAAATATTTTTATTTTAAAGAAAATTATAAAATTATAAATAGTAATATGACATAAGTCAACAAGATCCTAAAATTAAAAGTAATGATCAAAGAACATTCGTTCTCGTGTATACATCGCAAAAAAAAATGCGAGAACACGGGGACATGGGATCGGATAAGAGAAAAGATTTGTTCCCTGCCGGCAGGCGATTCCGGCGGCTCAAAGGGTTAGAGCGCTGTCACGGGCATATCTTTTCTCTTTAAAATAAAAATATTTAAAAATTGAAACAGTTGACCAAAAATTATAAAACAATAGATCAAAATATCAACTCAAGAGTCCCATATATTCATATTTTCATTCATTCATATCTTCACTTTTAAAACAATTTGAATTTCAAGGATTTATATATTTCTAAGTAGGTCAGCGTATAAATCATCGAGGACTTTTTTCTTGAATATTTTCCCCACTTCAAAATTGTTATTTCTTTTATCATATCTCGTTGTTTTTTTTTTTGGTAAATATTTGTATATTACTTAATTTCCGCAGTCTTGTTATGAGTATACCCCACAAGATTTTGACCCAATTGCCCTTGGTAAGTGTCAGGTGTTCCCATTTATCTCGCACCCTATTGCGAGTAATATGCGGTATAACGAAAAAGTGCTTGCCTATTGATATATAAATTTAATTATTGTTTGTTTATATAAGTACTTTGCTATGTAAAATCTGTTTTTGGTTGGCATAACCAAGGATTTTATTACTACCTTTAAAAAATCCTAGTGCCACCTGACGGGCTACGAACCCGCAATCTTGGGTTTAGTAGTTTGCTATGCTAACCACTAGACCACAGGTCGCCCACTTTTATTCAGAGTTAAATTTGGGTTTTATTTTCATAAATGTAAAATTAGGTAAATAAATCTCTCCAAAACTTGGTTTCATATACGATGCTATACAAAAATGGCAGAAAAGATTAAGTATGAGACTAAAAATGTTTTGCTCATGGTTGCTAGCCTCGAAAACGAAGGATAGAAAAAAAAACTAATAGCATTACTAAAATCAAAAATGTCGGTTTTAATTCAAACCGGATGATTTCAAATGGATTGAACCACAGGAGAAATAAGAGAATGTGGCTAGAGATTGAGTTGTTCAGAAATATAATAAGTATGATTATGATTATGGAATCATTAAGGTGATAACTATGATATTCTTACGTATATTATTCTTGTATTATTCTGAGGCAGGTGTTCTTCTGTATAAGGACAGACGCTGGAATCCGAAGATCCCAACAGTTCATGGTTCGTCACAGGCTTGACCATCCTCACGATCGCGATGCTAAGACAAGCCCTCATGATGTAGGCGTTGGCCACTCCTAGGAACCCCATAAATCCAAGGATGTACCGCTGGGGGACGTTTTCTGAAAGAAAAATAAATCGCCCTTAATAAATAAAAAAATAAAATATTACCATAGAGTGTAGGTCAAGTAACATAAACTGTAATTTTTCAGTCCACATGAAATAATCCTGAAAGAAAATTTGTATTCCTCTTTAATGCTGCTAATGACAGTTATAAATTATAAATTTATAATTTATTACGCATTTAAGGATTGAAATAAGTTTTGTAAATATTTAGGTTTGCTATTTGATGTGAAAAGGCTCTCCACTCATGGTTGATAAGCTTCAATGGACTCGCAGGTCCGTTTGTTTGTTCATTCATATAACGCCCCTCTATGCTGCTATGGCTAATTGGTCGAGGCTACAGTGGAAGTCATAAATTTTGCCTATAATATTATAAAGATCGAGGAGCTTTAACGAGTACTTGACATTTACGTCCCTTCCGTAGAACGGCATAGCCAAATATTTTTTACTCCCTTTTAAAAATCCTAGGGCCACCAGCCGGGCTACGAACCCTTGATAATGGAGGGCATAGTAGGCTGATTTGCGAATTTGCTGCTCGCAGGTCCGTGTTGTTGCTTCTAGCCTTCTTAAATTTAGAATGAAAACTTCTGAAAATATGCTGAATGCTGAAAGATTACATGCAATACAACTGTATTCATGGTTCGATCCTAGATGTGTGTGATGTTTATATCTTGACGGTAGGTCAGCATCACAACCTGTTAATCTTTCGACATCGGACGGCCTTGGTTTCTATGAAACCGTTTAAATTTTAATTACTTAGCTCTTAATTTATAAAACTTTTAAATATTTTTAAAGCAGAGCCTTGACTCATCTGTTTGTATGTTTGTATCTAAAACCATTTATTTCTATTTTTAACGCAAATATTTTTCTAATAAACTGATAAAATGGAAAGTGTTCACGTGTATTGAAAAATAAACATAATGTTTTAAATATCAAAGGGTATATCTGCAGCCCCGGTGAATAAGTGGATTGATTTTATAAATGATCATAATTTGATTAAATTAATTAAATTAAAAAAATTGTAAAAACAAATCTTGAAAATTAAGCTTTAACTTTTATCTGTAAGGAATGCTATCTGTAAATAACTCGACCAACAGCGGAAAGTTTCATTTATTGTTTTAAACAATCTCTTTTTAAAGGATTCCTCTTTTCTTCTTCTTTTTTTAATTTTTTTATTTAATTTAAACAATAGCTTTGCTTTATCCATTTAACGAATTTAATATATTTTTTTTATTTTTCTGCTAATGTTATATAAAGAGGAAAGAAACAATGACTTTTAATCACAATTTCAATTAAATAGCTCGTTTTCAATTAGCCTTCAATTTCTTCCGAATAACTCTTCAAAATTTTTCATCAGTATCATATTGAATAACAAAAATGTCATGAAAGCAAAGTAGTTTTTTCGATTTTTTTTTTTTAGAATTAAAATGTAGCTTGTATTTTGTATATATCTTTTAAGAGTTGAGAATTTCATGACCGTATATAAAAACTGGAACGAACAGGAGACAACCATTACTTCATCATCGGTCTTAGAAAGCTTTCATGGAATATGTTGAAAGGTCCTTTAGAATAATATCATCGTTGCTAGACATATCAATAATCCATTATTTTTTTTGTTACAACTAAGCGAATATAAAATGGTTTAAACTTTAAATCATCGAATTTTACGACTTTGTATGATAAAGGTAAAATTTTCGGAAATATATTTAAAATTCTTTTTCTACAGTTATCATTCTCATTATAAAGATTAGAACACTTATACAGATTATTTTTTTAATCATTGATTTTATTGATCAATCACAAAGGTGCCTAAGTAAACAAGTAAACTTTGGGCGATTTTACAGGAGAGAAAAAAAACGCGCCGACTATAGACTTATATATATATATATATATATATATATATAACATTTTTATAATATAATATATAATAATATATATATATATATATATATATATATACTGATTAGCTTTTAGCTTGTTCTTTGAAATATTCTTAAACAAACTCTAAATAATATTAAAAATTAATTTTTCACTCTTCTTCGGATTCACGGGAAGCCCTTATTCTTCTCATTCCTAAAATTAAGATTTAGGCACACAAACATGTATATGCAACAAGCTCAAAATTAATAACCTCGGCATTCTTTCCTTCAACTATAACCTAATTTAAAGGTATTAATGGTTAAAAAAGTGTTAAAAAATTGATCTTAATATACATTTCGATAAATGGACTAAAGATAGAAAGTGTGCGTACATTGTATTAATCATGTTGGAGGATCAGATAAAATAGATAAAATTAATATTGCTGGACATGATGGGAAAACCGTCTTTTGTTTTTAACTATTGCAAACATTTGTTTCTTATATTTTTTCTCTCGATGTCAAATGTAACTTTAACCCTCAATCCAGAATCAAAACAAGAGGATGTGGCCTTGAATAAAATTAAACATTGCAAGGTAGGTCGCATTCATTTTTCATTATTTCCCAACAGCAAGCAAATACCGAACAATTTCTGGCACTTTAGCAGTGAGGCTAACATTATTCCAAAAGTACTCCAAAACCAAAATTTCATAGTAACATTTGAAGGGTAGTAGATCCACTGTTTGGTATGCAGGAATATAAATTAAAAGTTTAAAGTTAAAGTGGCAGTCAAAAGTAATTGCACAAGCCTAATATTAGCCCTAAAAATATATTGGAATGAAATAAAATTACACAAATTTTTCACTTGAAAAATCTTTTATTCACACAAGTTTTAAAGTGATTAATAACCATTTAAATAAAACTGATCAATCAAAAATAAAAATACAACACAAAAACAGAACCTTTCAAAAGTATTTGCACAAATTTAATTGTATTTGTTTACAAAAATTATTTTGTTTGTTAAGAGCTTAATTCCATTCAGGATTAAGGTTATTGTAATTTAGTCTGTATTGTTCTATACCTAAGTAAACTTGTCACCAAAGAAAGGCGAATTTTCTATTGCGACCTGAGAAGTGTGAAAATATCAACAATAACTTAGAAATAAACTTGTAGTATTTATAGAAAGGTTTCAAAGGTTTATTAAAATAACGAAATAATAGTATCACTCATGTTATTTCTGTTATTTTATTCATATATTTTAACAACTATGATCATGCGATTTGCCTATAAGTATGTAATGGATTCTCTACAGTACACAAAAAACCGTCTGGGGGGCACGTGCCTCCCCTAAATCCGCCTTTGCTTGAGTTTGCAAATGAGTACATTGACAAACCTGTAGAATTTTGGCATAATAATTTAGCGACGAGAGCAAATTTGATATATTTGGGAGTGTTGGTAGGAAGTACATTTGGCCAAAGCCTAACAAAACAAAAAAGAATAAATGTTCGACCAAATTGACTGTGAAGCATGGAGGAGGTCATGCTATGGTTTAGGTGTCCACTTCATTTCATGGAGATGGTAAACTTGTTCCGATTGAACACATCTAAAATTCAGATGGACACGTCAACATTTTGCACCATAATCTACAGATCAGCTCTCAAAAATTGGAGATTGAAAATTCCTTCACATTTCAACAGGATAATGACCCTAAGCATACTGCGAATAAGACCAAGCAGTGGCTCTAGTATAATATGGGTACGCAGAAGACTTCAAAACCCTCCCCTCCCCAAAGTCCGGGCCCTTATGTCATAGAAAACTTATGGCACATTTTAGAACAAAGTATTCGAAAATGCATCATTACCTCCAAAAAACGCCTGATAAAAGTTTTGCTTCATGAGTGGGAAAAAATCGAACCAGTTTAAAAAAATCTTATTTATTCTATGCCAAGACATCTTAAAGCTGTTATCGATGCAAATGGATTGCACTCAAAATATTGAAAAATAAAAACAATATATATATTATGCATTATATCATACAAATTTTAATTTGTGCAAATACTTTTGAAAGGTCCTTTTTCTGTGTTGTGTTTTTTTTTAAATGATCAGTTTTATTTAATTGATGTTTTAACTCTTTAAAACTTATCTAAATAAAAGATTGTTCTTTTGAAAAAGTTGAATAATTTGATTTTATTCCAGTATAACTTTAGAGCCAATATTTGGCTTGTGCAATTACTTTTGACTGCCACTGTAGGTAGTTTTTAAAAATAACTAATTTTCAAGGACTGGAATTTTGCTGGAATATCATTCAATTAAAGAATTAAAGTATATCTAATTTTTAAATAATAATCTAGAAATTTAGACTTTCTGATAAATAATTTTATTAATACTGTTCACTTTTTTCAGATTAAATATGTTGTTTATGAAACGAATCGTTTAATTGTATAATGGATTCTGTGATTATTAATTAACTATTTTTGATATCTCTAGATCGTATACTGCTGAATCGAGATGATTTTTAAAATTGAAATATGTAATAATATTTCTAAATAATATTGTCTATATTTTCAAGATAACAAACTGAAGTGATGGTGTATTCATTGTCACACCCGTTTTTAGTAGATTTGCGCTGAAATTGGAACAACGGGTAAAAAATAAAATAAAGATGCAACCGCTGCTGTTTAAAGAACTATTAGTTAAAAAATTATTTTAACAAATTTTAGTTTTTCCTCTAATTGTTTTATTAATGCTATAGTTATATTAGGATATATAAATATCATACTGTATTGGAAATGAAGTAGTACAGAAAAAGATTATTCAACCAAAAAAAATGTATTTGTATTTCCGATTATTGGCAATTTAATTATTGTCCCTGATACTGCGCTATTCATTAAATCGTCTGCCTTCAAATAATTCTTTTAGCATCGTATTTCACCCTCTTATCACCTTCTTCTTTCATTTCTTTATGAGTACTCATTTATAATACTGCGTCCATTTTGAAGATTTATTAATAAATAATAACGTATTCATTTAAAGATTTGAACAGAATTCACACGGTTGTGGCAGCAATACTTGGCAAATCTAATTTTGTCTCTTTTTAGGACTATCGATTAGTGATGTCGGTTTATATATGGCTTTATATTCTTTCCTTGAATGGATCTAGAAAAGATTCCTAGACCATTAACCCACTTCGCACCTATGCCAAGAATACTTGACGCATACGATCGTAAGCATGACAACTAACAAAATGAAAACATAAAAAATGTTTGAAAATGTATCAACGATCTATAAATCTAAATAAAGCGTTTTAAAATTATTGTTGCCGAAAACTTCATTTCGCAAGATATGTCACATGCCCATAATATTTGGAGAGAGCGCGCGGAAGCTGAAGTGGTTATAGGTTAGTTTGAGTTTGTTATAAAAATAGCTTAAATTAAGGTTTAAATATCCATATTCTTCTTTTAAAAAGTGGTTTAATTCAAACGGAGAGACTGAATTTTACGACTCAAGTAAGAAGTGCGGGTTTTACCGCCAACCATGGGCGAGTCGTCTACATCTTCCCAGGAGGTAAGCGTTATGGACTCACAAAATACAATTAATTGTACAAATAGTAATACAACTGGTTCCTGGGAACTAGTAACTGGGCGTAAAAGATCTTTACCAATTGATAAGGACCACACGAGGCTTAAGCGCCAAGCACCCATTCAAATAGAAAATAGTTTTCAGGCCCTAACCTCAATATCTGAGGAACAATTAGAAAGTACTACTAGACCAACAATAAATCAAAAACCACCTCCACTTTATATTAATGGCGTGGAAAATTATTCGGCTCTTATTTCATTTCTTGAAGAAAAAGCCGGGCGTAAAAACTTTATAGTAAAATCAACAATTAAAGGTGTGATTGTTTACCCGGACACACCCGAAACGTACAGAAAGCTAAATGCAAGCTTAAGAACGGAAGGAGCGGACTTTCACACATTTCAGCTCCCACAAGACAGATGCCCTAGAGTTGTAATAAAGAAGCTCCATCATACAACACCAATTTCTATTATTAAAGAGGAACTGAGACAGAAAGGTTTTGAAACTACGAACATTATTCACATAATTTCTAGATATAAAAATCCCCTTCCTGTGTTCTTTGTGGACATAAGCAAAGAAACATTTAACGACGTTATCTATAACATAAAATCTATATATTATACCAAAGTGCTAATTGAGGAACCAAGGAAAAAAAGAGAGATCCCTCAATGTTTACGATGCCAGCAATACGGTCACACAAGGAGTTATTGCAACCACCCACCAAGGTGTGTAAGATGTGGCGGGCATCATGACAGCAGCACTTGTACTAAAACAAGAGAAACTCCATCTACCTGTGCCAATTGTGGCGGACAACACCCTGCCAATAACAAAGGTTGTCAAACACTGAAGAACTTAAGGATTCAGCGTGGCTCGAGAAATAGCTTCCTCAACCGATTCAGTCACCGCCGGATCCTCAACAGTTTCCAACCCTCAAAAAACATTCACAGCATCATGTTCCAGGACTAACAGGGAACACCGGAGAATCTCAGCAGATACCAACAATAAAACCAGCGCCACAACAACATTATGTTTCATCAGGTATGATGAATGACAGTACTCAGCCTGTACCCCATTTTTTGCCCCTCAACTATTTCAAATTTTAAATGATCTTAATAACCTTTTCATTCTCCTCCAACAGCTAACTCAAGTTACACAAGCCTGGACCCACAGCCATGCCTAATTTTTCAACAGCTGGCTCCTTGTCAATTCTCCTATGGAATGCTAACGGACTGATGCAACACAGGACAGAACTTTACTTGTATTTACAAGAAAAAAGGACAGACATAACACTTATCACTGAAACACACCTTACATCACGATCAAAAATATACATTCCAGATTATACTGTTTACAGGACTGACCACACAGACAAAACGGCACATGGTGGCACCGCCATTATCATAAAATCGACATTAAAACACAGCCCCATTCACTTACCTAGCACACCACAGATACAATCGACTGGCATAACATTAAATACAAAACAGAAAAACATCACATTCGCTGCTGTGTATTGCCCCCATAGGTACAAGCTTACATCCTCGGTGTTTTCTGAGTATTTTGAACGGTTAGATCGATATTTTATCGCAGGAGGTGATTTCAACGCGAAACACCAATGTTGGGGTTCAAGATTGTGCACCCCAAGAGGTAGGAACTTGTTGTATGCTCTTCATAAACTTTCATTAGACACATCAACTCCAAATTCTCCTACTTACTGGCCCACTTCTAGACGTAAAACCCCGGACTTACTGAACTTTTTTATTACAAAGGGATTAAGAACAGTACACAAGACTGTAAATACGAGCTCTGACCTTTGTTCTGATCATTCTCTAGTGCATATGATTCTGTGTGAAGAGCCTTCTGAGGCACAAAAAAGACCTACCCACACACAGGGTATAATGGATTGGGACCTATACAGATATTATCTCAATTCTCACCTCTCAATCCCTATTTCGATAAAGAATGAAGAAGAACTAGAGAAGGTAGTGGAAAAGTTCACCACAACTATACAAGAAGCAGCGTGGTTATCATCGAAACACAGGGACAGAAAAGCAGATAATTTACCAAGCTACCCGCAGTATATTAGAGATCTGATCAGGGCCAAGAGAAGAGCTCGTAAAATATGGCAAACTAACAGACAACCATCAGATAGACGGACATTTAACAAACTGAATAATGAACTGAAACGTCAAATTAGCAAGTTTAACAGGTCAAACTATGACAATTACATTAAATCCCTCTCCACAGACGATGGAAGTTTATGGAAGCATACCAAAAGACTCTTAAAACACCGAGAGATGTCGGCACCTCTTAGAAAAGAAGACGGCTCTTGGGCTGTGTCGGAAGAGGAAAAATCTGAGCTTTTTGCCGACGATCTTTCTTCAGTGTTTACACCACATACTGACTTCACAAACACAGAACACGAAATAACTGTAAATAACACACTTGACGCCCCATTACAACTATCATTACCACCGCCTTCATTCACTCCAACAGAAGTAGCAGAACTAATTAGACATTTACCAAAAAGAAAAGCCCCGGGCTATGACTTAATAAATGCCGAGGTGCTCTAGCAAATGCCTAGGAAAGCTCTAGTGCTTCTTACGACAATCTACAACTCAATACTTAGAACTACGAAATTCCCTATACTGTGGAAATAATCTATTGTTTCAATGATCAAAAAACAAGATAGAGATATTAGCAATCCTTCCTCGTACAGACCTATTAGTTTACTCCCTATTTGTTCAAAAAATTTTGAAAAATTACTTTATCCCCGCCTATTAAATTTACTGACTGACAAAAATATAATCCCTCACCATCAATTCGGTTTTCGAAAATCACACTCGACTACTCAACAATTACACAGAGTAACTGACTACATATCAACAGCACTAGAGCAAAAGTTATATGCAACTGGAGTGTTTCTGGATGTCGCTTAAGCGTTCGACAAGGTTTGGCACCAGGGCCTTCTCTTTAAACTCAAGACTATACTACCACACACTTATTATTTCATTCTTCAATCATTTCTTGCAGACAGATTTTTCTCAGTCCGACAAGGCACAGCTATCTTTAATGAGACCAATCTTAGCCGGTGTGCCTCAAGGATCAATACTTGCACCGCTATTGTACATAACATATACATACGACATTCCACAAAGTCCTAACACACTGATCGCAACCTACGCTGACGACCTGCCATGATCAAGACGCGACACAGGCCTCACAAAACTTACAACAAAATCTACAAAAGTTGAATGAGTGGTGCCAACTATGGAAAATTAGACTGAACCATGAAAAGTCACAACACATCACTTTTACTCTTAGACGTGAAACATGCCCTCCGATTTACCTTAATAACTCACCCATCCCACAGACAGACGAAGTACAATACCTGGGACTAACATTTGATATGAGAATGACATGGGGACCTCACATTAAAAAAAAAACGCCAATCACTAAATCTCAAACTGAACTTAATGTATTCTCTATTCAGGAAAAACTCCAAATTAGAACCAAGACAAAAATTAAACACGTACACTTACTTACTAAAACAATTTTGGACATATGCATTACAAATTTACGGCATCGCTAAACAGACTCACAGAAAACGACTACAAACTTTCCAATCAAAAGTACTCAGACTTGTCACAAAAGCACCCTGGTATGTCAATAACAAAACTCTACATACTGACTTAAAAATACCAACTGTTGACGAAAACATACTACAAACGCTTTCAAGGAAAACTACACGGACATCCAAACCCATTAATAGAACAAATGGCCACTACTCTCATGCCAGAGAATACTAGGAGGAGATAAAAAAGAACGTGGGTGAGGGATTTGTTATCATAAGAAATTAAATCAAGCCAAGGGAGAGGTACCGCTGGGTACTGTTCTTCTTCATGTCTCTCATGACATTGTACTTTACCTTACTGTCAGCCAATCTGCTGATTGTCATTGTATTATTTGACAGGTGTGGATGCATATATAAAGAGAAAAAAAAAATGTCACATGCCCAGTTTACCATCGAATACCTCATATTTAGTATCCTTAATCATATAATTTTATAAAACCATATAAGATTAAATAGAATTACATGCGTTTGTGCGTTCATTCACAATAATTTTACTTTAAATCGTGTACAGTTATAGTTTTGCCCGAAATGAGGAAGGGTCTATCCTATAAGTAGGACCCTCACACTGCTCAGTGGTAGAAGAGGGAAGGATTTTGATACTTATAGATTGATGATGATGTTGATACTTATATTTATGAGGAGTGTTAACACGAGTTTTTGTAATATAATGTAAACAATAGAACTAACATTTTTTTAAATTATTATCTTCACTATCTTAGTATTTTTTAAAGTTACAATTTAATTTAAGATAGTATTTTTACAAGATATCTTTATAATTTTTAATTATTTTCTTCCCACAACAGCAGAAACCTGAGAATTCAGCTTTTCGGTTGATTTTTTTTGCCAAATTTGGTACATTTGCTATGTGGAGTAATTTACCAGAATTGAACTTAATAATTAATAGATTAAGTTCCAAATGAATCAACGATAAATACTTACAATGGTGATTCTGACCGGAATCATATTGATTTGCAAGTCTAAATTTACAATACTCCTTTTACCACAAGACATGCACTGGCGGATCTACGAGAATTTTCAGAGGGGGCCATAGGTCAATGTGAATTTGTTATCAATATATACTATCCATATATGAATGAAGATACATAAGGTATCAATTTTTAATTTAAGACAACTGAGGCCAGAAAACAAAAACATGAATAAAATAAGCTCCTTGATCAAAGCGGTAGCTATCTATATGTGAATGAAAAAAATAAAAGGGTTCGGAAGTCGCCGGTTTTGGATACACCCATAGAAAAAACATTCGATACTGAATAATTTTGGTATTGTAAAACGTTTGGTTTTGTAAAACGTGTTTTTTTCTTGTTGAAAACCAATTAAAATTCAGGCCAATATCAACTAATGAGAACTCTAGGGGGGGCCAAGGCCCCATGGCCCTCCCTCAACTCCGCCAAGGAAGACATGAGACAAAAATCATTTTATAAAGTAAAATATCACATCGGGTTTAACGATATCTAAAAACATTTTATTATTACTATTGATATAAAACTGTTAAATTAATTTTAAAAGGATACAACTGTTAAAAGCCTATAAATTTTTTTTTTTATAAATATGTTTTTTAATCCAAACTTGTTTGATACATAAAATAAAGTACCAGTTCCAGTTTATTAATTGTTTCCAACTTTTAAACCTTATTCCCATTAAAATACAATTATGAAATATCTTTGTTTAATTATTTGTTAATCAGGAGTATCAAACTGGTTGGTTTTTTGGTCAAACCTACCAGAACATTTCTAATGCTTATTTGAAATATAAATCAGATTGCTCTAACTCATCAGTCTCTTCAGTAACTAATGCATCAGTCACACTTTTATCAAATAGAAATTTTAAACTAAATTACAAATCTTTTCAATGACAGAAATTATTTCTCAATACCACATAAAGACCCTTGAAAATAAACTTAATTGTAGCTTCTATCATTTGAAAACAAAACCAGCTTCAAGTCATAAAAGCTTCTTTTAACATAAGATGTTTCGGCATTCAAATGCCATTTTTAATTTTAATTATACATCATCATTACTAAAACATAACTTTTAAAAAAATTATAAGTCAAATCTGTAAAAAAAACAATCACAAATAAGCCATACAATCCAAAAAAAACAAAAAAAACTTATCCCTAAACAGTTAGCAAAACCAAGAATAGATACCTTATAAAATTGTAAAAAATTATTATATCTATCATTTTCGTAGGGATACTTTATCCTCCCATGGTCAATTGTCTACTACTGGCTTTAAACTTTGATCTGTAAGTTAATGTGAGTTTATTGAGATTATATTATTATTTTTAGTAATGATGATGTATAATTAAAATTGAAAATGGTATTTGAATGCCGAAACGTCTCATGTTAAAAGAATAAAAGATTTTATGACTGGAAGCTGGTTTTGTTTTCAAATGATAGAAATTACAGTGAAGATTACAGTCCAGTATATTGAATAAGAATTAAAATGAATAAACTTAATTATTTTTAGAGCCAAACATTAACTTCTTAAGACAAAAAACTATTCAGTTAAAATCTTACTTATAGACTTCATGGAAACAAGTTTAATCACTGCTAGAATCGAAGCAGCATAGGTAATAACTGAGTAGAATCTAGAGGTTGAGTTGAGAGAAGAAATGGAAGGGTGTAAAATAAATGATCTGCCACCAGACATTGATCGATTTGTGCTGTTTAATTGTATACACCGTCTTACCAAGTAGCACGTCTAGAAGACCTTTCTCCAGTTCGATTTTACTTATAACTTCGATATGGTCTAGTAATTAAGAGAAATATATTTAATCACACTTTTCTTGCTTGAACCTAGCAAATCAAGGACAATCAATATGACTGAAAGAAGCAATAAAAGAAACGTAAAATTTTATTGCCATTTAAATTCCATAAAAATATCCCATTGATCCATCCAATCTAATGCTGATGAACATGAAAAGTTTAAAGTGAGTATTTTTAACTTCTTTTGCAATAAGTGGAAATTAGTTTTGAAAAAAACGTGTTCACAAAGAAGAGCTGAAAACCTAATCTAATCTAACCTGTATTATAAATCAAAAAATATTTATTTGTCTGCAATTACTAACTTGTTGAATTTTATCCTTGCTTTAACAATCATATGAAACATATCAAAATATTCGGCAATAGTTGTCGACTTAAAAACATATACATTTTTTCAAGGGCGGATTTAGGGGGGGCACGTGCCCCCAGACAGGTTTTTGTGTACTGTGGAAATCCATTATAGTACAGGCAAATCACATGATCGTAGTTGTTAAAATAACTGATAGAACATGAGTGAAGCTACTGTTTTAATATTTTAATAAACCTTTGAAATATTTCTATAAGTTTATTTGCAAGTTATTGTTGATTTTTTTCCCGTTGTGCCCCTCCCCCCAGAAAAACTCCTGTATCCACCCTTGCATTTTTTCATTTTTCATAACCTTTAAACGAATAAACCAACTTCGATATGTTATATCAAGAGATTAATCAGTAGTGTATCAATTTTTAGTAAACTCATCTCTCCCTGCCTGTAATCGTTACATTCCCAACTGCTCTCCACTGATAATCTAATTAGGCCAATTACTCTCGATACCCCAAAAATAAGCACTAATGCAAACACTATCCAAAATCATCACAACCATATTGGTAGCACCGGTATTATGGTGCTTCTTGACCGGCAGCATTGCTACACAACTTGAAACTTTTTTACTATCTTAAAGTAAACAAGATAAAATATAGATGTTTTAATCAAAAATGAAAATATCACAAGTGTTGATTTCAAAAATTGTATACTCAGCCAATCGATCATTATAATTCCTCCGGGGTAGAATAAGAAATAGGCCAGCGGCCAGGTACCAAAAACGGTCTTTTGGTCGCAAAAAATTGAAGAGAGCTGCATTTTTTATATGTTGTAAAGTCACGTTTGAGTAGTGCAAATCCAAGTTGGGAAAACTTTTTGTGGCCGAAAACCCTCGGGGTGACTAGGTGGCTCCCTCCCCCCTACATAGTAGTACCATTATTTTTTGAATAGGTAACTTACAAGTAAATATTTATACTTTACAATAAACAAGCTGTTTTGGATCGATTCGTGGCGTCCTAGGTCATTTTCTTAAAACACCCACTTTCCCCGATTTTCCTTTTTTTTTTAAATTTACATGCCTCGTTCTGTGCTTAAATTAAAGCTAATTAAATTTACTACAACTCCATTGACTCTCATCGTAGGATCACTCCTTATGCCAGTGCTCTTCAAGAAAGTCGGCCAAAACTTAAAATATGTAATTTTTGGAAAAATGACCAATTTTCAAAAAAACGTAACTCAGAATCTATTACACTTACGGGCCTCGTTTTGTGCTTAAATTAAAGCTAATTAAATTTAATACCACTGCATTTCCCTTGACTTTCATCGTAGGATCACTCCTTCGGCCGGTGTTCCTCACGAATGTCGGCCAAAACTTAAAATTTGACTTTTTGGAAAAAATTACCAATTTTCAAAGAGGCGTATCTCAGAATTGATTAGACCCACAGAGCTGCAAATAGGTTCAAAATGTATCAAATTTATTCTAATTTAAAAATGGTTTCCCATTTTTTTTTTAAACGCACCGAAAATGAGATACAGGCCAAAAACTGAAATAACTCGGAAAATTTCGAGGTTTTTCGCCCACCAAAGTTTTCCCATACGTTTTTTCAGTTGAAAACTTGGATTACACTATTCAGACAGACCCTTACAACATATCAAAAATGCGACCTCTCTTCAATTTTTTGCGACCTTCAAACACCTGGCCCCCTAAAACTGGGGTCTCAACTGACGACATAAGGTAGAGTAGCCGAGAAAACTTGATGATTTTGAGAATGGTAACTAGGAGGTGAGAAGTTCAATACAAAATAACAATAATTTAAATAATAATTAATATTATATTATTTTTACCTTGTTTTTGTATTTACATAGATTTTGTTTTCATTTTCAGCATTATTGTCTTAATCAAGTTTAACAATACTTGGATCATTTGTACTTTCATTCATTTTCCTTAAAACAAGACATTTTTTAAGGGGAAACGAAATGTTCAACCAGTTATTGATGTTTTAAGCAATTAAGCAATTATTAAACGGACCTTTTAGTTAAACATCATTATTCTTATATCAATGGAATTCTAACCTTTAAACTAAATTTGATTAAATGAAATTGTAAAACTCATGCAAAGACCGCTAGGCGACGTTAGTCCACTGGCAGATCTAGGAGAATTTTCAGAGGGGGAGTGCATGGGTCAATGTGAATCTGTTATCAATTTCGATCCATATATGACTGAAGATACATAAAATATCAATTTTTAATTTAAGACAACTGAGGCCAGAAAACAATAACATGGATAAAATAAGCTCCTTGATCAAAGCGGTATCTATCTATATGTGAATGAAATACATAAAAGGGTTCGGAATCGCCGATTTTGGATGCACCCATTGAGAAAACATTCGATACAATGAATAATTTTAGTGTGTAAAACGTGTATTTTTCTTGTTGAAAACCAACTAAAATTCAGGTCAATATCAACTAATGAGAACTATAGGGGGGCATGGCCCCCCCTCAAATCCGCCAATGCGCTAGTCTCGAGCATGTTGCTGACGCGAAACCTTAAGAAACCCCAACCAAAGAAGAAGTTTTCAGTTCAAATAAATTTTCTAACGTGTAATAAATTCCTACCACCATATATTTGTACTCGTAAAGTGGTAGAAATAAAAATTGATTGTAAAAAAAATGAATATGACTGAAGAAGGTCAAGAAAGCATTTTTAGGAAGAACTAACGGAACAATGTCGAACAATGTATATTTAAATATTTTCGATTCAAAACAGAGAGAATAGAATAATTTATTGATATTTACAACTGTAATTATATTACATCAAGTAAATCGGCTGTATGGACGAAGGACATGAAAAAAAAAAAACACTTGTGGAGAAACTATCCATTGATAGCACTCCAATAAAGTTCTGTAGTAGAAGGTCTCGAGGACATATTCTTTTCAGACGCCTCGGAGGGTTATCAGGAATATAATGGGAAGCAAGTTGAGAGACTAGCGGATTCAAGTGTGTAAGGAGCTTTTCATGGAAGGATAGGTATCTAGTTTGGGTCAAATCGTTTCTCTTTCAAAGAAAAATAGGTAAAAATGAAAGAAAACCAAAAAAAAAAATCATATTTTAGCTGTATATCATCTCCTATTTCATTTCCTAAGAATCCTGTTGTCTGTTTACTATTTCAAATATATTTCAGGCATCATAACCTGACAGCTGCCAAATAGTTGAGGTAAGTGCCAGAGGAGCGTGCTGGGGTAGGTGGGCTTTAGATTGGAAAAGTACCTTTTATTTTATACATAAACAAATATTCTTAATCTGCTTTAACCAAGAGCAATGTTTTATTAATTTAAAACGTTTAAGGCAGGACCAATATAAGTTTTTTTTGTCATAGTGGCAAGCTTGATTTTTATCAGCCCTTCTTTCATATAACTATGAAAGTCAATAGTTTTTAACATGTATTTTAGGTGTATTCAAACATTATATAAAATCATTTTGTTAGCTGATCCAATAAAGCCAATAAAAAAAAATTGTCTTCTTAACACAAAAAAAATTAAATTTTCCGGACATTTGTAATCCTCCATATTCTCCTGTGGAGGTCCATCTTCCACCTTTTCCCAATCACTCCCTAGTTCCAGATATGTTTCAAGCTAATGAAAATGATAGATTAATAATTATTTATTAACTTTTATTCTGTAACTATTGAAATGAAGGAAAAAAATATAATGTAAATAAATAATTTTTTTCAAAGGAAAAGAAATATTTATTTCAATAATAATGATGTCTCGGCTAGTTGTAGAGAAGGGAGAAACTGAGAAATAAAAAAAGACATATAATCTCTTTGCATGTGTTATTATTATTGGTAATTGCTAAAAATCAATATTTTTTAAATGATGAATAAAAAATAAATTATCATTAGCTCTTGAATTAAAATTAAACTAATATTCTTTAACATAAATTAAAGGTAACACCAACAATTCCTGTAAAATTAATTGCATTTCTCTTAAAGGCACTCTTCACTAATAGCATAAAGATTCATTCTCTTTTTCCAAATCTGTAGCATGTAACACTTAATTACTTACGGTAAATCTATAACATTTTTAATTTAGCTTTTAGCTAACTTCCTTGCCTTCAAGCAAGAAGCCAAATTCCTGACCTTGAATAAAGAGTAAATTTGGAAGACTTAAGACCACAATTCATGTAATGGACTATTGTTAAGAATAAATTGCATGAACTGTAAATCTAAAATGTTCAAATAAAAAATACTTATAACTGGCATAATGTGTTGGAAAAAAAAAGTCTTTCAATTATTGTTCATCCTACTCAAGTAGTGATCTAGAAAAGTCAGTGAAATAAAATTTGAAAAATCCTAATCTATATTTATACCTATTAACAATTATAAATTTTATTTTTTCAAAAAAAATCTTTACAATGAGATATAAATAAACTAACCACTTTTATTTTTAAACTTAATATTTACAAATAGGTATACAAATAAATAAGTGTTTACAGTAGTTTCTCTTACCTAGGCAGAAAGCTTTCTGCCATGTTCCAATTGTCATAATAAACTCAAAATTGTGAGAAATTAGAGGAGGTGATCCTAGCTGTTGTGAAAGCAACTGGTGGCCAACTAACTACCTTTCAACCTGCCACCTCCCACTTCTTAAACCTTTATCAATACCATCTCCATCCACCACTGCTACCATTCAATCAATTATTTGAACAGCAAATGAAATAAAAAAAAAAAAGAAAAATGAAAATAAATGAACAGAAGAAATTAATTAAATGAATAATTATAAATTATCTCGCAGTGTATTTTTTCTGCATTTTAATATATGTTCTACTGAAGGAATAGAATTAATTAAAAAGTAAAAAATGGAAAATTAACTTTCAAAAATATTTATTAAAATGGCTACAATTATAAATATAAATGTTCTTAATGTAAAATATGAACAATAAAAAAAGTCTCACCTATGAATTAGTTTTTGTTTACATACATTTCATATTTCTTCACGTAGCATGACATATGTCAGGGCTATAAGAGTATATATAAAATTTATAATATTCTTTGAAATATTATAATACTATCTATCAAGTTAAACAATTATGCTCAATTCATGTAAACTAAATAAAAGAAAAATATTTAAAACTGTTTAGTATATATAAAATAATCAAAATTAGTAACTAAACCAATTTTTGATAAATAAACATAACTGTTAAAATTGAGCAAGTTTGTAAAGTTTGCTCTCTGAAATCTCGAAGAAATAAGATTTTAGCATTTTCATTTATCTTTTAGAAATGACAAAGTTGGCCAGCTTTACTTAAAATGAACCATTTATTTTAATAACTATAATTAAAAATATACCTATCTAAATATTTTCGCTCCAGCTACTAATATTTCAATCGATAATCGACAATTTTTATTCTATTTTGTATTTAAATAATACACAATGTCTTAACAATGGACACGTAACTGTACCAATCACATGGAAAAATTATTAATCAATTTCTTATATTTCTATGAAAAATTTTTAAAACGCGTAAACTGAATTTCTACAGTTTTCAGCAAACCAATAGCTGATCAATTACCCTTCAAGGCCTAATATTTAAAACTGATGAGAAATGCATTCTAAGATTTATTTTTTAACTCATATTAGAATAGAAAGAGTAATTATTTAGGGAGAATTAAATTACTAATTTATTTCCCATTGGAAACCCCAAAAAACCGGCATTTCATGTAATACAGACAGGTATTTATACTAGCCATTTCCAGTAATTCATCATTTCATTAACACATTCATTGCAGAATGTCATTCTAGAATGCCAAGAAGGGTTTGTATATGGATACATGGCATTGCTAAATGTATAAGTTCTTGTTGTGCATAACAAAAAACTTTGTTTCTGGGAACTTAATAAAGAGGCATTCAAAAATGAAGATGTTAATAAACCACTATTAGTCTAAAATATCTCATAATTATTAAGAGTGCAATGTACATAAAAAATAATACATTCCTACATATATTTTAAGGTCTACTAAACTTAAATTAAAGATTAGTAATGTTTCACTTTGATACAAGGTAGGTATTTTTCCACATTTCGTTAACATCAATAATTCTAAAAAATTAAAATAACTTGGAATTTTTCCACATTCTTCAATTAAGAGTACAACTTCTTATACAAACCTTATTTACAATAATTTAAAATTTATCAAAAGTTAGAAATTGAGGCTTGCATAAATTAGAAAATTCTATACTACAACAAAAACAGTGCTTGAAGTACAAATAAATAAACACATCAATTAAAAAATTAATAAAAAAAAAATCCAAACAATTTTTTAAAACTCTTTTCTTGATGATGTAACTGTGGAGATACATCAGAATTTAGCGTAATATATTTATTAATTCTCTTGGCAATATATACCTCATGAGATTTGTTTTAATTTTTTTTCTAGACATCCTTGGGTCATTAGGGTTAAGTGGTATGTTGATATTAAAAAAATAAAATTCTGCCAAGTTAAGGGTTAAAAAAAAAATCAGAATAATTTTTTGAGGATGATAAAATGCAATAGGAGTCAGTTATCATATTTTAGAATAATATTTATTTTGGATGATTTTGGCAGGAAAATAATAATTTTATAAAGTACCATAAAACAATTATTCTTTTTATAACTTGTTATTCACTCTAACAGCCTGTTATTAAATTAATAATGGATTTTAGTAAATATATGTGTTTATAAAATGATATTACATATGCCCATACACATAGTATGTTTATAGTATCAACACATATACATACAAACTATATGTGTGAAATATTTATATATATATATATATATATATATATATATATATATATATATATATATATATATATACATATTATGTATATAATATAAACATATTATGTATATAAATGCAACCACACAGATTGATAATTGTTTTTATGTTTTCATAATTGCAAACAACAATAATATAATACATTCAGATAAAGGAGATAATGTTCCTTCCTTATTACATCAGGTAGAGGCCGCCCTCATCTTCCTCAGCATCCTCATTCTCAGATTCAAACGTGTTATCAGGAATGTCATAGAGACGAATAAGAGGCTGGAAGCAAACAGAAAAAACATTTAATCACCTTTACAGTAATATGATGACAAACTAATATAAAGTAAATTACATTTTGTTTTCTAACAATCAATAAGATAAAAAAATTATAAGAATGAACAATCAATAAGGTAAATATTACAATATCATTCATAAAAAATACGAAAGCATCTGAATTTCAAGATCCCAATATACACAGTGATCTAGCCAATTTCTGAGATTCACAAATAACCCTCTTCATAACTACCATTAAATCAACAGATGTTATGTTATTTTATTAATTAATTAATAATTGTTATTTTTAACTCACAAAATATTAGTTATTTAATTATTTTAACAGCACCACTTTAGACCATGGGAGAGAAACTTACAACAAGCAAGTACTCTAGCTTAATATGAAATGCAGGTGGTGAGCTCATAAAGTCAAATAAGCAAGCTGTGAGGCAAATTAAAAATAAAAATTCATTCATTAAGCCTAGATTAAGGTAAATAACACTTTTCTTTATTTCACATAAAATGAAAAATATCCGGGAATAACTAAATTTCTTTATTTTTCTTTTATCAAAAATATAGAAGTAGCTTAATGATTGTGTTAACCATTATGAAGAAGTTACAATTATGTAATAGCGAAGAAGAATTTGTAAATAGTTTTCTTATAAAATGAAATATTATAAATAGCAACCAGCAATCCAAATGAATTGAGGAAGGAGGAAGGTAGGCCAAGAGTAGAAATTCTGTTATTTTAAGTTCTTATCTTATCTGTTATCTTAAGTTAGAACATTAAGGGTCTCCAGATGCCATAGCATTGATTCACAGATGTTAACAGAATCTGCAATAGCTGAGGTTGAACTTGAAGACTAGAGATCAATAACCCAGCACAACACCCTACATACTGACCCAGCCCACTCCCACCAATAAAGAAACATCAATGAAAATTATCATCAGAATAATTAATAAAATAAGAGCGAATACCTTGTTTGGATCTTTCATGATCAAATACTTTCCATCCCTCTGTTTCATGCATATGTCGATTATGCACCTGAGTATACCCCAGGCATTATCCATATTTAGCTTAATTTGTGTAGCAAATTCAGCAGGCTTATATTGCTGAGTGCCCAAGATGACATGCTTGGAGGAATCTCTAACATGAAGTCTGGAAACATAACTGAAACAAAAAAATACATTCATTATAACTAAAATTGGAAGAATTATAGAAGGATACAGGTAAGATGACCCTTGCTCATTATAAAAAATATAGACAATAATTAAACTTCCAATATGTTTTCAGACTTATTACTTTCGAAATTTAACATGAAACTAGAAAAAAAAAAGTTTTAATAGCGAAATCAATCAATTTTTAACTATTTTTAAAAAAATTATGAAGTAAAATTAATACAAAACTATGTTAAGAATATGTATAAATAAATAATATTTCTCGATATATTATTTACAAAAATATAGATTAGATCAAGGTCCATGCTCAATTGAAACAATATAGGAAGTTATTAAATTTTCAATAATTTTTTTGACTCGCCTTGCTTTAGAAATTAATAGAAAAAATTTTTATATCAAAATCAACTATATGATAATTACATTTTAAGTATTGAAATCATTCTATTTTCTATTACATAAGGAACTTTATAACCTCTATATTCAGGTTACGAAAGATGGTTACAGAATCAGCCAACCTGGTCGACTATAAAATCTTTAAGTACTGGTTTGTCTATTTGAAAACTACAAAACAATGATTATTTAAATAGTTGTTGTATGGAAATCTGTTAGCGGATTTTTTAACAGAACCATTAGTTAGAAATATTAATAATATAAAGTTAATACCCAAATTTGATTTGGTCTGATCCAGCCAAAATCGCTTGTACTGTCCATTTAGCGAGCTTGCATGCATTGTTTCTCAGTTCATTTGCCAACACTGCACCACGTTGAATATCCAGTTTTTGCCTCCACTCCACACCTCCTGATAGCTAAATGTATATTCAAATTAATTCATTTATTTTTTACTATATTAACTAAATATATTTTTATCATAATTGTTTAACTCGCTAGTATGATCTTTATTGACAACACCCCTGGCAAAATTTCTTCATATAAAATAACTAGATTTATATTCATCAATAACAAAATTATAATTAAAAAACTATAAAGGCTAACATAAAAACAAATGAAAGTCTACAAATATGAGAATATCAGTCAGTATCTTGGAGCTACCCGACAAAAACATGATAAATAAAATTTGAAATACATCCTGTCTAATTAAGTATTTACTATGAATAACATAACTGAATTATAGGGAATAGAAAAGGTAAAACTACCTTTGTACAGTTCATTGTTTACAAACTTATATAATAAATTCTCATACAGTCAACTGTTCATATAATGTACAATAAAGTGAGTGAATATGCCATCCCACATTACTTTGTCACAGACTGAAGTACAATTAGACTAAACAAGCTCAAAACATCAAGAGCCATGCCTAGTCTAATAGAATATTAGGTACTTGTGTCTTAACACAGCCCTGGTTACTTTTCCCTGCTTGTTCGCATGCGCGAGCAGTTACATTTTGTAACGGTTACATTTCTAACAGCTGATATGTTCTATGTTTCATCTTGCTTACTGTGTTTTGATTATCGCTGGTTTCTTATTTGTTGTTTATTGTTCGTTATTTGTTCTTTATTCTTTGTTATAGATTTTTCATTGTTATTATTTTAGTTAGTTATTTAATTAGTGTAAAATGATGCGTATTTGGGATTTGCCTTCAACAGAAAAACAAGCTATACATTTTTTGCAGGAGCGTAATATTTTACCGAAACAAAGAAAATGTAGCAATTCCCATCAAATGAAATTGTATTGTGGTGAAAGGTTTTTTTGGAAATGAATCATATTTACGCGAGTTCGTATGGCGACAGCATCAGTCAAAACAAAATAGACTGTTTTGAATCTATTTCGAGGCATTTCCCACCTAAATGCGATTTAAATTTTTATTATTTGTATTTTGTAATTGTTCATTCTTCTTTAATTAATTGTTCATCATATATTACATTTTTCAATTTTTTTTTTACATAATTTTTCATTACTTTTATTTCTTAATTCTTTGAAATTATTTGTTTGTACATAATTTTTCATAATTGCGATTTTTCATTACTTTTATTTCTTAATTGTTCAAAATTTATTATTATTATTTTCCATTTGTCAATAAATTCTTTTGATTTGTAATTGTTCATCATTTTTTAACCCCAATAAATAGAAGGCAACTGTTAGAAATGTAACCGCTCGCGCATGCGAACAAGCAGGGAAAAGTAACCAGGGCTGCTTTAAGACACAAGTAACGAATATTATTATGCTCCTTGCTTAAATCATTTCTGTTTGCAACAGCTATACTTTTCAAATCATTATTAAGGCAAAATTCTGTCTACAACTGATCCTGACCAACAAGACAGTTGATTAACAACTATATCAATAAATCAATCAGTTACTGTAAGATTACTAATAACATTTAATTATTTACAGTTGAATTTTTATAAATTTACACCTTAGGGAAATATAATATACTAAGTTGTAGTGACATACATACATACATATATTGAAAATAGATAAATTTCAAAAGATCAAAAATGTCTGTAAATAACACCAAAGTTCATTTTTGTTTTAAATTATGTCAGGCACTTGTGTTCTGCTGATTTTGAAAATAGCTACTTTATTGTTTCTCATTTTTAGCAATCATTAGTAACTTCCACCATTTATTTAAAAGAAAACACCTATGATAATTTCAAATTCATGTTGTTCTAATAAACTAGTTTATTTGAAAGTTGTGTATACAAGATACAAATTGATTGACATGGGATATGGTTGTGATGATTACATTCCCTCATATGCAGAAGACATCAAAGAAATATTGACCAAACTATCGCACATGCACCACCATAGCTCCTCAATGAGAAAAAACTGTAAAAATGAAATAAAAAATTGAGGAAAAGAATCAATAAGCAATTACACAGGTCTGCAAAAAAACTTTTTTAAAAATTGTTTTGATTTAGTTAACTTTATGTAGTTTTTGTGCTGATTTCAAAAATGACATTGGTGTTTTTCTGTCACATAAGGGTTGCCTACAAAATAAAGTTGAAGTTTTTGGAAAAAGTACAAAAAACGGAAAATTTTGGATTTGTTTTTATTAATTTAACATGAAGTAAAAGAAAAAACAACAACAATACCTAGCTAAAATGAGCATAAAGTGATGCACATGTGTTGTAAAGTTATTAAAAGTCTTTGTAATAAAGTTTTCTTTTTCCATCAAAGCTTCTTTTGTTACTTTTTCGGCTGTGTTCTTGTGAATTTACCTTTTTAACATCCAACAGTAGTCTGACAATCGATCTTGGTATCAGCACTCCATTTCTTTTATCTCTTGATGGAAATGTTCTCCTTGCTCCTCACTTTCAGCCCCAAGATTTTCTGGAAAGTGGTCCAGATGTGATTGAAGGAAATGAACTTGAACACTCATGTTGCAGCCCAACATTTTATAGTTTTGTATCAATTCAGCAACCAAAGTTTTGTAGTTTGGGTCTTTTTTGTTTTCAAGAAAGCCTGTTACAAGTTTAAATGAATTCCAGGCATTTTTTTCTTCCATTTCCATTTCAGTAACAAAGCTTTCATCTTTTAAAAGTTTTCTGATGTCAGGCCCAACAAAGAAACCCAGGCCCTCCCTCCCTCTTTCAGCTTAGCATCAGATACACCAGAAAACTGTTCACAAACAGTTTCATTGGCCACAATTTGATATGAAGTGGTGGAAGTAAGAACTTTTTAGGATCCACTAAACCTTGTCTTTTAACTCCAGGAATAAGAGCACTTCTGATTGGCCATGTCTGCTAGACATAGTGTTGTTTCCTTTCACAGCTATCCAATTCACAGAAGAAACATGGAACTTGATGTAACCACTTTGTTGACCTAACATGGAAACAACTTTCAAATCCCCACAAATGGTCCATTTGTGTTAATAAGCCGAGCTTATTAAGAACAAACTGAAGATTTTCGTAGCATTCTTTCAAATGGACTGAGTGTCCAACATGCACAGAAGCACATCGGTTACCATTGTGAAGAAGTACAAACTTTCAAACTCCTTTTTGATGAATTGATGAAAAGCCTCCATTCCTCTGGTTCATACGTGATTTTGAAAATTTTCATGATTCCAGGTACATTGTTGTAGAAAACTAGGCCACTCTCTTGTGTAAAAAAAGGGACAAATTCCTTTTCTCTTAATTGGTACGATAAAAATGAAACACCGGAGGCTAACATATATCTTTCTTTAAGTCTAGACCCTAAAACTTCCGCTGAAATTTGTGACTTATCAAAGGGTGATGGAATTTTTTTCACTATTTTTTCCATAATTAGCCCAAAAAATACTGTTAAACCCACTGGTTAAATATGCTACAATTTTTTCATCGCAGACATGTGTTATTGAAGTAAAGATATCATTTTTTTAGTTCATAAAAGAAAGAGTAATCCAATGTTATGCTCTACTGGGTACTGCTGTATACAAAGTTTTCTTAACAGTACTGTATAATAGATTGCTGTCATATGTTGAGAAGCTAGGGGATCATCAAAGGAAAAAATATATGTGAAAAATGGAGTAATATGGTCAGTCTGGAAGATATTCATTGATGTCCAGGATAATCACAGCTTTTTCTTTAAAATCGTTGATATATAAATATATTCCCAACTCCTGGTAAAATCATTTAAACATAAGTTAGTCAGAAAGTTACTTAAAAATCTGATAAATCATATACTGACAACCTGCCTTTGACAAAATACTTCGGTTCTATTCTATATAATCATTGATCTAAACTACAGATGAACTAAATATCTCTGGTTTTAATTTAACTTAGTTTAAGGGCAATCTGTGGTTACCTTAGAGTCCCATTCATTAAGAGCCTTGATGGTGAGGAACTGAGCATCACCAGATGGAGTAGCCAATGCAGCGTCATGCTCACACCTAGCAACTAAAATAATTCCATTGTCTAAGTCCCATTTCCTATAGCGATAAGCCACTGAAGCTTCTTCACCCTCCTCTGGAGATGTGATAAAAGGATTAGGTTCATCAAATTTATAACGGGGTTCTCCCTACAAAACAATAAAAATTAGATTAAATAAATAATTCTAAGCCATTAGCTTAATTTCTCAAAGTTATTTCATTCTCTTTAAACAATATATTTAAATATTTCATAAAAATAAATATACTCACAGTTCTTAAAACCTGTTGAGAGAAATTATGGTTGATAAAAGTAGCTTCCAAAGCAAGGTTACGCGGTGAATTAAGGCTGTTTCCGTCATCCATTGGAGGTTCAACTGATGTTTCATTAACAGTAAGTAAATCTAGAAGAAAAAAAAGATAATTATAATAATCTAGAATTGTAAGAAAAACATTTTCAATTTAAATATATTTGAATCACTAACAAAATCAAATTATTTTTACCTACCAAATTCAGTGTTATCTCTTTTGTCAAAGAAAAGCTTATCACCAATTTTCTCAATAACAATATCCCAAGAGTAATTAGAACGTGTACAACACATTAAAGTGGCAAGAATCGCATCAGTAGCATACACATTGCCTTCAGTTTTAGATAACTGGAAAAGAAATACTGATTAAAAATGTAATAGATATCAGTAATGCAAATTTAAACAATAAAACAGCAAATGATTATCAACTGAATCTTAATGACTAAATAAGTGCTAATTAACTAACCTTCCTAATGACGGGATCGTCAGTAGTTGTAACAGTGTGAAAAATACGGTCAATTCTTTGCAATGGTTTTTCACTTCTTACATTCACACGATCATACATTTTATCATAATACTCCAAGGAACCACAGCAAATTCTAAAGAAAGATAATTAAATTATAGATAATTTTTTTTTAAATTTTTTGTTAAGAATCAATGTTAAAAAAGTTAATTTCATGCCAGTATCATCATTAAAAATTAAAAGGCTTATATTCAAAATGTTATATGTTTAGAGATATTGTATATGAAAGAACAAGATAGGCACTTACATATCTTCAGCTTCCTTAACGTTAGGTAAGGATAATTTTGAGAGACGAGGGAAATCCATCTCTTCAATTGTTACCCAATCAGGCCGGACAGTAACACTTGCATCACGATTTTTAATAGGAGCTTGATTTTTCTGATTTCGAAGCCCTTGTTGCTTTCCATACTTCTTAGCATTCACTACACCTTTACGGTCCCTGAAAATTTTTTAAATTGTTTAAAACCTAGTTCACTGTGAAATTATAATCAGATTACAAGATAATTAACTTATTATATTGATAATAAAGATAATTAAAATTGAAAAAAATAAAATCAATACACATAAAGGTATATATAACATACCCTTGTCTCTGGCCACCACGGCCTCTCAAGTTCCTCTGATTCTGCCTAAATCTTCCTCTTTGGTATGGTGGTTTCTGAACTCTAGTTGTGTCAACCAGGTGAAAGCTACTTTCATCTTCTTCGTGGTAATAAGCATACTGACTACCAGCACCGAATTGGGATTGATATTTACCTGAAATAAGAGGAAAATTAATCTTTTAGCATGTTATGTTGATAAATAGATGTGTTGTTTTACTTAAGTAGACCAATAAACAAACATTTAATTTAACATTATTAAATTCAAAACAACTTGAAATATCTCCATTTCAAGAGAATGTATATTGAAAAAGGTTAATTTTACAAATCAGAATAAACCAAAGGTGGATACATCTAGTTTGTTATTTGTTTTATGAATATTGGAAGATCTTGGTCATTATTTATAAGTGGTAGACTACTAAGTAATTAGTTCTTAACTTTCATTATTAAAATTTCTATTAAGTAATTAGTTCTTAATTTTCATTATTAAAATATCTGTATTAATATCTAAGACTAGTAACTTTTCTTCAGATCCTTCAGACATTTTCCCTCAAAGCAGGCTTTCAAATCATTTTGAAAATAGACTGACCAGCTGCATTGAATCATTAAATATTTCATTTTTTTTTGTCAGGGAATGAGAATTTAAGTAGCTCAATACACCACTAAGTTGTTTTCGTCATCATATTAATCATTTTTTGGGTGCATACAAGTCTCGAGGAAACAAACAACAGTAATGTTTTGTTAATTGGTCCATAAAGCAGTCCTGTAAGCTTGTACAATAAGTAACTATTCCTAATTACCTTCTAAGGATCTGCCAGAACAGTCATATCAACATTTATATAAAGTTTTATTATGGTGGGGTATATTGAAAATTTGTCATTTATTACCATATGACCACTGACAAATGGAAAAATCAAAATCATCAACAAAAAGTTTAAATACTTAAAATATAATTATAATAATATTATATATATATATTTATAAAATATAAGTATTTTAAAATTTCTTGAGATAATGTTTCAAAACATTCACGGAAGTTCATTATTTTAAGTTTTGATCTCAAAAAGTATCAAAATATTTGAAACATCATAAAAAATAATTAAAGCCATCGGATTTGAAAAGTAATTGAACAATTCTCTCAAAATACTGTAACATATCCTCAAACAGATATTTCAAGTATATCTGTTTGTAGATCTTCCAAAGATCTCAAAAAGCTCAATAATCATGAATTTTCAACATTTCGAGAGACATGTGAGGCAAGAGGGTTATTAGAGAATGATAATCATTGGAATAAAACTCTGAAAGAGGCTGCACAATGCAAATCTGCACCCAAGGCGAGAGAGCTGTTAACTATATTAATAGCGACATGGAGACTTTCAAACCCTCAAGAATTGTGGGAAAAGTATAAACATGACATGGCGGATGATATTTTACACAGATTACAAGAACAGAATCATTTAAACATTACATTCATACAATTCTGAATTTTAAGCTTAAATTTTATTCCTAATATCTGTAAGAAATGAAAAAATAATTTGAACCATCAAACTTGGAAATCTGTCCAGCTGTTTGCTTGAAATAATGCCGCATACCTACAAACATGCTAAACCAACCGTAACTGTAATAAGGAAAAATAGAAAAATTAAATCAATGAAATAAATGATCATAATAAAAGAATTTTATAAGCGGTGTTCTTATTTTCAACGTAAATAAAATATTTATAATATAACATACTGAAATGATACATTTTACTGAAATTACTAACTCAGTTAGTTCGGGAAAGTATAACAAGGTATCTTCGGATATATATAAAGCAATGGAGATCGCTCAAATGAGTAAGTCAAATATACTCCAAAGTATTCAAAATAGTTCCTAAACTAATTAGAAACTGCATACGTAAAAACAAAATTAATATAAGCATAAATAATAATTCATAATGAAGACATATTAAATTTGCCACTTATTTAAATTGGGCATGACTGAGAATACAAACAAATACTTGACATATGCTACTAATACAAAAATTGAGTACTCACTTGTGTACTTCTTGTCTTGGAAAGTGGGCCCAGTCCAGTCAGAAATCTTAAAATAAAAAAACATTAAATATTGGAAAGTCATCATAAATTCTACAAAACAAAAATATTATTATATACTTTTCCAAGACGGTCTCCTTTAGAAAAAGGCTGATAAGGCATGTCTTTAAATTGTTCTGGCATTTCGCAGGGTCCCCATCCATTAGGGTTGTCATGAATTACCGGTGTTTTAAATCTCGGTAATTCTTCTTGATCATGCGTGTCTCCCATCTTATAACTCACTAGAAAATTTTATTCCGCTAACAGTAAGCCAAACTTTAAGCTTAACCTTACTGTTGGTGAGAGGCAGGGAGAAACGTGGTTTTTCAAAAGGGTGGTTTTGCAAAGAGGTCGATTGACTAGAAACACTCTAACTTGAACAACTAATAGGTTGTATAAAAAAAATAAAAATGACCAATTTATCAAATTCCAGAGTTCAAAAGTCTGTAAATATTTTAATGCTATTAATTATTTACCAACACTTAATAATCCCTTTGGAGCATTCTCTAAGCTTGTTTACTAACACTGGACTTCTTAAAAAAAAAGCCTCAGTTTAGTTATTTATTTCAAAGAAGAAACATGACAGTGTCCTACGAAATTATCGAAATTTTAAGACATTACTGGAAAAAAAAAATTCACAGCCACTGAAGCAATTCGTGAAATTATTAAATATGAAGGGGAGGTGTCCTTCACCAGCGCACTGCGCAGCGTTGGTTTGAAAAAAATAGCAGTAGATACACCGTTGGAAACGAAGGAGGGCTCTGGGCGACCATTAATGGATATTGATGAGGTTCTGAAGGAAACTGTTGAGTCAAATCCGTCCACAAGTACTCGCGAACTTGCCAGGGAGTGTGGTGTGTCGAATGATACTGTTAGTCGCCCATCTTCTCTCCATTGTTTGGTTAAAAAACGGTCCTTTTTTTTTTTGTATACACCCCATTATTTAAAACTTGCCGATTATTCTAAGCTTTGAAATTTAATTTTTTTTTAAACGTGTTTTAACAATAATAACAACTAAATCTTCATTTATTTACGGAATTAGGGAAAAATAAAACAAGGGAAAAAGAAATACCACTTTATCTTACCCGATACAGATTCGGCTCACAATACTTCGATTTCTAGAGTAAACCTTGATGCCTACATGGTATACATTCAAACATAAAAACCTTCTTAGGGAAAATAAAGTATTCTACTAAAAGAAGACTGGTATTAATGGTACAGTAATATTTCTAGGATACTAAAAGGGGGAAACTACTTTGACAGGAACAGTTTGAAACGTCATTTATGCACACTGACGGATCTAGGAGAATTTTTAGGGAGGAGGGGAGGTCATGGGTCAATGTGAATTTGTTATCAATGTATACGATCCATATATGAATGAAGATACATGAAATATCAATTTTTAATTTAAGACAACTGAGGACAGAAAACATGGATAAAATAAGCTCCTTGATCAAAGCGGTAGCTATCTATATGTGATTGAAAAAACATAAAAATGAAAAACAACGGGTTCGGAATCGCCGATTTTGGATACACCCATTGAGAAAACATTCGATACTGAATAATGTTGATGTGTAAATCGTGTTTTCTTGTTGAAAACCAACTAAAATTGAGGTCAATATGAGAACTCTAGGGGAGGCCATGGCATAAATATATGCATAAACATATATGCATAAATCCTACACCCATTGTGGTGATTTTAATCCCACTCGTGTGAGGGAAACTTTTCGTGCTGTGGTCTAACCTGACAGATAACCATTGATACTCACCATTCTTGTTTTAAGCTAATAAAAGCCTTTCTAACGATAAAACATTGTTCTTCTTAATCATCACGATTTTATTAGCTTAAAACAACAACCTGTACTAACTGTCATCCTATTGCCACAAGGTCCCGCCAATACTGTGATGAAGACACATTGTTTATCAAGACAGAAATCACTTGGTTGTTTTCCGAAGGAGTGATTGAGTCCTGCAATTCACCATGGAGAGCTCAGGTATTGGTTATAAATAACAACGGAAAAAAGAGACTGGTAGTGGACTATTCTCAAACGGTAAATAGGTATACTCTACTTGATGCCTAGCCCTTACCAAATGTTGACCAACTTGTCAGAAAAGTTGCTAATTACAAGCATTACAGTGTCGTGGACTTACGGCAAGCATATCATCAGATCCTAATATGTGAAGATGAGAAGAAATAACAACTCCCTAAGAACATTCCCTATTCACTTGAAGATGTCAAGAAGATGACTTCAAGCTGTACCATCTGTGCTGAAGTAATCTAGGTACTTGAAAACTTCTGGAGCCTTAATAAAGGTCACCTCTTCATTTGAACGCATCAACATAGATGTTAAGGGCCCTCTCCCTTCCAGATCACAGAACTTCTACCTCCTTACCATCATTGACGAGTATTCCCGCTTCCCTTTCGCATATGCCTTTCGTGATATTTTTGCTGTCAGTGTGGTTGAGTGTCTCAAAAATCTCTTCTGTTTGTTTGGAATGCCTGCCCGACGCCCACTATGACCGGGGAGCTTCCTTTATTTCTAGGGAAGTCAAGGGTTTCCTCCATTCAAATGGTGTAGCTACCAGTAGAACAACACCATACAATCCGACAGGAAAAGGGCAAATTGAACGCCACAATGGAACTCTGTTTAAAACTATTTGTCTCTCTTGGAAGACTCTAGGACTGCGAACGGAGAAATGGTTCTACAGGAATTCCTCAACTCTGTTCGATCTCTACTTTGCACAGCAACTAACTCCACTCCCCATGAACTATTATTCACTCATCCTCCCGTACAGCCAATGGAATCACCTTGCCGTCTTGGTTAACCCGTGGTCCTGTGCTCGCTAAAAGGGATGTGCGAATTAGCAAATATGAAGACCCTGTCGAGGAAGTGGAATTACTTGAGGCTAACCCACAGTACGCCCTACTTCGCAAGACGGATGGATCAGAATCAACCGTGTCCCTGAGACAGCTAGCACCTAGAGAAATTCCTGAAATGTTGGAGAAGCCTTGCCCTAACGGTGATGAACCCGCTCCAATATTAGAGCTCTCTAACATGGTACATCCCGAAGAACCCTCTGCCCCTCCATCTGTTCATGGCTCTCTATCCTAGAAGAGATCGGGTTCCGACTGTAATTTAATCGATTGTAAATCACCTCTAACGTAACAACAGCTTTTTTTACTACAACCGTACCTGACGTAGGAGATGACAATCGGAACATTTCGAAAATTCTTATAATATTAAAAATCGTTTGCATGTTTATTTAAACTAGCTATTGACAAATTTAAAGAGCTAATGTCCGATAAGGGTTAAATCATTACTGCTTTAGGTAAAATTTTCCCAAACCAAAAAAAGTAGACAGAAATCAGATAGAAACGGCTGAAAGAAGCAAACCTCCTGAAGATCTAATTTCACTTAAGGAAGATCTCAGTTCACTCTCAATAGGTCTTCTAAAATAAAAACATTCATATGGAAAATGGGTTATCATCTGGGAGAAATAGAATTGGAGATTTTGGTGAGGCTGTAGTTGGATCAGGATGGGATGAAAAGATGGCCATGTTATCTGCAAAGGTTGCAAAGAACGTGTTGGGAGTAGAAGGAGTGTCAGGAGTGTATAGGACGTAGAGTACAGGACCCTAGACACTCCTCTGGGGAAGTCATTCCTCAACATGATAGCATTTGGAGAATTCAGAGCCACTGTGACTTCGGAAGGAGCGATTTGAAAGGTATGAGAAATAGGTTTTGAGTGAATAGTCGTTTTAGCTTGAAAAGTAGTCAGGTATTGCAAAAGGTTGTGTTATGAAAAGAAAGGCGCCCGAGATACTTTCATTGTTTTCAGGTATGGAGGATAAATGATCTACAGCTCTGAAGCACTGTTAGATGGTAGATGTATGAGTGAGATGATGCATGGTAGGTATCAAATAGGTAATCCGAATTGGTGTGTGGGAAAACCCTGGGATTCGGCTATGGCTAGGGTATGTATAAGGAGGATTATTTCATAATTTTTTGAGAGGCTTGGAGGTAGGCTGATTGGGCTAAATGAGGAAGTATTATTGAAAGCTTTTTAAGGTTTTTGAAAACGTTTGTAGAATAAATGTTATAAGAACAACACTATTTTGCACTGATAATAAATGACGTTCTCAAGAGTTACAGTGTGTCAATTATTTTCTGAATCACCTGTAACAGATCATTGCACTAAGTCACCTCAGCTCTCTGGTTAAAAAAGTTCTTCTTCCTTCAAATTTTTAATAATGTTCTTGGAATGGAGTTTCAACAGCCATCATCAGTCCACATAAATTTAGACTTTATTTTAAGATTGTGAGCCCAAGATACTTCCAAGTTTTAAGCAGTCTGATCATTTTATAAAATCTCTATTATTCTCATAATAAAAGATTATTTTTTTTTAGTTGAACCCAGGGGTTAAATATAAAAAATAATCTCTGCATTTATTTTTTTCTGCATAAGGCTGCAATTTCTAATAGCCTTCTCTTCAGCTAAGTTAACCAGAAGTCCTCCAATACCATCTCCCATATCTGATTCTCTAGTTTGCATCGAGATCTGTAAACAATCTGGACTAATATAATCTTTGGAGCAAGAAAATCCCACCATTTCTATGAATTAATTTTTGATAAGTAAATCCATACATTGACTCATTTAAACCTATTTTATATTTCATTTTAGTTTACTTATTTTGAACTTATAGACTAATCAGAAAAAATAATTCAATTGGCAAAACATTTTCTAAAAATGAAATCAGATCCAAATGGAATAATTCACAGATTTGGTTAGGTCAAAAAATTACTCTTTTGTCAACTTTGAATACTTTTTTTTTTGCCTATTAATTTTTTCTTCACCAATTACCTTGGAACAAACTGGTTGATTGTTAGTACATTGAGATGACAGATCTATCATAAATAAAACTGCCTAGGTGAAACTATGTACTAAAAATTTGGAACTGCAGTGTGATGGTTAGAGTGGACAAGAAGACCAAAAATAAAAATGCTACAAACAGGGTATAGAGATTAGTATAGATTAATTGTTATTGATAAGTATATATTTTTAATTAGTTTATTTATTTAACATTTATTTCAAAGAAGAAAATTTTTAGATTCAGTACAAAGAGAGCAAACATTATTCACATAATAATATATTATAGTTCCAAATATATTACAAAAGTGGTATTACTTTAATTGAATTATATATACTGTTCTAAATTCTTAACAAAATGATTAACTTTGTATACATACTGTATTAAACAGTAAAAAGTGTGATTCTATAGTGGTTATTGATTTGGGCAGATAAAACTAAAATCATTAAATTAGAACTAAAATGCAAAAAAAAAAAAAAAAAAGCAACTAGTATACTTATAATACAGATCTACAACAAACTTAGATTATTAACCCGTTTCATTCTACAACTACAATATCATATTTTGACTGTTTTCTACTCAGTCAAAAAATATGAGCAAGAGTCTTCCCCATAATTTTTATTTAAACTACTGAGCAGATATATTTATATACTAATTGTGCTATTAAAATATTCTAAATTTTTCATTAATGTTCCCTAACAGTTTCTTTAAGTAATTATGTAATTCAAAATTAACTTACTACAATTAATTTATTGAAATATTTACAATATTTTCCTTAATATTTCCTTAAAAAGATAATACATCATTAAATGGACCCAAAACTGAGCATTAATGTATAATCAATACTACTTTTCAATAAACAGTTTTGAGTAGTAAATCTATAATACATTCATTATAATATATGTATGTTCTTTATAAATAATAGATATTTTGATAGAGGTCCAATGATTTATTTATTTTAAGTTAGTACAGGTATAGGTACAGAGAACTTCACATTTCTATATCTTATAAAAATAGAGTATAGCTGAAATATACATATGTACATAACAGTAATTAGAATTAAAAATAAATAAATCAACTTTAAAAATTTAAAATCCATTTTTTTTGTTCAATTAAGAATGGTGGTAGGACCACTAAACTGTACAGCAAGAATATTTACTAAACACAACCAAATTAAAATTACAAACACAATAAATTCATAAAATTGAGTTCTTTGACAATAATCAAAGCATATTTAAAACTTCATAATTCTAGATGCTCTGTAAAAAAAAGTTCTTAAAAAGATTAATTATTAGAAAATAAAATCAGATGCCTAGAGTAAATATTCAGCCATAATCTATTTTTTCTAGAATTTATAATACATTATGAATTTATTTTATCAGTATTATATTTAGGCCAGGTTTTATTATTTTATAAATGAAGAAATAAAAAAAAATGAAGAAAAAACAAATTAAAAAATCAATTTTTCATTATTTGTCCATATATCCAATAAAAGCCAGATAACTTCTGAAAAGTTCAATTTTAATACTATAAACTAAAAAAAATATTGAAGTCTAGGTGCCTAATAAAAGAGAATTGTTGAACCATACTTGAAATAATACACATGATTTTTATTATAGAAAGAAGTATATTTTTCTTAAGCTAGTTTTTATCCTATCAAGGAATTAATTCTCTTAGTATAACATTAAAATTAATTTAAATATCACTTTATCAAATACATAATAAAATATACATGTACTCTAACAATTTATCTTATCATTATCTATTTACAACTCCATGAAGATCCAAATGACTTTATTCTAAATAAATATGCTTTTGAAGATTTATAAAATTGTAGTTTTATCCGAAATCATTGATTGATTTTCCATGATAAAAATACATTTCATATCTACAGTAAAACTTCGAATTAACGGACAGCTCTGGTGCAAATATTTTTGTCCGTTATTTCAAGGTGTCCTTTATTTTTTTATAAATATGTATTTGTACAAATTAATTCTCTCTTATTCAATTTCCCATGTGTTTAAAAGGTAAGTAGAATAAAAATATATATTTTATTATATTTATAGGGGTGTCCGTTAGTAGAGGTTTTACTGTATATGTTATTAAGGATTGGAACAAAAATAGTGGTGATGGGAAATAAATAATACCTAAAAAATGTTAAATGCATGATACAAAGGCAAGCTAATAAAGAAATGAGTCAATCAATGAAGTAGTGCAGCCTAAAATATATAAGAACAGCTTGATTTATATTAACTTGTTTGAAAATCTAAATGAGATATTTTATTTTTTTATAGGTGTTGGTTAGATGGTTAGATTTGAAAAGATGAGATTTTCACTAAATCACTTCTAAGATTTAAATTAGATAACAGTAACATGCATTTAAAATTAGTTATACAATAATTACAATTTTTCAGATGATAATATACATTTAAATAAATCTGCATTTCGTTCAGTCTATTTTTTTATTAAAGTGACTACGAATTAATTGCTAAGGAGTTAACAATTATTAGCAAATAGTTTGTAGTATGATTAGAAATAAAAAAATAAAAAAAACGCAAAAGTTTTTAATGACTGCTTTTGCTGCTAAAGGTACATTAAAGTTAATAAATAACATAGAAATATAAATTACAATAGGGCACATGCCCGAGACTTTTGGGGTTTAGTTGGCTGTACATTGGGTGGTGTGACTAGCAGCCTATGAATAACAATACGGTAAGTTGCAACTAGTGGACTCCTGGCACCTTTCCCAATTTCGGCTTCCAGCTGTTCGCCTTTTATACCAAGTGATTCAAGACGCTCGCGAGCAGCCTTTTCTTCTTTAGACATTTCTTTTTCAGTCTGAACAGATAAATAAAATTATTCAGTTAGTTTTGTATTTGCACAATAAGAAGATATAAATATAAAACAAGCAAAAAAATAAATAAGATTGTAATTCTGCCCTCCAATACATATAATATTTATTGAAAAAATTAAACCAAGGCTCAACATTCCTTCAAATGGCCTTATAATTAGAAGTTGTTTACAACTGCTAAGATAGTTTTTAACATGAGAATATTAAAACAAGTGTATCTACAGGCTCTCTGGCATATTTTTAAATTATCTCAGTATGCAGAGTCATTATTATACATACATTCCAGAAAAAAATGATAATCAGACTATCCAGCCTGAACTGGCTGGTGTACACAAATTAGAATAAGTAGAAATATTAACATATTGAGGTTATTTCCAATAACTTAGGGCAACCTACTCATCTTGTATAGCTAAGCACTTGGCTCAGGTTAGTATACAATTAGTATTTCTCAAATTAATCTTTAAATATTCTAGCAAAGCCAACTATTATAGTAGCTGTGATAAAATGCTTCAATTGGTCTTAAATCAGTTCTGTCTCTAATCAGTTTTTATTACAATATATAATAAGTTTTACCCCAATTGTTGGATTGAGGGTCCAACTTTCACAAAGACCTCCATTGATAGAAGTTCCGTTCATCCATTCTGCAGAAGAAATTTGATCGATAGTATACCTCTCTGATGGATTTTGCCTCAGAATGGCTCCTAAAAAAGTATCAAATTTTTGAGAAATAAAGAACTGAAGATGAATTTACTGAATTATGAGATTACTATTTATAACTGAATCTTAAAATAATTAGAACTACAACAATTCATAAACTATAAATATGCACGAGAAAAATTCTATCTGTAATAATTTTGTTTGAAATTATATACTTGACATCAACCAATTTATTATTCTTATTCAAATGAAATAATACAATAATAGAGAAGAAATGGTTGACTGTAACTTCTAATATAAGGAAGAAATAGTTGGGGGTGCAGTCAATAAAAACACCTTAATAAGTGTGACTTATTTATTGCGTGCCGACGTTTTGGACTACAATGTAGGCCATCTTCAGGGCAAATATACCAAGCGGCGGTGAAGACGAGCAACTGCCAAATGAAAATCAATTTGCAAAACGTCGGCACACAATAAATAAGTCACACTTATTAAGGTGTTTTTATTGACTGCACCCCCAACTATTTCTTCCTTATATTATACTTTTTTTATGGGTAAGATTTGACAAATACCATTAAAAATAGGTAAATATATTGTTCTTGTTGTAAATCTGTAAATTTGTTTTTGTAAATATGAATTATTTCATGAATTTACATAAAGATTTTTAAAATTAATTATTCTAAAACACTGCCAGCCCCAATTGAAATTCGACTGCCAATACAGGTCAGTAAGTGTAGACATTTTTAATATTAATATCATAAAATCTTTTCCTTGCCATGATCTTATATCCACATACACCAAATACTTATTTGTTTCTTATCATTAACACATTTTCAATGAAATATATTTACTTATTAGAGTTCTAGCAGGTAAAGAAAGGTGTGCCGGAGCAGTAATAACTCCTAAAAGTATACTCCTTTTCAAGCCAGCAATTGAATCAGCTGGAAAGGGCATCTGGCCAGTCAGCATGAAAAATAGCAGTACACCTAGTGCCCAAATATCAACGGGTGGCCCAGAGTAACTGTCGTCTTTGAATAGCTCTGGAGCTGCATATGGTGGAGAGCCGCAAAACGTTTTTAACTCTTCACCTCCTATAAATCAATCGTTCAAACATTATTTATATTTTTGGTTAAACAACAAAAATAAAACATATTCTAGTTTTTTATTATTGAATTTATTGCCATTAAACGATTAATAGTAAAATACTAAGAACATTAATATAGATAAACATTGCAAGAATATAAAATCAATTCTCTGGTACCTGAAACTTTAGTGCTGAAACCAAAATCACCCAATTTAACAATTCCTCTTGGCCCACAAAACACATTTTCAGCCTTGATATCTCTGTGTATAATATTTCTCTCATGCTACAAAACAAAAATGGAATTATGAACCATCATAATTATAGATAAAAAAATAAAACAATTTTCTCAATAATAATAATTTTTATTTTAAGAGAAAACATTTTAAAATAAAATGCAACAACCTTACCAAAAATTTCGGAAATATCTATTTAAAAATAATAGATAGATAGATTCTAATACGAATAAATACATGTTTTAACATTTGGCAAAAGTAGCAAGGAGGAAGGCAAGGTGATTTACTACCAAAAGGACTTCATTGAGTCAATCATAGGGAGTGAAAAACTCTCTTAAGAGAAACGGTGTAAATAAAGTTGAAGATTCTTTAACTGCTGTTCTTAGCTGTTTATAAATTTAGAGTGGCTAACAATAAGAATAACACCAAGAAGAAATTGAAATCAAATTGATACAACTGAGTAAAATGCATATAATTTCAACTAGCTGGTTTAATGTCAGCACTGGTATCCTACAGTTTTAATACTAAAAAATGTCTTGACATTTCCATTTAAATCAAGGTATTATGGATCAAATATGCACTAGGTTTTATCAAGATCTACTTTGTTGTAGGGTAAACTATTTAATTATGAAGCTAAATTTTCCATTTAAAGAATTTAAAAAAAATAATTCTCAGACTTTTAAGTTTAATAAATATATGTATATTCAAGGCAGAATGAAGGTGGAGCAACATTGTTTGAGGAAAATAATGAACTAGATCCACCCGAATTTAAGGATATGATGGAGGAAATCGGAAGACTGAAGAGTAATAAGTCACCTAGTGAGGATGGAATTCCTGCTGAATTATACAAGAAGGGAACAGAGACCCTACATAAAGAATAATATGATGTTATACTCTCCTTATGGGTCGAAGAGAAAATGCCTAGGCAATAGAAAAAAGGCATCATACGCCCTATTAATAAAAAGGGAGACATACTAGAGTGTGCAAACTACCATGGTATTACTCTACTTCAGTGCACAAAAAAGTGTTATCTAATATCCTGTATCAAAAACTTGTTCCATTTGTCGAAAGAGAAATATGAGACTATCAGGCCAGATTTCGAAGTGGCAGGTTGACAATTAATCAGACTTTTAGCCTTAGGACCATCCTTGAGAAGACAATAGAATATAAAATGCCCACACATCACCTCTTTATAGATTTCAGATGCACTTACGACAGCATCAAACGAGCCAAACTCTATGAGGCTATGAGAGAGTTAGGAGTACTCTCAAAGTTAATTTGCCTTGTAGCAATGGCAATGGATGAAACATATTGTGTTGTCAGAATGCAGGGGATCTCTCCCCTGAATTCAAGACAATAAGAAGCTTAAGGCAGGGAGATTCCTTGGCATGTCTATTATTTAAAATTGCCTGGGAAAAGATTGTGAGGAAGTAAAAAATCCAGACTAAAAACACAATTTATAACAAGATAGTTCAATTATTAGCCTATGCGGATGATTTAGACATTGTCACTTCCTCATTCGAAGCAGTGAAGACTGCATTCTCATCACTGAACGAGGCGGGAGAAGTGATGGTTAATAATTATCAATGAAGAAAAAACCAAATATATGAGGACAGGTGAATCTACAAGCAATGTAGCACAGGAGTTTGTAGAAATAGGTCTGTACAAGTTTCAGAATGAAGAGCTTTAGTTATCTTGGAAGTGTTGTTACCTCGTCGAAGGATGTCTATATACCTTTAGAAATACAGAAGAATAGCTTAGAATAGCTATCAATGCTAATAGATGTTGTTTTGGGCTTAGGAAGCATCTAAGGAGGTCACTACTAGCTCGAAAAATAAAAGTCTACTGGAGGGAAAGTTGGACCATGTCAGAGGAAGAGGAAGACCTAGGCTCCGAAGGGCAGAAGGAGTGGCGCAGGATGCCAGACACATCTTAAATGTCCGTTACTGGAGGGCAACTGCATTAGATCGAGCCGCCTGGCAAAGGCTCCTTGAGGAGGCTAAGACCCACACAGGGTTGTAGAGCTGTTTTGTATTCAAGGCCACACAGAAAGTAGTTTGCATACCAACACATTACATCCTTAATTTCAATGACATTATTTCAAACATTCTTCCAAACTTTTATGAGAAAAGTAATGGACAGTGGCAAAACAGTCTTTCCTACAACTTATTAGTTAATTTCAGGGAGTAAAGTATAGAGATTGTCTACTTGATAAAAACAACATAAAAAAATTGCTAAGTTGAATTACAAAATGCTTATAAATCAAATCACTAATTTAAAAAGACAGAGTAATAAATAGTTACAATTTTGATTTATAAAAATTGCAACAAATTAATTACAATGATATACTACTTGGATTAGTAAAAAGCAGAGAAACATTGTTACTATACCTCGGTCAAAATGACACTAATTTTTTATCATTATTACTATTACTCTGTCAAATTAATGGTGTACGTTTTATTTAAACACATTCAGTTATAAAGAAAAAAACCATTCTTTTTAGATAACCAATTCTGAGTTAATACTTTTAACATTCCAGGTAACCGTTTTAACAAGCATTATTTCATTGTCTTCAAATGTTTAGTATTGTTAGTTTAATATAAAATTTAAACAAATATTTGAAACACATAAAAAACAATTTATACATCTTCGAAATTTTTAATGATCTTTATATATGAAAAATGATGAAAGATAGAGGGCTATCAAGTTTGTTGGAACTACATTTCATTTATTAACTTTTCAAGCGAAGCATAGTAGACAAGAGCTAGTTATCAGTATAATACTTTCAAATTCCACTTCATTTTGGCTATGCTTATTCATATTTTTTTCCAGACTTTTAAGAGAAGTCTTAAGTTTTCAAATATCAAGAGATAAAAAGTCAAGTTGAATTACAGTTTGAACATGCTCAAAAACAAAACATTATATGAGGAGTGTAGATGCAAAATTTGCATCCTCCACTTTTTATAACTGTTGGTAAAATGATAAAAAACCGATTCTGTCATAAATATATGAGATAAATGAGTCAGAAATCTTTAAGAAAAGATGTTGATGCTCTTCTTCTAAGCATTATGACTCATTCATCTCATTCACTTATAACAGAATCAGTTTTTATTGTTTTATCGAAGGTTATGAAAATTGTAGGATGTGAGTTTAGCATCTACACCCCTCATATAACTTTATATATTAGAAATGAGTTTTGCAGTTCACCCTATCATTTACATTTAAATTTACTAATTCATTTGTTAATTAGTCAAAGGAACTCACAATGTGTTTCACAGCAGACAATATTTGAGCAAAGGCTTGTTTGGCCTCTGGTTCCTTCATTTTTCCATCAGTTGTCAGACGATGGTATAATTCTCCACCATTTACAAATTCCATTACCAAGTGTAATTTAGTATATGTTTCTACTACTTCAAATAACCTGAAACAATAAATTATCACCACTTTAAAAACAAAATATGACGTATTTTTTAAAGTTTGATATAACCCATAAGATATAAATAAAAATAATAATAATTTAATGTAGATCTATCTAGACATTGTACCTAATGATATTTTTATGATGAACTGATTCCATACTGGAAATTTCTTTGGCTAACATTTTTTTGGCCTTGGGGGTTAACTTTGACTTGTCAAGGATTTTTACAGCAACTCTCTCTGAAAAAAAAGGACCTTATCTATTAATAGTTACAACAATGAATTATCAAACATGAGATTTGAAATATTTACTTATGTATAAAGTGAATGTTAATGTTTTAAAATAAATAAAAATATTAATGAAAGATTTTTTCTTCATTTAATGACATAAAATTAGTCTCTTATGCTTCCCTTCTGCAAAACATAGGAATTCTGTGTGACACTTACATAGATCACATCAAAATGTTTTGGCTAAATCAATTATAACTTAATATTTGTCACAAGCTATGGCTTTATTAAATGTGTATCTCTCTAAATTGCTTAGTATTATTATATTATTCAATTATAGGTGCTTTGTAATAATTGAGTCAAATGTCAACGATCAGGTATGGCCCAGATGGTCCATTATTTTATCCCACTCATTCTTCAAATGTTCTTCTTTTAAATACATTTCAAATATGTTATAGGGCAGCCAAACATTTGTTTCCCAATTAAAACACCAATGGATTATCAAATATCAAAACTTCATTTATTTACATTAGAGAAGAAATAGTTGAATGGAACTTCTGGTGTAAGGATAGAGATAGTTGGGGGTGCAGTCAAATGAAAAACCAAATAAGTGAATACTTATTTATTGTGTGCCGACGTTTCGACCTACTTTGTAGGTCATCTTCAAGGCAAATATAAAGAGTTGCCAGTTACCTTTCCTTGCAGCCGCTCCTTATATTTGCCCAGACTGATGATTGTTTGACTGATGATGTAAAAACAAAAAACTTAGGTATATGAATGCATTTCGGCAGCAGGGACCAATTATGCTAGCAATGATTTTAGAGAAAAAAATTCTGAATCATTAAAATTTCATTTAATGATATTCCAACATTCAAAATGCCCATTTCTGGAAGAAATGGGCATGTATGTACACAATAATGCTTAAGATAAGCTTTTGCGAAATCTATGAATCTATGAATAAAGCCTAGTTTTAAAACATAAATTTAAACATTTAGGATTGATGAGTTGTGACCTGTGATTCTTATTTTAAGCATAATGATTTTTTTTTTATTCTTAATGACTTTGTAAAAGGAAGAGTGGAAAACTTGTCTTCAAGTTATTAAAAAAAATAATAATGTTTTTTCATTTAGAAGGTCAAGTAAAACATTTCAAATTATGTATTAAAAATAAAAATTTTCAGCCAAATTAAGCTATTTTCAGACATAGGACATGTTCATTATAACATGTGACAATGTTATGAACTTTGTTCAATTCCAAACTGGAGGATGCCAATTATTCCTGGCTAAGGAAAAATTCTATATAAAATTAGGGAGTTTATTTGATAGGTAGGACCTAAACAAGGTGTGGAATATTATAACACCTTTTTTTATGTATAGTTATTCCCTATTTTTATCTTAATGTGGCCGAAACATATTTTGCCCATATAAAACTTGAAAAATTTATTCAATATATTCCGAAAATAATAAAATTAAATTGAATAAAATATTAGTATTACCCTTTGTAAGTTCATGAGTGCCGAGCTTGACAGTTGAAAAGTTACCCCGGCCTAGCTCCCCTTGGAGCCGGTAGAGTGCGACACGTTTCCCCACGCTGGCCTCTTCTTGCCACTTCTGGTCATGGTGCAAATTATGCACCGATTTTTCGTATGCTATAAGGAAAACGAAAGTAAATATAAAATGTTTATTACCAAAATATTAGGCTTATACATTATATCTACTTATGCTATTTTAAATGTATAGTATCTGTTCCGCAGGTTGTCACTTATCTCGAGTTGAGTTACAACAAGTTTTAACTTTTTATTCCTTTCTTTTTTGATATTTTCCAAAAATACAAGTTACCGTGAGCTTTAGTATGGAGTTAATGTAATTATGGGAAATGTGTATACTTGGTAATCATTTAATTAAGAAATGAGCGTTTGAACAAACATGTATCAGCTATACTTCGAAATGTTAGTTAAAACTTTTATTTCTTGATGAAATGATTACCGAAATCTTCTCATTATCCATAATTACATTCTTTTTTCCATACTGAAGCTTACAGTAACTAGTATTTTGGGAAAATATTAAGAATGTAACAAATAAACTGATAAAACATGTAACTCAACTCGAAGCGACAACCAGCGAAATAATTACCAAATTTATAGATATTAAATATGATACGATAAACATACTGAGGATACATAGCTATACAATATATTATATGGTACGAGTCTTATCATTGACAATTACGACGAACTACTGATTGGAATCAGCTGATAATGTTTTTTCATCGATACTAATAACTGCCAAACTTATAAATTTGGGTTGACGAATTCTCCCTTATTGATTCCCATCATGCCGATATCCATAAAACTTTATAATTAATTTCAACGTAAGTTTTATGGGATCAGATTCATTTGATAGCTGACTTGCTTCAATCATATATGACCAATGGTCTCAGTACATTATAAAGGAGAAAACCTCTATCCAAAACTGCCAGATTTCAAAGACGATAGACCGTATTATTCATATACATATGCGTAATTACATTCATCAGTCATAAAGACTTCATAAACCGCCATAGAGATATAACACTTCAAAATAATTATTTATTAATTTTTTTGTCTTTTTTTTTTAGATTCGAAGCACTGAAATACCTTTAGTTTATTCCATGAAAACTAAAGATACGTCATTGCGTTTTGCGACGAATTTTACTTTCTTTCTGAGATATAATAAGTAAAGCTTATTATGCCTTATTATCAGAGGTTGAAAACTAAGTTTTCCATTAATATTATTATACAACCAGATATAAAAAATTAAAGCGTATTACCCTTATTAATACAAGATGAACCGGGTCTTTTTTCAGAAATTGCTGCCTATATACTGATCTAATCCAAAAACCTACCTCAATCAGTATTTATACATACAAAATCTTTAATTTCATATAATATTTATTTATATACATAAATATATTTTTTAAATTGGAGACAAAATCAAGAACAAGTTAAAATAAAATCCATTAAAGAAGCGATTCAACATCACTTTGTAGAGAGAAACTGATCTTTATTTCACTTGTTTTGAATAAATTCAATTTAAAATTAAATGAATGGAAAATTTGGAAGTTTCCCAATAAACTTATTATATACTTTTTCCCACAAACAAAGTTTTCAGTTCCAATAAAAATATAAATAAAATAAAAAATAGCGCTGGATTCTATTGTTTTATTTCATTTAATCTATTGTCTTTTTGATGACGCCTTCGTCAAGTTTTAATTCTTTAATACCAAAATATCGAAAGCTAATTTATGTATTTGAAAATCACCTCTAACTCGTTTTACCATACATTGGATGTTAGTTTATTCCTGTTAAACGTCGTCCCTTGATGCTAATAGTCAGAATTAGAATGCAAAGTGATTGTTTAAAAGTAGATAATTTGAGTGCAGTAAATTAGTGTGTTTATATCTTCTCAGGTACTATTTACGGCATTTCGTCAGCTGTGTTGTAATTTAGTCCGTTTTTTCCACGCAGTCATTATTGTTATTGCATGGGTAGACGTGTGAAAATTTTGTTGTTAAGATATGTAGTAGTTCCTTGTGATAGTGTCCCGACATTCAACTTTTTTTCTTCTATTCTTGTTTTATTTTTCTTATAAGAGAATCTGGTGGGGAAGTGAGTTGAGGGTCTTAGTCCGAACACATTTTTCAATAAGCGTTAAGAAATTTACCAATGTGATTGTTTTCATTGAAAAAGGTTTAGACAATATATAACTACTGGCTTTTGTCCACGACTTCGCTCGCGTGGAATTTGGTCTGCCAAATAAAGTATCGTGACAGATCATTTTAACGTAATTTATTTTTTTTTAACTATAAGTTACTCGTACTACTTTTAAATCCAACCATTTCACTTCACACTTGAAATTAATATTAAATATTTGAATTTCGAAATAATTTAAACCAATGAAACGATTTCCTATAATTATGTTACCAGTCTTAGAAATTTATATTAGAATGTCTTGCGATCAGTGGAGCTAGTCTTAAACTGAAACAAAATATCATGTCAGCGGCGTGTTACCTATTGCAGGCAATACAGTCATCATTTTCAAATCCTCATATTTTGTCCAACGATCCCGGAAATAAGAAGTTGTTTTAATCTTAATATAGAGTCAGACATCAATATTCATACTTTCATCAGCATTCATACTTTCTGAAGCAAATTTTATTACATAGCACTTTAGAGTATTAAATCCTCAGAATTGAAAATGTCCACGTCTTTCACCTAAACGAATGAATTAGATTTTATTTGTGAGTGTTGTCTAATCCATGTGAAGGGCATAGCACTAAAACCGTAGGTCCACCAATTGTCCAACATCAACTTAATTAAATTTTACATAATTTTTTTTCACTCACAAAAAAATGTTCTTTCTTTGAAGTCTTAATTTCAACACAAAAGTTATAAGTCTAGGAATACAGTCAAAATATTTTAGTAAAAACTAAAAATTACAACCACTACTTTCGCTCTGGCAAGGTCACGCATTTGTTTCTTGACACGCCAATATTTCAAAAAAGACTCTTCTTGTAATTTTTTCTAAAACAATAAATCATTTACATCCTAATGAATATAAGTAGTTACAAGACTTGATAGTAAAGGCGAGTAAGCTATTCTGACCTACTCGTCTGTTTTTATTTTATTTTGTATTTCCCTATTCTTTAGAACAAAAGTTATTAAAGAAATAAGTGTAGGTTGCAAACTAGTAGTCTAATATTTTATCCCCCCTTTCTCGGCTTTAGACAAGTTAATTTTCTCTTTTTTACTCGGCAATTATTATAAGTTTACAGCATGATAAATGTATCCTAAATATATATAAATTCCACTATACAATCCTCTAGTAACTTTTTCAAATGTAATAATAATGTTTTGTTTTTTCAGTAAAACCTATGCATATATCTACAGGTTTCTTCACTTGTTTAACTCATTGTTACTCGAAAACCCGAAAATTTTTTTTTTATTTACCAATTCATTTTTCTTGCACGCCCAACATGGTATTACGTGCATTAATATGTACATACAATAAAAATAAACATATAAAAAAGTTTACACAATACTTTACAATAATTTCATACAATAATACTTTATATACTTAATAATCTTACAACTCGAAACTTAAAAAAAAACTTTACAAATTCTCTAAAGTATTTTTGAGAAATTAATGTGTGATAGCCTGCAGGCCAGATGTCTCCACTCGTCACAACTTCTTTGATCAATGCCGATCTTTTGCGGATCTTGGGGCATTTCCGCATTACAAGTACATTTCGGGCTGTTTATTATTTTAAGCCTAAACAAATATTCATTAAATGGTCCATGACCTGTAATGAATTGGGTTAGCTTATAATTAATTTCAAAATGTTTCATAGATAATCTATGATGTATTTTAGGGAAGTATTGTTTAGTCAGCAGTGCTTTTTTACATTCCGCCCAATCTCGTTGCTAATATGTAACAGCGTGATCGTGTAGGGTTCGTCTAATAAAACTTGTTGGATACTTCTCATAACTAAGAACATAACTATTATTCTGAGCGGCATCTACCCCTAAATTATACAGACAAATGGATTTTTATGAAGAAATGGAATTTGTGAGAAATAATAACACGAATTAACGAAGTAGATGCATAGCAATTAATATAAAAAAATATTGTATGTGCATTGGAGAACAAATACTATTTTGTTCAATTTTAAAATCGGAACCAATACAATTCATGAAGGATCTTGGAGTCAGTTCACAGACTGTACTATTACTAAGCCAATAGTTATGATGAGAGATGATTTTGGTAAGATCACACTCAACAGTTATTTCCCAATTAATGTAACTTACTTTATAGAGCCTGAGTGAGCTTCAGTACCGTGCAGATCACACAGGGCCTATCTATGCCTGTTAAAAGATTTAATAATTTATCTGCAAAACCCGGATACGAACACGAGACCTTCTGCATATAAACTAAGTGCTCTACCCACCAATTTACCCCTCTTCCGTAAAGTTTTTTTCACCTCTTTTGGGTTTAATTTCTCCTATATCGCCCCTTCAAAAGAACAACATAACTGAAAAATTAGCATTTTTGGGAAACTTGTTCAGTATCGATAGGAACGACATATCTCATACTCCATTTCCAACATGTTTTTTTAAAGTCATATTTTGAGTAGTAGGTATCATGTTTGAACTTTAAGTTTTATAAGAATAATGAAATATGTTATAATTACAAAAAAGTTTCATGCTTTTAAACATTTTCTAATGGTTAATAAAAGAATTTCAATACCATCATTACAATAGGAATGCTTTGCTTTACCAATAGGCAAATTTGTATTTTTCTAACTCACGTGGAACTTTCAAATACCTCTATTGAAATTTTAGGTTTCTTGCGTTACAACATTGTTCTTTTGAAGGAGCGATATTTGGTTACAGCTTACATCTTTCGTAGCTATCCAGAATTTTCTTTCTTAATTCTATCAATACCTTTTGTTTGTTTATTTAACGTGACTTTATACTATGGCTAATCGGACGATGCTACAGTGGGAACTCTAAATTTTGCCTATCCAAAATTAATTAGGATAGGGATTTTTAACGAGAATTTGGCATCATACAAGCTCGGGACCCCCGTTTGACGTCCCTTCTAAAGGACGGGATAACCAAGGATTTTTTACCCTCTTTAAAAAATCCTAAGACCATCTGCCGGGCTACGAACCGCGATCTTGGGCTTAGTAGGTTGTTATGCTAACCACTAGACCACAGGTAACCCTCAAACCCTTTTGTCAAATAAATCTCTGCTGCTTATTATGGCGGTTTAATTATATCTATAATCTATTTCATGAGCAGTATTATTGTGCCAGAATCTTGTAGTTCAGTGGTAGTGCGATCCATTTCTCTAACAGTGTAATAACTCCTCGACTCAGTTAAATAACAAGACAGTGACATGTTATATTTTTGCTAGACTCTCCTCGCATCAGAAGACATTGTAATCTTGGGAAGTGTTTGATAAGGCTGTCAGGACAGGACTAACGGGCGACTAAGGCGAAGAGGATCCCCATCAGGGAGCCATTGTGGCGGCACAAAGAACGATTCCACGCTTCGGGAGCCGGACTCGATACGACGCATCACCCTGTCACAATGACAGTCCCTCTTCCACCAACCCCGATCCTCAATGGATTATTCTGCGAAAGAAAAATATGAAGCAGTAATGACGTATGTTTTATTTAAAAATAAAATAAAATAGGCATGCATGATGACTCCCTACAGAAATGAAAACTCAAGACTTAGGAATAACTATATTCTTTCTAGAATTTCTAAATCAATTATAGTCTGAATTATTTTAATGTTTTTTAATATAAATTATTAACATAACAATTATTATAATTAGTCTAGTTGACACTCCGAACAATAATTGTATACATTTTCAAGTAGTTTATTCATTAAACAAAACATATGATGGGCTATACAAGATATCAATAATTTTATTTTGAAATAATAATTAGTATATAGTTACATTATTTATACCTTGTATTTGTTGTATTCGCATAAATTTTATTTTCATTTTTAACATTAATATCATTGTTAAATTCAACAATACTTAGATCATTTGTACTTTCAATCGTTTCATAAAGCAAGACATTTAACTATTACCACTAAATTTTTATAGGAGAAACGGAATGTTCAACCAGTTATTGATGTCTTAAATAATTATTAGTTAAATTGCATTATTAAACGACTTTCTAGATGAATTTAATTATTCTTTTATCAATATTATTTTAACTTTTAAACTAAAGTGGAATAAAAGAAATTGTATAACTCATACACAGGACTATTTGTCGTCAGTCTCGAGCATGTTGCAGACGTGAACCCACAAGTTTATCCCCTATCAAAAGTGACTAAACGAAGCTAAACAAGTTTTGCCTCCTAAAGCTCTCATTTAGTTTTAGGCATTATTCTCTAACCAGTACTTCTTTATTTTTAATTAAAACTTTTTGGCACCTATTTGGCAGTGCAGAATAATTATTGCATCGTAAACATTACGTGGACAGACTTCCCCAAGAATGAGGGCAAAGGAGGAGTTCGGGAGGCCCCTGCCCCCTTTCCCAGCCGCGTCACTGGAAACGTGGACAGACTAGGAAGAGAACGTGGTTACTCCATAAACAATTATTGAAGAAAGGAGCTAGGCAATAGGAAGATTGACTCATTATCGCCTATGTGGGCTGTTAGTAATTGATCGTCCAAACCGTGGGAAAATTCTTTGAGGAAAAGTTAAAGGTTGAGTCAGTTATTAGCTAATATTGAGTACAAAGAAAATATAAAGGAGTTCGTTTGGGCGAGAGGAATGTACAACCAGGACCTTACACACATTATAATCTATTGCAATAGAATTTATTTTAGGAAATATTTTTGTATTGGCTCTTGGCTTTCATAAATTGCATAAGGCTGCTCCACAATAAAGGGGTTAGCAAAAGATTCTAATATAAGTAAGATATTCGCAAGTAAAATATATCTATTAATAATCAATGAATGGGAACACTGATATTCTGAAAAGTTAATAAACAAATAATTGCGTAAAAGTGTTTGGAGTTTTTAAATTTATTTATTGTATACTGATAACTTTTATTCATTTTTTTTTATTAATCGGTGTTTATCGAAATTTAGTGCCGCTTTTTAAGTACTTGAACATTATGATAAATTTTATAAAAATTCTATAAAATTATATGAAGAAAATGATAACGTTTATAAAAAATACTTGAACTTAATGATTTTCCTTTAATTTGTCTTAGTTATTCTAAGACCTCGCCGGCTTATACCCTGCAATGCAGAAAACTTTGTGTCTTCTAATGAGGTAGTCAACTTAAGTAATTGAAAATTAGCGTTTTATTCACTTTATACAATACTTATAAAGTCTCTTTTAAAAATATTAAATATGGATGATGGACACCGAAATGAAAATAACAAATAACATTTTCTTTAAGCAAAAACACATGTTCAGATTAATAAAATTTATTGTTTAAATAATGTTTTGAAGTGGCCTTTAATTGAAGTAGATTTTTGTGCTTATCTCGGACTGATATCTTTCCTGCTGAAAACATCTCAGAAAAGAGATACAAAATTGTTAAACAATAAATTTATTTTATTTATTTATTATTTAATTTTCATTTGTACCTACGCAATTGCTCATCCAGCAAATTTGATAGAAGTGCCTTTCTCTTCGCTTTTTACAATAAACATAAATTTAGAACAACAAATTTAAATTATATTTATTTAATAATTATAAATTAATAAAAAATTAGTTGTAGTTATTACTTGAATTTACTTATGTTTATTGTTAAATAATTTTCTGGACGTTTTTTGAACAATAATCAAAAGAAAGAACTCAGATTTTATAAATAAAGTAACATTATCGCGGTTCTCTTGTTTTTCCTATATTCTTTCTAGTTATAGTTTATATCCTCTGATCTGAACAGAGGCGAGGCTGGGTTGGATCTCTTGTTGTCCCGCTCTTCTCTCCGCTCGTGGAGAGTGGTGCTGGGCTCGGCGATCCTTGAGGTAGTGTGTGAACATTGTATATATATATTGATATGCTCATAGATCTCTAATGCTTATTGCTCTCAATGTGGCAGATTCTATTTATTACTATCAAATAAAAATTAAAAAAATTCATGTGTCACATCCGACGTACGACTGGAGTTTACACCTTAACAACTATCATTGTGTAGATTATGTAAAATGAGGGTAAATGAAAGCATCTTAAAAAATAATCAAAGCATATATAAATATTTATTCATATTGTTACGGGCTACTGGGTATTAAAATGAATTAAACAATTCCTTAATTAAAGATACTAATATTTATTAACAAAATGATAAAAAGGATACAATTAAACTAGTAACAATTAAATTATTAAACTAATATAAATTTATAATAACAATATTCTAAATATTATAATCTAGGCCTAATTTCTATTTAATTATTACAATAATATAAGTTATTACTAATTCTAGATAGCTTAACTAGTTACAATAGTTTCTATGAATATATTACACTACAATTTATAACTAATGGTTAACACTTACAGTTCACTAGTCCACCGACCGTAAGATTCTCCAAGTATCACAAACTAACACACAGTAACAAACAGAAACAGTTTATTACACTCGCGAGACTGTTACAGTTCACTGATACACTTATTACACTGGCCGGTTCAACACTGACTAGTTTATCACACTGACACTCACTTATCACAGATCTTCACTGGTCTACTCTCAGGCTAAGACTGACTGACTCGAGGTGAGAGAAGTCTTTTTATAGGCAAAGCCGAACATTCTAGAACACAGAGGGGCCAGACAATTCTGGAATATTCTTAATCCTTTGCCGACAAAAGAAGACGATCTAGAACAGTCTTAATCCTATTTAAATGTCTCCCGCTGACGGAGTTAAGCCGCTAATCCCCCGCTTCCGCCTTCCTTTGTACGCCCGTAACACTGCCCCCTCCTTAAAAGTGCTCTGCCCCAGAGCATAGTCCGGAGAAATCGGGCAGTTATGAGCTTCTACTGATGGAGACGCACTTTCTTTCCAGGGGTTGAACGTGCACACCAATATGGCAACTCCAGAGTTGGCGAATGTCTGTTCGATAATGTCCCTGACAATCTTCCACTCCAAGCCGTCGTATCCACAGCCCAACTTCGGAATAGCGAGCTTAGTGACACGCAGTCTCAGAAGCTTACTGCGAAGGTCGTCGAGGCTTCACCGCAGTGCGTCATATGTCGGCTTCTGATCAGTGGCCCGCTTGGTAACCAAGTAAAACAGGTGTCGTCCTTCGTGCGGCTGGTGGAGTGCCCTCCCGATACTTGGTCCTTGGCGTTCCAGCTCCTCAGTTCCGCCGAACTTCTTCCTGAAGACCGTTGCAATCCCTCGAGAAGTCCTCAGATCTTCGGCAACGCAATGGGCCAGAGAATACTCCACTGGTAACGAGAAGATATCCCTGTAGATCACCTGAGTTACTCCACGGGTCCCTGGTACTTGAGTATGGGCAACTGAGTTATTTGTCTTGACGTTGTTTAGGTACCTGACCTGCTGGTCTTCTTTCGGGCCGTGGTCTCCTTTGTACGGGGCCAGTCTATTGAAATGGACTACCTTGGGTTTTCCTTTAGGCTGCTTTCTGATCCTATATATAACGTCATTGATCCTCTTGACGATCTCAAACGGACCGTCCCAGGAGTTCTGAAGTTTAGGTGAGTAGCCTCGCCTTCTTCGAGGATCATGTAGCCAGACCAAGTCTCCAGGTTGGTAGCCACCTTTCTCAGCCCTGATGTCGTAGCGCTCCTTCATTCTGTCACTTGCCCCCTGGATGTTTGTGCGAACCTTCTCGTGGATATTATCCATTCGCTTCCGTAGATCCGAGACGTACTCCTCTCCGGCAATTTCCTCATCAGGCTTGAAACCGAATTTCAGATCACAAGGCAACCGAAGTTCTCTGCCGAATACCACATTTGCGGGAGTCTGCCCCGTTGCCTCACTGACTGAACTGCGGTACGCCAGCAGGAACAGGTGAAGATACTGGTCCCAGTCTCGCTGATGGTCGGAGACCACTTTCGACAAATATCGACCCATAGTCCTGTTCATGCGCTCCACCATGCCATCGGATTGAGGGTGAAGAGATGTCGTCCTGGTCTTCCGTATTCCCAGTGCTTCGCACATCCCGGAGAAGACTGCAGACTCGAAGTTTCGTCCCTGGTCAGAGTGAAGTTCCATGGGCACCCCAAACCTACTGACGAGCTGCTTCACCAGTACGTCCGCAACCGTGACTGCCTCCTGATTCGGAAGGGCGTAAGCTTCCACCCACTTGGAAAAGTAGTCCATGGCCACGAGAATATACCGGTTACCTTCATCCGTCACAGGGAAAGGGCCAGCGATGTCAATTGCTATTCTCTCAAACGGTGCTACCACGTTGTACTTCCTCATTGGGGCCTTCTTTCTTCTTATGGGTCCGTTAGAAGCCGCACAAGTCGCACAACGCCTGCACCAGTCCAACACATCGTCCTTAAGGTTTGCCCAGTAAAAGCGTTCACGTACCTTTTCCAATGTACGGTGAACTCCAAGGTGGCCGCCAGATACTCCGTCATGAAGTTCCCTGAGTACTTCGGGCACTTTACTCTTTGGAACGATGAGCTGAAGTCTGCGCTGATCTCCTTCCGTGTTCTCCAATGCCCGTTTCAGCAGCCCGTTGTCCACTAGAATGGAGTCCCATTGGGCCCAGTAAGTCTTTACATTCTTCGACATTGGAGCAACATCCTGCCAGGTTGGTCTTCCTTGCCCTGATAGTTTCCACTGCTTCATTTGTTTCAAGTCCGGGTCCCCGTCCTGCTCCTTTGACACCTCTGCATCCTGCCAACTGTCCATGACCACCGTTGTCCTCAACACTGCTGCCTGCTTCTCTTCTTGTCGAGAACAATGCCCGCATTTTTCGTCACAAGGTCTCCTAGAGAGCGCATCCGCATTTCTGTGACTCGTTCCAGCACGATGAGCAGATTCAAAGTCATATTCTTGAAGGCGCTCTATCCACCTCGCCACTTGTCCTTCTGGTGACTTGAATCGTAGCAGCCACATTAGAGCCGCGTGGTTCGTTCTCAGGAGGAATCTTCTGCCGTATAGATACTTGTGAAAATGCTCTATAGATTTCACCACTGCCAGAAGCTCCTTCCTCGTGACACAGTAGTTGCGTTCCGGAGCTGAGAGCCCTTTACTGAAATATCCAATGACTCTTTCTTCTCCATCTTGGAGCTGAGAGAGGACGCTCCCAATAGCGGTGTTGCTGGCGTCTGTATCAAGTATGAACTTGCCCTTGGGACGAAGATAGCTCAGAATAGGAGCACTACTCAATTTCTTCTTCAACTCCTCAAAGGATGCCTGACATTCGTGATCCCAAAGGAAAGTCCGTTTTTCCTCGGTGAGCCTGGTAAGAGGTTTTGCAATGTTTGCAAATCCTTTGACGTACCTCCTGTAGTAGGTGCAGAGGCCGAGAAAACTTCTTACTTGGTGCTTATCTCGAGGTACTGGCCAGTCGGTGATCATTGCAATCTTCTCTGGGTCAACGGCAACTCCGTTGTCCGACACAACATGCCCCAGATAGTTGACTTGCCTTCGGAAGAGATGACACTTCTTCGGGTTCAATTTAAGGTTCGCTGCACGCAGTCGTTCGAAGACCTTCTCCAGATTCTTCAGATGGTGAGCGAAGGACTTTCCCAGCACAATGATGTCATCTAAGTATACCAGGCAAATTTCCCAAGAGAGACCTCTTAACACGTTTTCCATCAGCCTCTCAAATGTTGCAGGAGCATTGCAAAGCCCGAATGGCATTACCGTAAATTGCCAGAGTCCAGTCCCAATCGAGAACGCTGTCTTCTCTTTATCTTCAGGTTTCAATCCAACCTGCCAATATCCACTGCGGAGATCCAAAGTAGAGAAAAGTTCACACCCCTCTAGGGTGTCCAGCGTATCATCAATCCTGGGGAGCGGATAACTGTCTTTCTTGGTGACGTTGTTCAGAAGGCGGTAGTCTACGCAGAATCTCGTCGTGCCGTCCTTCTTCTTCACCAATACAACAGGAGACATCCAGGGGCTACTCGAAGGCTCAATGACACCAGCAGTCGCCATCTCCTTGATGATCTTCTCGGCGTCCTCCCGTTTGGCTAACGGCAGCCTCCGCGGGACCTGTCGGATGGGCTTAGCATCCCCGGTGTCAATCCTATGCTGGACGATATCCGTTCTACCCCGTGGCCCTGGGCTGATCTCGAAAACGTCCTGCCATCGGATAATCATCTTCTTCACTTCCTCGCTCTGTCCAGGCGAGAGTTCCCGGCATGATTCGTCCACAAATCCTGTTAGTTCTTTCGGCAGTCCTCGCAGCTCGGTGGGATGACGTTGCAGTTGACGAACCACTGAGGTAGCGGTTGTACATTCCCCTACCGGTGTTCCTTTGTTCAGCGTTACTGGGAAGCTGTTCAGGTTCATTAGCCGAATCGGAGTGGTACCTCCGACCTTGATGAGGGACCTTGCAACCATTACGCCGCGTCCGATCTCCTGTTCTTCTTGCCTTCCCGGTTCAAGTAGCACACATTGACCCTCAGGTAGAGGCCCTTCGATCGTCCCATGCGTTATGATTTGGCTCCGAGAAGGTAAAGTGGTGTCTTCTAGTAAGCGCACTCGTGCGTAGATGTCCTTTCCCTGCCGCAGGATGACTTCTTCGTCTCCCAGCGTCATCACCCCTCTTGCCATATCCAGCTTGATCCCGCATATGATCATCAAGTCCGTGCCTAATATGACATCTTCATCAATATCTGCCACGAGAGCGCGGTGCTTCAGATGTTTACCACCGATGATGAAGTAGGCAACTGTCTCCCCGTAGACCTTCGCTGGCTCTCCTGTGGCAGTCCGTAATGTCCAAATCGTTGGCAACATCTTCTCAGCAGGAACTGTCTTTGAGCTCAAGATTGTCTTGGTTGCGCCGGTATCCAGTAGCAGACTTCGCAGCTGCCCGTTCACCTTCCCATCAACGTAGAAACTGTTCGTTCTGCTCCCTATTGACGCAACTCTGATGATCTTCCCGGGGCCTTTGACTTTACGGGTTGACAGTTGCCCCTTCCCATCAACCCTACTTAGTTTTCCTGTGGCTTTTCTTGTTTCTTGGATGGACACTTGCTTCTAGGGTGTCCAAGTTGGCCGCAGCTCCAACAGCGTATCTCCTTCTTACGGGTCCTGAGAGCCTCCAAAACTTTTGTCACGATGTCCTCGACGCTAGGGACCAAATAAGGCTCCGCTTCTGCTGCTCGAACTCGCGCATGGCCCCGTACTGACTGCCTGACAGCCTCGAACTCCATGGCCTGAGATAATGCGTCTCCCAAAGTCTTTGGCCGGGCGAGCTTCACTGCCTGTTGCGTCTCGGGGTCCCGAAGTCCATCCAGGAATTTGTCGACAGCCAGGCTCTCGTAGACATCATCGGTGACCGATGGGTAATGTCTGCCTCAAATTCCTGTAGCGTCTCGTTGGTCTTCTGGATCCTGCTTCTCAGCTGTGAGCGATATAGCTGGTCCATGTGGCGATGGCCGAAACGCATCTCCAGTCTTCTAATCAGCTCCCCATAGTTAGACCGCTCCGACATGGGCATCCCCTGGAGTACTCCCAAGGCGTCTCCACGCAAGGCCAGGCACAACGCTGAAGCTTGGGTCTCTTTTGACCACCGGTGGATCGAAGCCGCAGTCTCGAAGAGAGTCATGTAGTCCTCCCACGGCGTCTTTCCGTCGAACACTGGAATGGTGTTGTGAGTTGGTGGCGTCCCTGAATTGGCGGGCATAATGGTTTTATGAAGGCTGCCCTCGGAGGAAAGGTCGGTGTCGTTCTTCGGTGGGTTGCTCATACGTCCCTCGAGAGCCTGGACTCTTAGCCTAAGTTCGTCTTTAATTGAGTTCAGTTCTTCCCCTAACCTAGATTCTACATTAGCCACTTTATTATTTACATCGGCTAACTTATTACCAAAATTAGCTACTTCATTATTTACATCGGCTAACTTATTATCTACATTAGCTAACTTATTCTCAACATTTTCCATTAACTTAGTCTCTAATATGCCTAACTTAGACTCTAATGTATCCAATAAATCACTTTTCACAGTACCTAATTCATTACCTAGCTCATTTTTAACATTGCTTAACTCATTTTTAACAGTACCTAATTCATTCTGTACATTACCTAGCTTATTATCTACATTGCTTAAAGTTGCAGACAACTTGCTTAAATCAGTTTCAAACAGAACGTCATCTGGATTTTCCCCTAAATCTACAAAAAATTGACGCAAGCGCTCTTGCAGTACACTTTTAGTTCCGGAACAATCAAGATCACGTTCTTCTAACTCCCGTTTCAAGTCCGCAACTTTTAAATCAATTAATTTAACACTTTTAGAAGCCATTTTCCATACAGTAGCCCAATAATTACAAAATGCAAAATAACAGCAATTACACAATAATCCCACTTCTGACACCAATTTGTTACGGGCTACTGGGTATTAAAATGAATTAAACAATTCCTTAATTAAAGATACTAATATTTATTAACAAAATGATAAAAAGGATACAATTAAACTAGTAACAATTAAATTATTAAACTAATATAAATTTATAATAACAATATTCTAAATATTATAATCTAGGCCTAATTTCTATTTAATTATTACAATAATATAAGTTATTACTAATTCTAGATAGCTTAACTAGTTACAATAGTTTCTATGAATATATTACACTACAATTTATAACTAATGGTTAACACTTACAGTTCACTAGTCCACCGACCGTAAGATTCTCCAAGTATCACAAACTAACACACAGTAACAAACAGAAACAGTTTATTACACTCGCGAGACTGTTACAGTTCACTGATACACTTATTACACTGGCCGGTTCAACACTGACTAGTTTATCACACTGACACTCACTTATCACAGATCTTCACTGGTCTACTCTCAGGCTAAGACTGACTGACTCGAGGTGAGAGAAGTCTTTTTATAGGCAAAGCCGAACATTCTAGAACACAGAGGGGCCAGACAATTCTGGAATATTCTTAATCCTTTGCCGACAAAAGAAGACGATCTAGAACAGTCTTAATCCTATTTAAACATCTCCCGCTGACGGAGTTAAGCCGCTAATCCCCCGCTTCCGCCTTCCTTTGTACGCCCGTAACAATATCATATCATGTTTCATCATTCCAATGAAATATATAACATCAACTATTTCACATAATAATATTTGTTAATATTTTTATATAAATCATTCTTGAGAATATTCGTTTGTTCTACAATGAACATTTGACATTTAACATGATTTTGAACAGTATTTAGTCCGTGAATAGTATTATCATCATTATTAAATACTGTGACAATAGGTTTGTGGTAACTAAAATACGGTGTCCGTCAGAAGTTACATGGGTTATGAATCGTGAAAACATTGCATCAATAGTTGTACCATCAAGTAATCTTCCTCGATCGAGTAATCTTCCAGAAATAAAGCCTAAATTAAGTTCATTTTTCAAGAATTGTACTAAGTGTAAACTTTCATCTTTCCTTAGTGAAAATTAAATTTACTTTTCACTATTAAAATTTTTCTTAGTGACATTAAGCGAATAAACAAATATCCACTGTGTCTTTATCTGTGAAAGAACCAACGATAAATGATTTCATACTAAAACTCGTTTCTCTGTAAGTAAGTATTTTTCAATTTAAAGGCAATCTTGATGAAGCTTAGAAAGAAGTTCAATCAGTGATAAAGTTATTTGACTTTTTTTGAAAAATTCAATCTGATGATTTTGAAGCTATTGTTACGGGCTACTGGGTATTAAAATGAATTAAACAATTCCTTAATTAAAGATACTAATATTTATTAACAAAATGATAAAAAGGATACAATTAAACTATTAACAATTAAATTATTGAACCGAGATAAATTTATAATGACAATATTCTAAAGATTATAATCTAGGCCTAACTTTATTTAATTATTACAATAATATTAGATATTACTAATTCTAGATAGTTTAACTAGTTACAATAGTTTCTATGACTACAAATTATAACTAATAATTAACACTTACAGTTCACTAGTCCACCGACCGTAAGATTCTTCAAGTATCACAAACTGACACACAGTAACAAACAGAAACAGTTTATTACACTCGCGAGACTGTTAAAGTTCACTGATACACTTATTACACGGGCCGGTTCAACACTGACTAGTTTATCACACTGACACTCTCTTATCACAGATCTTGCATGGTCTACTCTCAGGCTAAGACTGACTGACTCGAGGTGAGGGAAGTCTTTAAATAGACAATGAGGGGAACATTCTAGAACACGAAGGGGCCAGAAAATTCTGGAATCGTCTTAATCCTTTGCCGACAAAAGGAGACGATCTAGAACGGTCCTAATCCTATTTTAACTTCTCCCGCCGACGGATTTAAGCCGCTAATCCTCTTGCTTCCGTCTTCCTGCCGGTGCCCGTAACACTATAATAAAAAAATCTACATCGTGGGCTGCATTCAATATATTTATATTTTACTGTAAAGTTTATTGACTAATCCTCCTCCCTGACCATTTAAAACAATGGTAAACCTATTCTTATAATAACTAAACATTAAAAACATCAAAGCTTAAAGCTAACATTGAGGTTATTATTTATCTTCTTAACTAATTCAAACAAATCTTTCAACCAGGGGATGAAACCGATATATTTATATTTTTGCTGCTCTGAATGAAACCATGATTTAAGGTAGAAAAAATAACGTTTTTTTCCGAAAATGCTCTATTTCGAATCCTATCCGCAAAAGATGCTTTGTTCTGCTCCAAGTTTGATTCAATCCCGACCGGAGCGAAATTTTTCCATCCTTTGAGGATTCGATCTGGGCCGGAACAATAAATATCGATCCTTCGTTTTTAATTTCTCATTCTTCTGATGAAGAAAGTATTGAAATCGCCAAAAAATTCGACTTCGATATTGTTTCTTGACGTTTCATAGGGTGTAGAATCCAAAAAAAATAAAATCTCAGCGGTGTCGGTCCGTCCGTTCGGAAAAGTTTGTTCCTACCAATGCTCGGAAACTACAAATCGGATTTCAACCAGGTTTTTTCCTAAATGTTTGGTTTATGATCTAGTTGATCCTGAAGAAGACCCGATAAGGATCGGTTAAGTTTAAGGTAGTAAAAGAAAAATATATTTTAGTTCTCAGATTTTTTTTTTTTAAGGATGAGAAAGTACTATGCCTCTCTAGGCACAATTTTTTCATTCCGGTTTGGTATTTTCATGTGTAGATAGGTAAATGAGGAGGCCAAAATCAAGGTTCAGAAAGAAACATGTGGTATCGATATGTTTTTTCTCCGCAGGATCAAATCCTCAAGGGATCCAAAAATATCGCTCCTGGCGGATTCTGTTCCGTTCGGGAGCGGTTGTTTTATAACAAAATGGTATCGTTCCAGTCCAGATCGGAACTATTTTCCTTATAAAATATTGCTCCTGTCCCGAACGACTTGAATGGGATCGATTAGGAACGATTCTGTGGAAACGAATCTTTGACCCCTGCTTTCAACCTTAATTTAAGGTTTTAAATTTAATTTTAACCATCCCGTCTACAACTATCCTTCTCTAGAGCATTCACGGGCTGGTTTAATGCGAACAAAGCAAGCATGAATAGCGTTTTACTTTATTTTCGAGCAATAATCACAATTTTATTGATTGTCACATTAACTTTACCAAGTGCAGATAGATCTTTTGTAGTGCACAAAGCACGTTGCGCTAAGGAACGTTACGGGCCACTTTTAGTAAACGCTCATTTTACTCCTCATAAAACTTTCATACCGCGGGCTAAATATGAAAATCATTTCTTAAGGAAAAGCTCCAATACAAAAAAAAAAAGAAAGAAAATTTATAGCATTTTTATTATTAGTACATTCAAGTTGATTTCATATTAAAATCTTTTAATTTTCTAATTGCATAATTAAGTTATATTTATCTACTACTATCTAATAATAGTTGTTTTTCTTTCAAAAGTTTGTCAAACATTAATAGACGTTTATTAAATGTTTGCAAAGCCTTTACTTAATTAGAATGATTATCATTCTCTAATAACCCTCTTGCCTCACATGCCTCTCGCAATGTTGAAAATTTTTTATTATTGAGCTTTGAAAGAGGTTTGCCCAAGCACATGGTGTAAAAGTATTAAAACATATGTTTATTATTTATTTCAAATTAAATCAATTATATTAAATCATCCCCTATTTCAACACTTTACAACCCTTTTTTCGCATTAAAAAGTAGCCTATGTCCTTTCTCAGGCCCTAGACTATCTCTGTACCAAATTTCATGTAAATCGGCCCAGCGGTTTGGCCGTGATAACGTCTGTGACAGACAGAGTTACTTTCACATTTATAATATTAGTATGGATAGATATAGTAGAAAAGAAGAAAAACGAAAACATTTTTCACTCCAAAAATATATCAGTTTCACTTTTTTTTAAGTGTATGCTATTTATGAACTCCTTCAACTGGTTTTGTATTTGTTACATATGGTCTGTTCGTATGGAACCATGTGTCGGTTTGTTTTATTGCTGTAATAAGCCGACTGTATGTATTGTTATGGTACAAGCAGGACTCGGTTGAAATATGTTGAGAAGTTTGTGGAGTACTGCTGTTAAATTTACAAGCATCTCTAATTTGTAAATGTAAATTAAGTTAATGCATTTTCAGGCCATATTCTGTTAGGAATTGGGTCAATTTATAATGAGTGCCTTAGGACATAGCGTAGTTCTGTGGAATGACGTTCGTTCACGGAGTGTGCTCTCGTATTTGTGTAGCAATTGCCCATTAGTCGATTGCTTTTATGGTCTGTCCCACTCTTCCCCGAGGTGGGCCGACATAATTCATCTCGCCGCATTACTAAACTAAACATCGACCATAAATTGGTTTTGATTATAACACTGGATACTACAATAATTTCGGTACTAAGGTACCGAATTAAATAACAGTTTAGCGGACCGAGTTCAGTGACAATAATATGCGAAAAAGATCTTAGTCGGAGCCCATGAAGGTTCGCAAACTGTTGCAAAGCCTTTATTGACGCCAAAGATGAGTGTTTGGTGGGATTTCGGAGTATCGGCTCATCGTGAGCTTGTCGAACCTGACCGAACCATTAGCTCGATTCTCTACTGTCAACAAACAGTGCGAGCGTAGCAGGCGATTCAAAACAAACGGCTGGAATCGATCAGTAGGAAAAGCCTTGTCGGCAAAATTTGAGTTTTTCTGTGAAAGTTTGATGTATCTACTGTATTACCCGGACTTTTCCCCACCCGATTATCATTTGTTTTCGGTCTCTCACTAGTTGCTCAATAGTGTAAAGTTGGTTTCATTTGGTTCAGGAACTTCAAAAGTTCTATAGTGACTGAATTGTAGTTTAACCAGAAAAATGGAAAAAGTTCCTTAATCAAAACGACAGGTGTATAATTGATTAGTGTTTTAAATTTTAATGAATTTGAGTACTACCAGTGGGTAGTTTCTCTACTTGTCATTCTCATGTCATTATGTAACACGCATTCTATTTACTTGTTGTATAATTGTAATACAGTTGTAAATATCAATAAATAAATCTAAAAAAAAAAAAATTTTAATGAATAAATTTGATTTGAAAAAACGGAAATTAATCTTTCCTTATCATAATATTACCAAATTTAGAAACCAATAAAACATTTGAAATCTGATGAGTTTTGAATCAATTCTTAAATTATTTTCATATTAAGTACGTTATGTGGAAACTTTTTACAACTTTAATTTCCCTTCGGATACGACTCATAAAAACGTCAGAAACATTTTTCCGAATCTTATTCCACATAGTAGAAATATGTTTTCTTATTTTTTTCAACTAACCAACTATCTTGTTTACCCGTTTTTTGTTTTTTTTTAAATCAAGTACTCAGTATTTAGAGAGCGGGGTGGCACAGTTGTAGAGCGCTGAGTAGTCCCGAAGGTCTTAGGTCAAATTTGGCTGCGGTAGATTTTCTATAATCTGTTTATAGCCGGGGATATGGATCCTTTGGGGATGGATCACCCAGATTCTATTAGGTGGATACAAAAAATAGTGGTGAAAAACCTGGCAATTGAGAGTGATCTAGGACAAATCACCTACCTGCACAACTGAAGAAACAGTAGTCTTTACCTCGTCCTGAACTTAAGACCATAGGCGTAACGAGGGGGGGGGGTTATTGGGGATGTAACCTCCCCATTGCTTAGAAGAAATTTAAAAAAAATTGTCAGTAACAATTTTAAAAAAAATAAAACTTTGAAGGAAACTTTTTATAACTTCCAAAATAACATTTATAGAAAATTATAATCTATTTATTTAATTTGAAGCTACATTATTATAGTATGATAGATATTATACATATATTATGAGACATCTTTTTTGAAGGGAATAATATGTTGGAGTGGTTGACTTGTAGGGGTTAACCCCCCATGAGTCAACTCTAGTTACGCCAATGCTTAAAATTCTTCATGAGTTGTACTGGTACACGTTTTTTTTTATTCTTACTAAATATATTGTTTCATTTGTATGAAACCCTTTGGCTTATTATTTTAGCAGAGAAGAGGAACCGCAAAGTTTCACACATTTTCAATTTCTTTTCTTGTCTTTGAACCTATTAAAAGTAACTAATATTTAGTTTTGATAATTCACGAAAATCAAACAATGCTCCTGGAAGGTTTTTCATTTTTCCCGTTGTGGAGTAGCACTTGAGCCTCCTGACTGTGACGAAAGCAATCTCGGCATCATCCAGCGCTATCTGCTCCTCACGTCAGCCGCAGAACGAGCCCATTCAGCCGGCCCTTTATTCAAACGTCTATCACTTCTAGATAGCACCTGGCGCCGCGAGTCAGGAAACATATCCGCAATAATTTAAATGAACGCCTGCCATGTTGTTTTTTTTTTGGAAACATCTATACATAATTTAATTGATCTAGTTGTGACATAGTATATATGAATTTTTGATCATTCGGATTTTAAAATTAATTTATACTTAATAAATTAATAAAATAATCTGTTTTTAGTAAATTATAGCTTATTTACTCGTCAATTTATTAAAGGAAATTATAATTAAGTTGTGGAGGAAATCTTTTTATGCACCATCTTAAAGATTCTTAATATCCATAGTTTGATTAAAAAAATACGCAATATTAAGGTGATCCCTTGGTGATAAGAATATACATATAAGTATGTATATAAGATCAACTATTATGATTCAAGATAAAGAAAAGTATCTTGTACAGGACACAGTGACGAATCTGCAACTACAAAACGGTAGAGTAGGGAAGAAAAAAGTGCCTACCAAGAAGATAAAATTCTGGTTCAGAAACATAACGGAATGGAAAATTCTCTACGTCGGAAAATTGTTTCATGAGGAAAGTCACCGAGACGCATTAGGAGACGTGGTCACCAAAGAGAAGACCAAAGTCATGAAAAGAATAACGTCGGCTAAGTGTGTAAACCTGCTAACTCACTTTGACACAAATTAACATGAGATGAATAAAACATAAATTTGAATTTTACAGTTTTAGGTTAAAACCAAAAATACTGTGGATGTTCAACATTATTAGACACTAATAAAATACCAAAATTTGATCGTTAATAAGTTATAAGATATAAGTGGCGTCAATCATGGAGTTAGCCTCGCCATTTGAATAAAATGGATTTGACAGTTTTACGCATCACACTTTTTTGTCGATTTTACGTTTAGAGTGAGTTTAGCTAGTTTTACAGTCTATGTGGCCAATTTTTCTCTTACAGATGGTATAAAAACGTAATTTTGTACCAAAAGTGGAGTTAGCAGGTTTACACTCTTAGCCGAAGATAAGATGAAAAATTATTTCTTTTTGTTCGTTCAGTATTTAACTGTTTTATATCATTGAAAATAACATATTAAATATCAGATGCAATTAATAAATCAGGAGAGACACTTTATTTGTAAATCTATATTGTTTTTTACATATCACCACGTAAAGAAGTAAAAGGAATCTTGACCAAAAACACCTTTTTTTTAATTTAACTAACTTTTCTCTCTTTTTTTGTCTAATCAAGCATATTTTTCCCCTATATTATGTAAAATGTAGTTAGTCGTATACTGTAATCTATGGATTACACAGTATAAGAGGCATTGATATTATAAGAAAAAGTTTATAAATTTTCATTGGAGTCGTGTATAAGAACAGAAGTGTAACACAACAAGAAGGCCACTTTTCCTGGTCAGATTCCTATCTTTGTTCTTGACGGCTAAAGACTGAGCGACGTAAACAAACGACTTGAAAATTTGTATAACATATATTTACAGCCGTTTAACTTGTCAGTCGTGATAGAAATTAGCATGCGCATTACCTTTATTGTGTTTTAAAATATTTGATTTCATTTTTGGGACCAGTGTTGTGCAAACCAATATGTCAATTATTAATTTTGTGGACTTGGGGGTATATAAAAATGATCAATTTGAGAAACATTCGAGAAGTTAATAGGTACATACTGTGTATTTGTGATGTTAGTTAGAACATGAAAGGCAAAATTTATACAGGAAATAAACCGAATGTAATTTATAACAAAAAAATGAGGCGAATGTGAACATGCTCTTTACGTAGGACAAAGACTCTGAATTTAAAAAATGTATGCAACCAGCCTAAAAACAATTTAAAAATAAAACAAATATCAATGCCAAGGTATCAGCACGTCATAGTTTAATTAATAAATTTGACTTCAATGAAATATAAATGACGGTTCAATTTTACTAAAAAAATTGATAATTTTCTAATAATATAGTTGGGTATATTAAATATTCTATTCTTTAATGTAATATTCTAATTTAATTTTTATTGGGGAATTAAAAATGCTTTTGGTTATATTATATTATTAAATAATAATATATTATATTATTAAATAAATGAGATGAAGTAATGTGATAGCTATGCATGTGCATTGTATGAATATGTGTAAATCAAGTTTGGAACGCTTAACACCATTCAACTGGAACAAGTCAAATCAATTTTGATATCGCTCTTAAGATCTCTAATCGATGATCGAAACCAAAGTGGTGCTTAACGAAAAGAAAAAGATACATTTTTTAAGCTAGTAGACAGGATTATATTAATAAACAACGAATAGTGAATTTCAGTTTATAAATAAAAATTGAGCAATAAAAGAAAAGTGATTTAACGATAAAATAAAGTATTTATACGTGAAGTTTTATTATAATTGAAAATAATGTTTACTCTGTACATGTTATATATCGTATAAAAAATTAGGTATCAGTTTCGCAGGTTGTCGCTTCGAATTAAGTCACTACAAGTTTTAACTTTTTCTTCGCTTTCTTTTTAATATTTCCAAAATAAAAATTATTGTGAGACTGAGTATGATAAAACGAGTTTAATTATGGGAAATTTCAAGAGAAATATTTCGGTAATCATTTCATTAAAAAATGATCATTTCAACTAACATTTCGAAATATAGATGATATAACCTAAGCAGAATGTATAAGTCGGTTATTTAATCTATATACAGTCAGTAACAAAATTATATTTATTTTCTAGAATATTATTAAAAAGGAATGGAATAATAAGTTAAAACTTATTGGGACTTAATTCGTAGCAACAACCTGCGGAACTGACCCCAACAATTAGATTTCATAGTAATATGAGAGATATTTATTGCTAATAAACTAAAATGAAGTTACTAAATAATTACGTGTTCCTGGCTGCTGGTTGTTGTTGTTGGCATTAAGGGTTATCCCCTTGTCTCCGACCATCTCATCCCTTATCCGACATCGCTACACCCTCCGTCCTAAACAGGAAATAAAGAAGTATTAGAATATCATAAATGGAAACAATAAACATAGAATCAACAATTTTAAAATGCTTTTGTATGTTTAGTATTTATATCTATCATTATAAACTGGACTTAGTAAAATATGTTTTCATAGAAATTGCTAATCTTGTAATAGTAATGTAGATTTGTATGAAATTAGTTTATTTATTAAAAATAACTTTATTTACAGTAACTATAAAGGAAAAATATTTTATAGTGTTAATCTACTGGAATATTATAGAAAAATCTAGACTTCGTTACTTTAAAATCAGCAGGACTAAAAAATGTTTTTCTACATGTAATCTACCTAGAAAATTTATAAATTTATTTGAGGTTTTACGAATAAAAAAATCGACTTAAAAAAAAATCTACTCGCTAAGAGGCGTTTTGTATGAGATTATGAGACGATCCAAAAACGACCTATTACAGATTCGATATGGCCTTTTCCCAGCAATGAAAGCAACAGAGAAAGAGAAATACAGAGAAATTGTTCTGCAATTATTACACCAAATGCTGGAAAATATCGGTAATGATAATATAGTTAATATATTTCGAAATGATTAACCATAATCAATTTGAAAGAAAAAACATTAATCGGTATAATTGAATAGTTTGTATGATGAACATATAAATAGAATATTTTTATATATATTTCAAAATCATTGTTTGGAAATATCTTTATAAATTGTTTCTTGGCGTTTTATTTAGTTTTTTTAGAAAACGTTGGTCTATTGGTATTAGACATTTTTGGCTCTTATAAACTCATTCTGCAGTCAAACTCACACATCACTAGTATTTCTAAATGTGTGTCCAAAACCTTCATTTTTCAAAAACGGGAAATTAGTGAGCTTAGATTAGCATTAGGGCACTATGAGTGACACAAGTCCCTTCTGGCAGACAAATGTTGATACAGTTTTGATGAGTTATAGAGAGGTATTTACTCGTTTTTGTGGGGCTATATCACAGAATTTTGAGTTGTGTCACTTTAGAAATACTAATGCGAAATATTTGTTGTATTTATAAAATAAATAGAATTTTGTAATAGTAGTAATATTTTTAACGATGAGTATAAAGTATTTAAATAAATACTCAAAATAATTATTTGGTATCTATAACTTTATCACAAGCAGTCTTATCAATTCCATTGATTGTCGCTTCAGTTGATTGTGATGAAGAGGTAAAGATAAATTTCCATGAGTACCGTGGATAGGTGGTGGCAAATACTTGAACATGAACCGACAACCGTGGAGTACATATTGACAAGGAGAGGGCCTAGAGACAGCCGCATTAGCTTAGGATGGACATTGGACGATAAGCTTCGCCCTTGACCTCAGGTCACGCGAGCACCGCTCTTGCTCTCCCGGAGGCTATCCTCCTTTTTCGATAGTAATTTGGGCTAGACGGTTCCTCAGGATGGCTCCGATACCTTTGTCTTCCTGAAGGAGGAGAACAACTCCTCAAAGAGGCAAGAAAGGCATTCCGTGAGGGCTAATAACCCATAGTTCGATAGGACATTACAGGGCGGCCCTCATAAAGGATTCATACTTGTTTGGCCGCGTCACGCACCCAGCAGACCTTTCGAAAGAACAAACGGTGCTCTCAAAACTCAAGATCAATATATTGTCATGCTGCTTTCAAAAACACGAGATTAAGAAAGCATAATTAACTCTTAATTTGCTATGGGCGCATATATATATGTCCGGCGAAAGCAATGGGTGTGGACTTCGAACGCATATATGTATTTGTTGAAAGCCACCGGCAGGAACTATGGACGCATATTTGCGTTTTTCAATTTTTTTTTTTATAGAATTTTCATTATTATGATATATTCATCATTATTTTCATTATTAATTTCTTGAAATTGTGATAAAAACTTTACGTATAACTATATGTTAGACATGTATATAAATTTAAATTTAGCTAAGGCATTAAAGAAAGACATATTATGAAACATACTACGTAACTATCAGGTTAATAGAAAAAAAAGTAAGTCAAAATATTGAAGAGTTCATATTAGTTAAAATATTCTGATATTTTAAATAAATTTTATAGTAGGTATTATTGACGTCTTGTTCGTGATCGCCCGAGACGCTAAATAGCTCCGAAGGCACTCTAGTGCCATTTTTATGTTGCAACAACATAAATGTTACTCACTGTAATAGATGATGAATGCTTGAAAATAATATTTTTTATTATATAGTCTGGTGCAAAAGAAATTCTATAGTAATTTATTAGTCAAGCCTTGAAGTTAATGAAACGATAGAGCTGCCACGAGTGAAAAGTATTCAGTCCGCAGCGATGTTAAGCGCTGAACGAGGGCAATCTCTCTGGACCGGATCGCCCGAGAGTCGCTAGCACTTAAAGTGTCAAGAACTAAAAAAGCCCTAAGGTATTATCCAAGATCGTAGCTTGTAAAGAATTTATTGATGCTGATGGTGACATGGATGATAACGATTTTCTTTATACAATAATCTCGAACAGTCTTATGATAAAATAGCAAAAGCAATCTAGAGTACTTCAATACTGAGTATTTACTTTCTCCATATTTTCTTAAAATTAGTAGAAACATGAAAGGTTCTTTACATTGAGGCTCGAATGAAAATACAAGGGTTTATTAAAAAACAAAATTAAAAAAAAAACACGCACTATGATTACATATTGTTCAGGTACAATCTTGTTTTGGTTTTTACTAATGGTTTTTGACAAATGAAATTTATATAGTTTACATCTGCATTAGTCTTGAATTAGGAGGATATTGTCACCCTTACCTATTATTCTCTTTAGAAAATTAGAATGGTGTCTAATTTTTCTTAAACTAAATTTTTTAAATATATAAATAATAATAATTGCGAGTAACACGGAGATAGGTGAAGAGAATGGATTTGTGTGTAACGATCCAGGTTAGCTCAGTTGGTTAGAGCACAGCGCTAGAGACGTGGGCGACCCGGGCCGAATCCCGGCCTGGACAAATCTTTTCTCTTCAAAATAAAAATATTTAAAAACTACAACCCATAAACTATAAGCGTAACAAACTACTAAACCCAAGATCGCGGGTTCGTAGCCCGGCAGGTGGCCCTAGGATTTTTTTAAGGGAGTAAAAAATCCTTAGTTACGCCGTCCTTCGGAAGGGACGTTAAATGGGGGTCCCGAGCCTGTACGATGTCAGGTACTCGTTAAAAATCCCTATCCTAATTAAACCTGGATAGGCAAAATTTAGAGCTCCCACTGTAGCATCGTCCGATTAGCCATAGCAGCATAAAGTGACGTTAAATAAACAAACAAACAAACAAACAAAAACTATAACCATTAATAAAAAAATAAAATAAAATAAATTATAAATAATATAATGACGTAAGTCAACAAGATAAGATCCAAATTAAAGTAATGTTCAATGAACATTCTTCTCCTTGTAAACATCCCGAAATTGCGAGAACACGAGGATATAGGATCGGTGAAGAGAATGGATTTGTCTGGCCGTGTTACGAGCCAGGTTAGCTCAGTTGGTTAGATCACCACGCTAGAGACGTAATATTTAAATTGTATAAACATATTTAAAAATTATAACAATTAATAAAAAATAAAATAAAATATTTTATAATATCGCTAGGCCTTAATTTACGCGGCATTGAATAAACTAGACAGCAACATTTTTCTCTTTTCAAATAATAATGATAAGTGTGAGTGGATTGAGATCGATGACATACCAGATGTATTAGGATCTAAATTTGTTTTCAATTGTCCAAAGTAATTCCAGAGAAGATACATAATTAAATAATCTAATTAGGTTTTTGTATTGAGCCGACAGGGGTGGATGTTGTGTAAGCACAATTGAGAGAGTAAAATTTTTATGAGGTTTCAAGGCAATTTATGTAATATGCTCGGACAAAAGATCGATACTGTTCGAAGGTACTACTATAATATGAAAAGTTAATAAACACCAGTTGATAACGCATATGGGCGATTTACGAGTTTCACCAACTATATTGTTTCTTATCATTCATTAATACATGTATGATATATATATATTATATGTATATATTTTATATATTTTATTTTATTATATGTATATATATAATAATAATAATAAAGGCCTAGTGAACGCGACCAATGGCTATTTGGCAATGGAGGACGAAGCTCGTACTCGATATATCGATTCCATTCTCCCAATTGTTCTTTTCACAATCATAGCTCTGGGGTGGCTATATAGTTCAGAATGGCATTAGTAGTGCACACGTTTGCTCATTCATTACCAAAAAGATTCAGAAAGGAAGAATGATAATCGCCTATAGATTAACAGTCAAACATAAAAACATTCCAGTATGCACCACACGACTCTTTGAAATTGCTGCCGATTTTTAGAAAACAATTGTTATTCCTAGTTATAAATCTATATTAAATATGTTAATTAAATTTCATTACTGAAAATACGTGAGAACAGATCTTAGGTTTGCATCTCGACAAACGATTAACCTGGAATCCTCATACAAGACTAAAATAATAATAAACCGCTCGACGTTTCAGGCTACTTCAACACTTACTAGACAAACGCTCTAAGCTTTGTAAAAGACTCAACTACAAATTGTAAAAGACTCAACTACATGACCATCATACAACCTAATTGGACTTACGGTGTAGAGCTTTGGGACTTCACTAAGGCATCGAATTCCTCTCGTGTCCAATCCCTACAATCCAAAATGCTCCTTATTTTGTTAATAATAAAGTCATCCTTAATGTCCCATTTGCTGCTGATTTGGCCCGAACCTGGTATCTATAATTTCATAACAAACTTCATTCCCACTCAAACCCTCTAGTTTTAAACCTAACTTCCTCTTCAATTTCCGATAATTCTCCGAGGCCTCTGAAAAGAAGATGGCCACGTGACCTTCTTAGTTGAACTTGGGATTTGAGTACTACCATTGGCTAGTTACTCTACTTGTCATTATCATGTCATTACTTATTCCTATTTACTTTATTATGTATTATTATAATATAGTTGTAAATATTAATAAATAAATAAAAAAAAATGCATTATTACGTCCTTTTTCCACGCATTATTTAAAAAATTATAGCATAAAAATGGAAATGGTCTGTAATTATGAATAGATTCAGATCAAGTGAATATATCTTTAGTTACTTATGTAGTTTGATAAAAAATAATGAAAATACTCTTGCCATCCAAACAAGAATTAATACGCCACCATAAATAATCTATACAATAATCTCCATGGGTTATAGATTATATAAAGGTAAAAGTCGCTTCGCTTTTCTGATTATAAAATCCATCATGTTATATTACATTGAATTCTATTATAGACGGGATAATGTTATTATAAAGTTATTGAATCTAATGTATTAGTTTAAAAGAATACATTCCCTGAGCTGAATATAATATATTTTACTCTCTCTATTGATGAAATATTTTAGAGTGAAAGGATTTAGATTTTGACATTTTTGACGATTGATAACCATACATTTTTAGAAAGCTATTGTGCTTGTTAGTGTTTAAAGACAAAAAACCCTTAGGCCATCAACACCTATAGTTCCCTTTACAAAATGTTATAAAATATTACTGGTTAGCAATACATATACGCGAAATCATGCACAAACACAAATAATAAACTGGACGTTTGACAAACACATAAATTATCGGAACTTTGTTAGAACAATGAGTACTCACGAGATTTATAAAATATATAGAATATAAATAAAGAAAAATTCCTCTCTTGTAATTGATACAAATCCATGTTTTTTATTATTATTTTATTTTATTTATTTTCAGTCAGAATTTTAAATTTTTCACTCTTGATGGATCGTACCTGCAGGGCTTTTCATTGCCCCCAATACGCTCGGCCAGCACAGCTTTGAAACAGTATATTTAATGCGATTACAGAAAAGCGTGAGATTTGTCTGGTCGCACGAACAATTGTCAAGCCAGACTAAACAAAATAAGTGTTGCTCAAGAAGGTCCTGCAATCATCTCTAATGACTGGTCTACTACTGGCTCTAAAACCATGTTTGATCGTTCAATTCGTACTATCATGGTTACACAGAACCAGGAATCACCGCATTTTATATTTTATTACTCGTAGAGAAGTGGTTTAGAAACGTTTTGTCATTCCAATTTCAAGCGAACATATATTTTTAAAAAACATTATTTTCGCCTATAACTTACATTTTAGTTTTATTTCTGCTTCCTTCAGTTAAGATAAATTGTATATATTAATTTTATCAAATTATCTATTTATAAAATAGTTCGATATGTTTTGAAAAATTAAGGATTATACACTCAAGCACTTTGTGTGCGGGGGGTGACGTGTGGTTTAGTAGTTAGCAAAGGAACCTACTACGCTCAAGATCTTGGGTTTGCAGTCCGGCAGGTGGCCTTGAGATTTTTAAAAGGGAGCAAAAAATCCTTATTCATGCCGTCCTTCAGAAGGGGCGTAAATTGGACGTCCCGAGCCAATAGGATGTCAGGTACTCGGTAAAAATTCCTTTTTTGACTAACTAATGGCTTTTTAAAAGATAACCTTTTTTAAATAACTAATAATACCTGGATAGGCAAAATTTAGGACTCATACTAAAGCATCCTTCGATTAGCTATGACAGCATAGATGCTGAATGAATAAACAATAAATATCTGCGTGCGTGTGTATACAATCTTCAGCATTTTTCAATCAATGAATTATTCGGAAAGATTTCCATATGACTTTATTCATATAATAATAATTTGTAATGATAAAATGATTAAGCTGGTAGAATCTGAAAACATATTTAAGTATTCAGGTCACAGAGTTTGGGTGGCTTGGGGGAAATGAAGGGCGGATTCCAAGCTCACGTAAAAGTATTTGTATCATAGAGCTCATGAGGGAAATGTATAGGTTGCTTGTGCTTCAGAAAACGTTACAATAGAGCTAAAAGTATTTAGTGTGGCGAGCTGAGAAGTTTCGGAAAGGTTTTGGTCCATGGTTTGTAGGCATTTCTACGTCGTGAATCTACTGGTGAATAAGGAAAAGATATGGTCCAAGGAAGATTATTTAAATCACAAAGTAGCCAATGCTGAACTATGTATATTGGATTACTGATTCTAGTTGATGTTGAGATAATGTATGGAGACGAAAGTTTCTTCAAATGTCAAACAACATAACACAACAAAACGCTTTCTCTAGCTGTCAATTTTGATTTTTTTTTTAATAGCAACTAATATTTTATAAAAATGGTTGTTATTGCATCCGCAGCTTTTCATTTGATTAATAATTGTTATGTTTTTTTAGTAATTTAGAGTTTAATTGTTGTAAATAGACGAAATGTGTAGCGTAGATCAGACATTCTCTGGAAGTTCGATTTTTAGCTTTAACTTCTTCTATCATTTCCACTATCTCCTGCCCACTCGTAAACTCTTAGTAACGCCTTCTTTTTTTGTGTAGGATTTTTTAATATGGCTGTGTACCACACAGTCTGATGGCCTCTCGGTAAGACTCAGGGACAGATTGAGAATAATTATGAATAGATTTGTAACATTTATAGTTGGGCTAAGAGACATTTCCCGGTTTCCCATCACCATGCCGATCTAGGATGGCTCTTCCTTCTCCGCCTCTCCTAGACAATATTTCATAGGTACATACTGCAAGAACATACCTTTACCATGACCTGTGGACCTTTCTATAATATATTATCTCCTCCAATTCAAGTTCCCTATTCCTTCCTGGATAATGCAATATGATAATGCAGATGGTATTGATATTATAAGTCGCTCTATTAATTGCTTGCATCAGCCATTTCTTAATTTTTTAGGCAAGGTTATAAACGAGGAAAAGATCAAGTATATGGTCTAACTAAATTAATTCTCTATAAAACCCTTATCAGTCCTGTGCTTACTAACGCTTCTGAAACTTGGACTACCACGAAGACGGAAGATAAAAAGATAATCTTTTATCTTATTATTTTATTAATTTATCTCGGTGGTGGGTTTAAGACAACTCATTAGTCGGAATTGAGAGATGTTGGCACCGGTATAAAAAATAATAAATTATTGTACTGTTTAATTAGGAAAACATTACATATGATATTTTATAATATAACAACGATTCAGTTATATTCAGGAGTTCTTTTGTACCGTTTTGAAATCTTATTTTTATTTTTCCCAAAATGTTATTTGTGGTAGTAAAACTTCATAATTCATACATATATTTTTTATTCCATATATCCTAAAATACCATGGAAACAGTATCACGAATGGAGTAAAATTTTGGATGACCTCGTAAGAACCATGTGATACAATTCTAAACCAAAAATGGAAACAAAACACAACTTTTCAGTACACAGTTTAATAGTCACCTTACACTAATTATAAATCCATAAAAATTCAAAATTCTAGTGTATTAATCATTAATCAACACCAGGGAAAGATAATGCTATAATGTTGCACAAGAGCAACTTCTTAAGAAGTGTTCACATAAACCCATGGTGGGAATGTCGCCGGGGTGTTGCAGGGAGGGTGAGTTTATAACTATTTAATATTAAAGGAAGCAATAATTAATGTTTAATTGTGTTTGTTCCACAATACAATGTGTTAATTGTAATATCTATGGCAGTATTGCTGTAACCCATTTCGAAATATCACGCAAATTTTAACAAAAATTTTGATTTGGGTTTGGCTGAAGGCGTCTAAGTCATTTATTTATATTAGGTTTAAGCTATGCTTGGTTTTTTTGTAATGAAATTTATAATCAAGAACCATTGGTCAATCATATAGTTTTAAAATAAAATGAGGACATTACATTGACTAGTAGTATCTCATATCTATATTACTAAATATATTTAAGAGCCACCAAATGGTGAATAGGAAATTTGTATTTAAAGGTTTCTTTTTCTGAATTTAAATTTAATTATTAGATATGTACATTTATGATTATGAGGTAATTAAATTAACTGTTTTAGTTAAATTAACCTGATCCGTTATTGAATATAATTAATGGCTTAGTTATATGATGAGTTAGTTACCCAAGTAGAAAAGAAAATTATTATTTTTCCACTAATTTAAAAGGTATAAAAAAATACAATTTATTTTTTGCGAGATTTGTATGATAGAATCAGACAGTAGAATACAACTGAGTTCAATTTTAAATCAAATTTCAAAGCGATCCCGCGAACTTCATTAATTTCAATTTAATCCCGCCAGAAAAATGAACGGTTTCTCTTTTTGATTTATCGATATGATTTATACATGCCAAGGTTCATAAGTGGTTCTAAAATAATAAATAATCCAGAAGACGAAACAATAATAAATAAATAAACCCTCCGAAACGTTCTATTTTTATAATGTTATTAAATCTGGTAAAAGAGATAACCTATAGATCACCCATTTCATGCGATTCGATGCCCTTTGTTTGGTCGTTGTGAGGAAACATTTATTTCAATAAAAATAGGGCGTGCTAGATTTGTACGGTAAACTGTCAATATTTCTCTCTCTTTTATACGTCCCGACTACGTTCCTAGCGAGCTACTATTGATAACGTAGCGAACAGGTATTGTTAGTATATTATCGACAGCAACATCACTTGCATCGATTGGTGTAATGTGGGTCAAAAGAGGTTAGGTTCCATTTTTCTGTTTAAATCACTGTCCCGTTTAAACTTCATAGATTTATAAGTCTCATAGTGTAACTATGTTAATGTATACTGTAGACTGCACAGTTTTCAAACACCATTGGGAAAAGGAAAATAGATCGATATGCAACATTGTTATCAAAACCGAAACCCATTATAACTTCTCCTTAATGTCATGCTAAGAGGTTATAGTTACATAAATGAGACAGTATTATTTCATTAAACAGTATTATTCTGGGTGTCAAAAATTTGGCCTATGCAGGTTTAATTAGCATAGGGATCTTTAATAAGTAGCTGCATGTAAAACGAGGATCCAGACCCCATTATACGTCACTTTCACAGGATGGCATTACCAAGCCTGTTTTACTCCCTTAAATCCTAACGGCACCTCCCGGGATACGAACCCGCGAACTTGGGCATAGTAGGTTGTTATGCAAACCACTAGGCCACAGGTGACACTGAACTAATGCGTATATACCCAAAAAGTAAAAATGAAATTTTCTTATATTATCATTTTTTAATTGCATAATTTAATTGCAATGTTTAATTATTTCACATGTTGATATGAGCACTTTTAATTTAAAGATAAAATGCAAATATGTGCCTTACACTACCTGCGTAAACCTATCAAAATTGATTCATAACTAGAGTTTATATATTATATTATATCCTGATAATTAGAACATAATTATCATTAATTAAAAAAAAAAACAGTTGGAGAGGCGAAACAGGTCGTACATTTTAATACGTTATTCGTGACGAAGGCCTACCACCCAATTTAATTCAAATAATTCAGGCCATAAATTTTCAGTTCTCACGAAGACATTGGGCTATGCAAATGCCCTTATTATATTTCAGGTTTCGTAATGAAGCCAATGTTTCAACCGTATTGACAGGCTAAACTTCTGCAACGGCAAATAAGTTTTTAATACCTATAGAATTTTTATTATTGATATTTTTAGTTTAAAAAAATATTTTTGAGTTATTATCTGGTAATATCGTTTTAGAATTATATTTTGTATTCCAAACTAGCATTGGTTCTCGTGCATGGATACTTACAATTGGCTCGATTCACACTTGGAATTAGTACGGTGTCCCTCCCATGTTCTAAATCCATTCGTGAGTTGTTCGACAAAGGATCCGGGGATGGATCCTTTGCGATCTGGGGCTCACTAGTCTCGACTAAAAAGTGGGTTCCCAAAATGGGAAAGACAAATTGAAGTTGAGCGAGATCTAACACAAATAAAACCTTCACAACCTTTATACAAAGAGCAACAGTACAGTCTCTACCATCTATGGGTTGTATTGGTACAGGTTTATATAAACATACACACATATATATATATATATATATATATATATATATATATATATATATATATATATATAGATATATATATATATACATATATATATATATATATATATATATATATATATATATATATATATATATATAGATATAGATATAGATATAAAATATATTTCTCTATATATAAAATTGCGAGTACTGGGGATACAGGATCGGTGAAGAGAATGGATTTGTCTGGCCTTGTTACGACCCAGGTAGCACGAATAGTAGTTGGTACAGTACTACGCTAGAGATGCCGAAGACCCGGCCAGGAAAAATCTTTTCTCTTCATAATAAGAGAAAAGAATATTCCTCACACACGCACACACACACACACACACACATATATATATATATATATATATATATATATATATATATATATATATAATATTTTTTTTTTTGTGATTATTTAAATATTTTTATTTTGAGGATAATATATATACATACATAGATGTGTGGACACTATCCTCGAACTTCTTTCGTAAAAATTACTAATTACTATATATTCACAGCTTCAAGGCTTCTAAACATCACAAATTATTTTTATTGACCATTATTATTATTTATTCACAAAAATATATTTTAAGGAGTCTATACTGCTTTAAGGATACACTGAAATATATAATTAGTAATTTAGCCCCTAATGCTGTTTTTCTTGCGGTGCCTCCTCATTATTTGTTGGCAGACCATTAGAGCGCACAAGGGCCCAGTGCATCTCATTAAGATACGTGATCTCGTAAACAAGAGATTTACCCTGCTGTCAATAAAATTTAACCTTGATTGCATAAACATTATTTTATTTCTAGACTTTGTAAATTATCAGTTAAATTAGACTTTCCACCCAATTTAAGTTCATTAGTACAAAATCTCCTGTCGCCCTGTTACAACTTTACATACTTTATTTACTCATATACCTCCAATGTATTATTTTTTAAACCCTCGAATTATTTTGTTGTAGATACAAGAACCAGGTTATATTCGTTTAATTCTTTGAATACCGATGACACAATTAAAATACAAAAAGTTATAACATTTTTTCAATAAAATTCTATTTTTATTCTCCTCTGATGAAGACACCAAATATTAAGTAAATATTATGCTATAGATATTTTGCTTGCTGGTAAAGATAGTACGGCGGAAGCTATTTATTTTAATAAACACCAAATCACTTAGTATACCAACAAACCACTTTATTGATTATTAGGGTATATATACCAATCGTTTAAACTTTAGGAGAATTATTAGTTTAAAAATCATAACAGCTATCAAAACGAACTTGATAACCATTGTATACTAAGCAAAATTATAAAATTAATAATCTAACTATTAAAACAAATAAAGTTTTTACATCGTTAATATTTAAGCTAATACACTAAATAGACAGCCATCGACTTGTCTTACAGTAAATAAAAGTGAAATGAGACTAATTATAATAGCAAGCCACTTTGGCAACTTTGTTTAAATAATATTATATTCTTATAATTTTTTTTCCTTTTTTTAAACTGGATTTATAGTAAATTTCATCTTCGAGAAAAAAAAATCTGCTTCCAGTCAATTATTTTATTGTTTTATAAAACAAAACGTTTCGACACTATGGTGTCATTTTCAATTATTTCTTTTTCTGCATTCCTTAACTGGAAAGTCAATACAGATCTCTAGACCTCCATAGTCAAAAAATGGAGGACTAGAGATCTCCTTAAAAATTATTTTTAAAAGTATTGACTTTCCAGTTAAGGAATGCAGAAAAAGAAATAATTGAAAATGACACCATAGTGTCGAAACGTTTTGTTTTATAAAACAATAAAATAATTGACTGGAAGCAGATTTTTTTTTTCTCGAAGATAATATTATATGTAAAATATAGTTATTCTTATCAACATATATATTTTTTGTATAGAAAGGCTTGGTGATAGGAGCCTACGAAACATGCAGCGGGGAGTATAAACTGACCCCAGAAGGAGAAAACTTGAACGCAAAGGCTCAAGGGAAACTGACAGAGTTATTAAAAGAGTGAGTAAAAACGTTCTTGCTATTGTTTAACAACATTATTTCATATTATTGCAAAATTATGTAATTTTATAAAGCATATATGTATAGGCTATTTTATCAGATGTTTAGATTTATTCATTAAGTTGCATAAGTTCGACTGATTGTACCAGTTCTGTTACTTATGACACCATAACTCGATCCAAGGAAATACATATACTTTTAATAGAGACTTCTCGCATCCTTAGGCGTAGGCCTTCCGTTTGGACTGGGGAAGTGGCGGAGTGAAGGTCCAAGAAAAAAGTGCCTTAAGTTCGCCGGCCTTACATGGCAACATTACTGGAGAGAGTTGGGAAGTCCCCCACTGGGCTTCTAGATTGTTTTCTTATGACGAATACATCTTCAGCGAACTCGACTTAGATGCCGTTGATTTCTTCAGGTGAAGCTGATTGAGTCATGTAAAAGTAGAGAAACATTTTGGAAATGGAAGTTATCAGGAGGAGCTTTGGATACAAGTGGATTTGGATGTAAAACTGGTGAAATGATAGCAATTTGAACAGACCAAAGCCATTTGAAAAGTAAACCATATGATCAATACCACTGAGATCTGTGCATCTCGTCCATAGTATTTGGCTTTAATAACGTAAGTGATCTTCTCGACTTATATGGAAGAATTAATTATAAGAGGTAATATTTAGGGGCGAAAATTTTTCAATAAAATAACCCATTAACAAAAGGTTTTAATAATAGAAGGTGTTCTCAAGGATATAAACCAATAAAGATTCTTTGTTCTCACGGTTTCCGTATCTGATTTTCTCAATTAATAGACGAAAATTACTGATAACCTCCAGGCATCATTAGTAGATGTTCGCTCGTAGCTTTAAGCAGGTCTAGAATTAGCAGAGGATGGAGGCGCTTTGTAATCATTCGCGCGTGTGGATTCATACTATTTCGCGGCAAAACTGAATAAGTAATTCTCAATCAAGTATATCCAAATAACCAGGGAGCTCGTATGGCTTCTACGCCTCGTATTTTCCTTTAAAATGTTGGAGAAGAGTCCAAAAAATTTAAAACATCCAGAATAATCTCTGTAAGCCTACATTAACAGAAGTTTTTCCTCAGAAGCATGGAGGTTTATCTTTAAATTTCTCAAGGAAATCTTTTATTAATTAAATCAATACGTTCATCTGATAATTGAAATTATTTCACTGTGATTTTAGTGTGAAGTAAAACTGTGAGTTTTACTTGAATCCATCAGGTATTTATACCATCATCCTATATAAACAGATCGATGCCAACCTAGTGACTTTCCATGTTCTTATTGACTAAATCATTCAGTTTCATCAAGAACGAAGCTCCCTTCGTATACCCGCCTCTATCCTGGTAGCTTCATTTTTTCACAGCACCAAGTTGTTTTTCAGTGTCTCTTAACTTCTTTTAGTTCAGGTATTGACAGCTAATCCTTCCTCTTTACATATGAAGTTGTCCCTCGACAACTAATGTCTACCTTCAATTTGTTATACTTACAGTATAACCAGCCAGTTTATACATAAGATGTTTAATTTTGAGGATTTATCTGTCAACTAATCCAAACCGAAACGTTTACTATTTTAGATGTGTTTCTGATTACAATCCGTCCATCTTAGTTTTAGAATTAAATCTTAAACATCAACCTGATTAAACATTAAATAGATAACATAAAAACACGCCTGGTTGCCTAAACTTAGTAAATAATATTATAAATCCCGATAAGTAGCTATTACCCAAATGTCTAATCAAATTTTCTCGTCAATTAACATTGAATGTAAAGAGAAATGCCTGTCGGTATTTTTAACTTGTTGATGCATTATATGTAAATAGTTCAGCTGTTCTATTATATAAAAATCATACTTTTTAAAAACAGAATATTATTGATTTTGCTTTGCTTAATCAAGCCTAATTAATTATTTAAGTTAATAAAATAATAGACATAAACATGGTGTCAGATATATAAATCAGGCAGAGAACAAGATGTCTCAGATCCCAGTTCCAGAAAAACTTGAGGGTAGTGATTCCAAAAGCTATCCGGCCTGCTTTATTGGAGAGAATTCACTCAGGACATATTGGGGCAGAATCATGCATCAGACAAGCAAAGGAAATAGTATATTGGCCGGCAATGAAGAATGACATTCGTGAGAAAGTTCAAAAATGTAATGTTTGCCAGAAACTGGGACCTTCACAACCCAAGGAACCTCTTGTTTTCCATCCAACACCAACAAGACCATGGCAGAGAGTTGCTATTGACATATTTGATTTTAATAAGCAAAACTATTTATTGATAACAGATTATTTTTCTTCTTTTTTTGAAGTTGACCACCTTTCGTAAATATCAAGCTCTAGTGTCATCAACGCCCTTAAAAGGCAATTCAGCAGATATGGCGTTCCTGAGGTTGTGATCATGGACAGTGGTACCCAGTTGGTCAGTGCTGAGCTGAAGAATTTTTCAGAAGATTGGGGATTTGAAATGGGAATTATTATTATTATTAACTTATTCATTCTTCACCTTACCACCATCAGAGTAATGGGAAAGCAGAGAGCAGTGCCAAGATTGCTAAAAGATTGATGAAAACTTGCAAAGAAGACAAGACGGATTTCCATTTAGCACTACTTAATTGGAGAAATACCCCAACCCAACTTATGGATAGCAGTCCGGCACAAAGGTTAATGTCACGCCGATTGAAATCAACACTACCAGTAGTGGCCCAGAAATTAGAACCTTACATACCCATCGGAGTAACTGAACAAATAGATAGAAAGAAAGCAATACAGAAGAGGTACTACGACAGGACAGCCCAGCGCCTCCCTCCCCTGCAGTTGAGACCTGATAGGAGAGGCGGACCTTGGGTCTCAGGCCAAGTTGTTGAGGTTCACTCCCCAAGATCATATATAGTTGATGTTGGTGGAAAGAGGTATCGACGGAACTGAGTTTACATCAAGCCTTCACACAAAGGAAGAGCAGAAGAGGATGGCGAACCTAAGAAGAAAGAAGTAACCACTCCTACGAGATTCGATCCACTCATTCACAGACGTTAACTCATCTTTCTGGAAGAAGCAAGATGTTGATGCATTATATGTAAATAGTTCAGCTGTTCTATTATCTAAAAATCATACTTTTTAAAAATAGAACATTATTGATTTTGCTTTGCTTAATCAAGCCTAATTAATTATTTAATAAAATAATAGACATAAACATGGTGTCAGATATATAAATCAGGCAGAGAAGAATAACTATTAGCAACTACAACTAATTATTAGTATAAAATTTTCTTGAGATTCTAATTTTTCACGGAAATATTAAAATATTTCTTTGACAAGACAAAAGCGTAAGAAAAACGAAAGCACAATTTTCTTCCTGAAGTATAAAAAATAGCTCTTTTAAGATGAATAGTAATTGGGACCCTCACCATTTTCTGGCTTACAACTCTAAGTTCTTTTCATTCAAGTCAACAAGAGAATTTTTCATCAAGAATTCTTTGGCTTTTCAGACGCTTGGTCTATCTAGAAAATAATAATCCCAACTGTTGCTCTTTCACTGGGAAATATAAGCCAGTAATGAATACCAAGCAAGAAGAGATTAACAAATATAGAAATAGAAGCATGTAGAGAATTAAATATACAATATAAATGACTTAAATTTAGTAATTATTTGGTCTTGACTAATAAGAAATTATATTTTAATCATAAATTTTTTTTTTATACGCTCAAGATTGTTTCTATTATCTATGCCTTTATTTTAAAGCTCAGGTATTAAATTTGGAAAAGCGGCATTGTTTCATGGAATATGCGATTACTACTCTACCGTTATAACCGGCCTGGGGCCAGAGAACTTGGGCTACGATGACGCCGAAGTACTTTTCGAAAATCGGGAGAACATAAGATGGGCAGCTGCTAAGGGAATCCTAATGCAACATGATCAGGTGAGTCTTCATAAATAGTTTATACATAATTATTTATATTGTTTGTATCTAAAATTATACTTATATTTTTAGGTAAATAATTGCCAATAATTTCATAACCTAATCGGTCTTATTTTTAATAAAATTATTCTAAGTTAATGTAGCACTCTTATTCGCATTGCTAACCATAATTACAATTAGTCAATAATATATATTGGCAAAATAAAATGGAGGAAACGTCAGGAAAACGCTAGTGAGCACGGTAGAATAACGAAATACGTTGGATTTAGGATGAATATATGTTCCTGACTTTAGAATCGAAGGTATATTTAATGTCATTAAGCGAAAATGTGTTCCTAAAAAATCGAGACGAACAAGGAAAATGCATTTGGTAGATAATCTATCAACTTTGTTTACAGTTCAAATCTAAAAATTACTGATGCCATTAATTTCCCCAGTCGGTTTGCTTTAAGTTTACAACTGTAAACTATAATACTAAAATATCAGCAACTAAATCGCATAAGCTTTTAATAATTATTTTACATTTTCAAGAAAATAGCAAGTTGATAGAATTTTATTATCCACGTCAATGTTAATTCATTCGCAATGTTTTCCATTTTTAGGTCTTATAACTATTTTTGTATCAGTATTGAGAGACATATTTGGAATCAGATGTACACTGCATTTACTTTTCTTTTTTCAGCGTTTATTTTGGTTATTGCGTAAATATATCATCCCATTAGGATTAAATAATTTTATGTCTTTATTATCTTTTTAATGACAAATTTATATTTTTGAATCACGACAAAATTTGCCCTCCTGTTCCTGTTCATCTGAAGTCAATGGTTATGAGAAAGTAAATCATAATTATTCTTAACTTATCAAGTTAAAATTAGTTATTTTTTTCAATGATCAATCATTAGCGAAAATTCAAATTATGTTCGTTGGGGGCGATTGATCTGTGAAGGAAAAAGCTTTGGCTACTATTATGAAATAAAAAGAATAGTAGATATTTTGAACAGTATAATAAATTGATAATGATTTTAATATTTGAACGAAAACGTTAAATGATAAGATTATAAGTGGCTGAAGAAAACCTATCAATTGCTGGAAACGTCTGGCCAGTTGTTTTCAGTGGTCATAGATACATACAGTATGGACTATATAGTTTAGGAATATGCCAGTATTTTCAATGAGCTGCTTGTAGACTTGATAACGCGCAATAAGAGATCGCGGGTTCGCAGCCCGGCAGGCTGCCCTAGGATTTTTTTTAAAGTGAATAAAAATCCTTTGTTATGCCTTTCTTCGAAGCAGCGTAAAATGTGGGGATCTTGGGGCAGTACGACTTCAGGGACTCTTTAAAAATGTATCCTAATTATACCTGGATAGTCAAAATTTAGGAATCCTACTGTAACATCAAGCAGATTAATAATAGCAGCATAAAGTGACATTCACTTAATAACTAAAATAAAGCAAAATATATAGAGTTAATAAAAGTTCATAATAAAATAACGAGTAATCCTTGAGCTTAATAAATAATTAATTTGTCAAAGCTCCTAATTTTACCATCGAAATTTGGTGCGTCATTTCTGTAAACTGTAGACTAATATTTTATTGGACTTTTTAGTTCAGAATACTATATTATTATTTATTTGATTATCTGCATGGACTATTATTTTTTAATCCTTTATGGAGTCATGATAACAAGGGGTTAATAGTATTTATATGTACATTTTTTTCTTAGGACGTATCATGTGTGTGCATGGACCCGATGGGCTGCGCAGAGGCCGCGGCCGAGGGAGCTAAATTGGCAAATTGGAGTTACCAAGAACTGCGGGACCCGGAGACCAGGATCCCACGCCCTGACATCGAGCTACTATCGGGCTCTGATGGAGCGAAGTAAGAATGAACTCTTAAGGGTTAATTTTAAAAGTGATCTTATTGTATATCGTAAACATGGTTGAATTAATTATTAATCTTAATTGAAGTGTGGTTTTCAAGTGAAAGCAACACCTAGTAAAAAAAAAACCAAACTAGTTTCACTAATATTAATTTAATAGGGTTGTGGGTTTCATGTATTTATTAATCGTACACGTTTGCGATATTACAAGAGAAAAACAATTATATAAATATCATCATCATCATCATAATCAATCCTCTTTACCGCCTAAGCAGTGTGAGGAGGATAATAATAAATATGGAAGACCAAAAATTGACTCTAATAATTTTAGGAAATGCATTTTATAATATAGTTTTTTATCCAGGCCATAATATTCTGGTCCATAATCAGGCTACTCATTAAAGTAATGTGATGTAAATACAGTTACTTACATTGTCAATAAATATAATTTAAATATGGGTAAAATTGTAAATTTTCTGTTTCCGTTCCATTTAATACAATTCTTTTTTTTTTTGATAAAACATCCCTTTCACGTTCAGAGAGATAAAATAGTCTCAATAGAAAAATATCATCGAATAGCCTACCTCATAGATTTTATTTAATTTGAATTTACACTATAATTTTCAAAACTTCAAATTGTTAAAGCGTTCACAAAACTTCAAGAGCCGGTACTCAAGTAAAACATTTCAGGAGTATTTATACCAAGTTTTTATTTACTTAATCATAAAACAATCGGTTTTTAAGATTACATAAAAAACTATTTGTTTTAGAGATGCCTGGTTCAAAGGAAGTATAATGGCAGATGCCCAAAACGTGGCACGGACACTTGAAGATATACCAGCGAATATTATGACTCCTAAATTTTTCGCGGAGGTAAGTTCACTGATAATTATTCTTAAAGCAGCTGCACTAATGATATAACAAAATAGGTTGATTGAAAAATTGGCTTATTATTCATAAGTTACAATTATATTTAAAGAGACTCAAACCCACTAGTTTCAAACCTAGCTACCTCATTAATGCCTAATCATCCTCCGAAGAGTCTGAAAAGAAGATGGACTGGTCTAATAGATCATCTAAGTTGGACTTGCTAATTGAGTTCTACCATTGGTTAGTTTCTCTACTTGCTTTTATCCCCTGCTATGACGCATCATTCAATATATTTACTTCAACTATTATAATACACTTATAAATTACAATAAATAAATTATATAAATATCATATTTATATAATATTGGAGGATTTAAAATAACTTTTCTTTAACGTAGTGCCTAAGCCTACTTTAGTAACTAATATAGATATTCATCTAAAACTGTTCTATTTGACATTATGTTGTGATGATCCTGGAGCTAGGAGGCTATCCGTATACTGTGCCCTTGCGGAGTGCAAGTCAACGTCCGCAACATGAAGTGGATCGAGGACCAGAGGATGTTCGCCTTCCTCAACATCGCCAAGGGCTCCTGCGAACCGCCTTACTTCTTGGAGATAAACTACTGTGGAGGTTCGGAGACTGACCGGCCGGTACTCCTCGTCGGGAAGGGCGTCACCTTCGACTCCGGAGGAATCTGCCTCAAGCCCTGCCTCCCGCAATTCACCTACACCCTCGACATGGCCGACTTCAGGGCCGCCATGAATGGTGCAGCCGTCGTAGTAGGAACCATCAAAGCTTTAGCCAGGCTCTCCATTCCCATCAACGTAATAGGTGAGTAATATAAACATATTTACAGATTCTAGGTTCATTACTCACTCAGAAATTTTTGTTTCCTGAGCAACGATCATAAGCTTCACTGAGAATAGAAAAGTAACTCTATTCTTTATATCTTTAGATTAAACAAAATTAACAGAAATAATATATATATATAATCTGTTCAGAAGGGAACATAATACAAATCATCGAGTATTTATAAAAGTGACATAAACCTAAATACAAATAAAAATAAAAATTACAATTCGAAACAAAATACTAAAAAAAACTAGAGAGAGTAAATATTACATCAAATAAAAACATGAGCTAGGATGTAATAACTCCTTGACATAGTGCATATGTTTTTTACAAAAATATAATAAAAAAAAGACTAAACTACAAAATGCATTATTTAATACTGATTCATTGAAGCAAATGATTAACCTGCTTAGACAGCAACCTGTTTGGGAAGCCAAGAGATGTTGGAAAAGTAAGGATTTTAATGAGGATCGATAAGAAGCATGACGGTTAGTAGTAGGGATTGAGTTCCAAACGGGGGAAGAACGGGCGAGAAAGGAACGCTCGAAAGTTTTGGATGTGGGAACTAATAAAGAGATCAGAAAAGCGAGATTTTGTTTCCTGATCCTATACTGAGGATTTATTTTAGCCAAAAATGTCATATAACAGAATAATTTGGCTCCTCGAACTATCACATCAGCTATCACCTTGCTACATTAATAGGTTTTTATATTACATACAAATATATGTACATGTAAAAACATAAAAAATACATACAGGAGTCCTGTCCTGACCACACTCAGAATAAGACGGTCTCTTAAGATGTACATTTAGACAACTTCTCAAGTAAGCTTCCATCTTTTGCGCATTATAATTATAATTTTCAGTTTTATGAAAATTAGACAATGAAATCTGTTCGGTGCTTCGACATTAAACCCATTAATGATAATTCGGTTTATTGCTGTAGTCCTAAAAAAATATTATTTATAAACAAAAGATAAATTGTAAATTATTTTCTAAAACAATTTTTACTCTACAGAAAAACAGATATAATATCCATCAAGGGGAGGATTCAATGTACGCATTACAACTTATTTTTGCTGCGGAAAACATTCCAACTGTATCACTTTTAAATTTGATTGCACAGCGATATTAAAATTTCACCAATGATAAATTCAGTGTACGAAGAATATTTTATGCTGCTTTATATTCAAATAAAAGGCGACTGAAGGCTAATTGCATTTTGCAATGAAAACGCTCTGTATGCATATTCTCTATTTTGCTCATGTATTTGCAAAACGTTTATTTCTATTTTCATCGAATTTCTAGCTTTGTTCTGTCGTTTTGTGTTCTCGGTTTCTGTTGTGCTTTTGATCCTGTTTCTGGGATATGTCTTTTTCTATCTAAAAATACTTAAACAAATAAAGAGGATTATTATCCTTTCACCTATGTGATCCTAAAACACAATTAATTGTGAATGAATATATTAGAGAAAATGGTTTCACTGTTTCTTATTAGTTAGCCGTTGAACTGGACTGTTTCCAGTGGTTTTTGATATGCTAATAAATATACTGGACTGTTTGATATACTTATTATGAAGTTTATTTTTTTTATTATTTATTACTGCCATGACAAAGTAAGTAAATAGCATCCTGAATGATGTGTATTTAATCGGCTTTCTCGGGTGTATTCCATTGCTTAAACCCATAATTCGAATAAACATGTTTTCCAAATATCGCTATTATGTTTTATTCAGCTTTTTCCATGTGCTCATAAGAGGATAACATATGATTTTTTAAAGTGAAATATCCTTTTAAATTTCAATGGCTTAATTTACGCTGTAAATATTTTGAAATGATATAATATATTCTCAAAGTAAAAAAATATAATTTTCAGCATGAGTTAACTAATTTTACTTTTTAGGACCTTAGAGAAAGGTCCGGGTAGAGCTCAAAGAAAGAATTTCTTAGAGATGAACTATCTATTTGAGAAACCGATCTCTCTTTCTGAAACTCATCTCTATTTAAGGAATTCTTTCTTTGACATCTACATGGACCATTCCCTTTCCAATATATTCATAAGGCCAGCCAATATTATTCAAGATGATTTCTCTTGTTGATAATTTGTTTTATTATCTATGGAAATAAATAATTTTTAAATCTTATAATAATCCTCTTGATCCTGGGCACGGGATGTACTCGGAAACCCACTTTGACTGGTAGGAGGTGTTTTTGTGAATTGTAAGTCTGTATTATGGGTGCCACGAGAAAACACGCTAAAACGTCTTGTAAGTACATCTATGTAGAGTTCTGCAGGTTGTCGCTCCGAGTTAAGTCACACCAAATTTCAACATTTCATTCATTTCCTTTTTAATATTCTCTAATAATACAAATAATTATGAGCTATAATATGAAGATCGTAGTTATGTAAAATGTGTATGTCTAGGTAATTATTTTATCATGAAATAAACTTTTCAACTAAAATTTCGAAGTATAGATGATCTAAGTACAGAAGCAACTACACTTGCTGTACAGTAATGTACAGGAAATCATTACTAGATAAGAGGACTAGTGGAATAAGCTACCATAACTAAGCTCTTTTTTGCATACTAAAGTTAACCGTCAACTCGAAGCGACAACCGTTACGCTGGTTAGCAATAAATGTAAGCATATCTAGTCAACCACGTTGCATGCATCTATGAATGCACAAACAGAAATACAGAAAACAGAAACAAACGTCAATATTAACATACAAAACGTAAATGGGTGTATTAAGGTAAGAAGAGTATCCATTATCGTAGGGATATGGAAAGCAGACTATTATACTTCCTTTCAATCTAAATGGGTTTCAACTTGTGTAACGACCAACCAAAGTGTTAAAATTGATATGCAAGTTCACTGAATGATAAGGATCATCGTAGTGCGAGTTATTCGTCGAAAATCCAATTCAATTTTATTTAACATTAGATAGTTGGTTTATTCATTTATCGTCACTTAACGCTGCTATGGCTAATCGGAAGATACTACATTGGGAGTCCTTAATTTTGCCTATCCAGGTATAATTAGTATAAATAGAGATTTTTAACCAAATACTTTTTACATTAGATTAGTTAGTTTTTATTATTAGTTTATGTTAATTATTAATAATATATTATTTGGTGATTTATTTATTATCGTCATATATATTGACATCTTGAGATGTAAAAACTTGTTGTGTACTAGGCTTGATACCACTCTTCGAGAACATGCCGAGCGGATCAGCCCTGAAGCCAGGGGACGTCGTCCTGACCCTCAAAGGGAAGACGATAGTCGTCGATAATACAGACAACGAGGGCCGCCTAGCCCTAGCCGATGCGCTCGCCTACTCGGAGAACTTCTCGCCCTGTCTGGACGTCACCATTGGCAATTTAGCGCGTAAGTTAATATGCTCATTAAGTAGTTAATTATAGAATTTATAACTATATACGTCATATAATTAAAGCCATTGATGCGATTAGACTTGGCCTTAGTTTAATTGAGACAGTTACCTTTAAACTTCAATGCATAAGGTATAATGAACCGAATGCTACTTGTGAAGCCTAAATAAATAAAGTTTAGACTGTTCTAGTGGCCACAACACTTTGGGTTTTTTCGTCACATCCGTTGGTTACATACAGCAATCACTTTCTGTATGGATTATTTTTTTTTTCTTTTAAAATAGGAATGCCTTTTTTAATACCTTAAAATATTTAGATAATTTAAAAACAAAACAATTTTTTGTGTATTATTAACAAAGGTTTCTAAGCTCGGTTCATTGCGACCTTCTTTTGAGATCTGAAAGGAAGATTACTTCGGAACCTTTAAACATACTCGTTTAAACTATAATACAACACAAGTTGTGACGGATGTGTTATTTCTAACACGATTTAATAAAATTATTAAATGGCTTATATGGCAATCATAATTGCCATGGAAGCACACCATTTCTGTATGAATTAGTCCTTGTTCTTGCAAAAATTCAAGTATTTTTTCAATATCTTCTGAAGCCCATATAATTCAAACAGAGCCACACTAAATGAATGAAACAGAAATAATAAAGTCATATGTATTTATATTTCTTTTAATCCGCTTAATTTGTTGAATAATTTTATCAAACGTAAACGGTATAGATTATCGTTGTTCATTGAATTGACGTCATTCCATGCTGCTGCGGCGAATCGGACGATACAGAGGGAGTCCTAAATTTTTCCTTTCCTTTAATAATTAGGATAGGGATCTTTACCGAGTACCTGTCATCGTGCAGTTTCGAGGCTCCCATTTTGCGTCACTTCTGACGAACGGAAAATAAAGGAGGTTTTACTCCCATTTAAAAAAAATTATCGTTATTTTAAAGTATTTGTGATTACTGTATAAAACGAAAAAATCCAAAATATTACCACTACAAAAGACTCAATTTAATTTTATCTGCTTCACAAGGATAACTCAGTGCATTACACCATATTCACCGATGTTTAAAAGCAATAATTGTCTCAGTTAAAATAAGTCAACTAAAGTAACTGTGATTAATGAAAATAACTGGTAGGTATAGAACGAAAAAGACCTGATAATTTTATTAAATGGTGTTGGGAGTAACAAAGTACCCATCATAACTTGTTTTACATTATAGTTGTACGAGTATGTTAAAAGGTTTCAAAGCAATCTTCTTTACACCCCAAAACAATATTAATGTTAACAGAACCCAGAAACCTCTAAAAATTATCTTCAAAACAACTGTAACCAATATGATCTACACAGTTTATACAGCTGACATCCCAACCCAACCCAATTCTCTCTCCTTATCAAGTATGCTGATGACACGTGTCTATTATCAATCAGCCAGTTATAGCACCCCATGCTCTTATCATATCACTGACCTCACTCAAAACTGGATGATTAAAATAAATTCCCACAAATCCCGTCAAATCACCTTTACCCTCCGTCATAAACCAATGACTTCATGTCCTGTATTCTTTAATAGCATTCCACTGATTCCTGCAGAACAGGACTACACATAATTACCTTCATTATTTATATACTACCTACCAAGTTATATTATATTGATATCTCGAGACATACAAACTTATTTTGTTTTGTTTATTGATTTAGCATTTAAACTTGTTTGCAATTTCAACTTATCTATTTTTATTATAATAGAAATAGTAATAGATAGTGATAGTAAGATGCAATCAATTTATCATCTTAAATGCTTGAATGAGAGTCATTTTTGCAAAAATACTGTATAGGACTATAAAAAAGGAGAATATTGAAGATTATTTGATTGTTCTTCGATATAACATGTTTGATCAAAACATATACAGCTAAAATAAATGTGTAAAATGGATATTAGCGATTATATAAGTGGTAGCGATTAGACGATTTTACGTAAAAACCATTGATGTAATACCCTATCATAATGCATTATGATATTATGTTCTTGGCGTATGCCTTTCTTTAATGCGTCAGTTTTTATTTTTGAGTTAGACATTAGCTCCTCCCCTCAAAAGATGCAGAATTGAGGACGAAAATCGTAGATTTCCATTCAAAACTCTCATCAGAAATTATTACCTATCGCAATATTTTATTTAACAATAAACCTCATATGCTTACAGGTAGATATATGAAATTAAAACTACATAAATATTCAGAAATTTATTTTTGAGCTGCATCAGATGTACTCTTTTGTGGATAACACAATGAGCGATTTTGTACGTGCGTTTTACTGATGACGTTTTACTGGTGTATATAAAATAAAATCCTATGGATCACAGTAAACGCGCCTTTGTTTGTACGAAACAGTCAACTACACCGAGAGCTAAAACTAGAGATGATAGAAGAATTTATTAAAAAGCGTTACACCAGATTTAAAACTGGATTACCAGCAGTCAAAGGAGCTGTAACATTCAACATAGGCGAACCTATTTCATCCTCAAGACTAAAACCGAGGCTCTTGAAAGATATTCTGATGTGAACTCTATTACCTTTCTCACCAATCGTTTTAACGAATTGCAATATAATTGTTTTCTTTTAGTATTCCGTTTTATAGTACTATAGTATGTTTATTATAACATTATAATTCTTTTATATGAAAAAAACTATTATATATTTATTTCTTTTCTTGTAAATAACTGATGTATATATTAACATATATACAAACATTTTATAAAGTGGACCATCGGCCTTGATGTTCTCAGGATTTTACACGTTTATACATTAACAAACAAAAATAACACAAAGATGAACTACGACTTCTGGTTTACAACGAACAAGAAATTAAAGATGAAAGGAATGTGCTGATTTTCAAATAATAATTATTATTTATAGCAGCCTAATGAAGAACTTGTAAAGGATAAGAGATATGTGTGACGTCTCCCCGCTTCTGAACATTTTACAACAGTTGGCGGAGTCAGGTAATGCAACATTCAGTCAGTGTCGAGAAAAACAGCGAATTTGCACGGGTAGCACTCACTTAAGAATTCGTTCCAAACCTAAAGTGGTGTATCTATATTTTACGGAACAAAGAACGTAGAATTTAGATTATAGATGCAAAAATGAGCTAGGTGATTTATAAACAATTTGTAGCGCGTTGTGGTTAATACTTAATTGATGACGTCATATGATGTCATGATTTGTAGATATGCTACATTGTCTTTACTCCAATACCATCTTGATATCATACAGCAACAAGTCTCAACATAATTAATTTTAAATTCTTATAACCTTATCGAATATTAACATAAGTTAAAAATTTAATTGCTGAGCAATCTGATGCAAATCCATCGTTTACTGTAATTAAGAAATTGTTTCCAAGTTCTAATCTGCGTTCGAATGGATAAGAATTTATTCTTCTCATGCCGATAGATTTCGAGTTACCACACTTATCCAAAACTAAGTAGAAAGATTAATCACCAGCATATAAGTTGTTAATGACCTGGCAACTAGTTGAGTAAACGATTATAACAATGTAGTGATTTTATTGAAGAGGTTAACGTTATGATAAAATTATTAAAGATTAATAACTAGGCAGAAAGTTACACGAAAATGCCAAAAAAATCATTAACGAAACAATTGGAAAAATTAACTTAATTTGGACTCTTAAGAACTTGACCAGATAAATTACTTTCAATAAAAATACAAATACGTTAATTTCCTCTCGACACCTGCAGTGTGAATGAAGAAGAGTAAAGGTGAATTTGGTATTGATAAAAAAAAAGCATGATGGGAACTTTATGAGAAAAGTATTGACTTCTCCCCTTAGCGAGAATAAAATGTATGGCGTTAGATTTTATTTAATAACTCCTTTTCTCAGAAACATAACGATTTATTTGAATACCTATTTTGAGTCAGTTTAAGACTTTGTGTACACTGCAAAAATATTAGACAAATGTTATAATTATCCATAAAATAGAGCTTTTACACGCTTTGCAAGCGCCTACAGGGAACAGACAGAAGACCAATAATTTATCGGATTTTAATTGTGATTTTATTTACACTTTTTTTTTTCAGAATAATTTATTGATATTTACAGATGTAATTATATTACATCAAGTAAATCTGCTGTATGAACAAAAGACATGAAAAAAAAAACACTTGTGAAGAAACTACCCATTGATAGCACTCCAATAAAGTTCTATAGTAGAACTTCTTTTCAGACGCCTCGAAGGATAGGTTTCTAGTTTGGGTCAAATCAGCAACATATGGGATATTAAGATCATGATGGATGAGTTTGTTTGTGACCTAATAAAGAGCATTGAGGACTTTACGAAGGATTTTGGACTGTAAGGATTGGATACGAGATGATTGAATTGTTTAGCAGAGCCCCAAAGCTCACCTCCGTATGTCCAAATAGGTCTGATAACTGTCATGTACATGAGTCTTTTGTAATTAATTGGGAGCTTTGAACGTTTGCCCAGTAAATGTTGAAGTGGGCGGAAACGTCGAGCAGTTTCTTGTCTTTTCAGTCGTGTATTAGGAATTTACACTTTTAAATTATTAACTGTCAACTATTTTTAATCAACGAATGTGACTTGGTAAAATAAAAGGAGACATTTCATACCGATATCGATGCCTTAGTTCACAAATGAGTTAAGTGCAAATTTTTCAAAAATGGGTTTTGTTAAATAAATAATACTGTAAAGTTGTAATCAGAAAGTGATAGATCATATGTTGATAAAAGATTAATAGAGAAGCTGTGAAGGTTACAAAAATATATTGTGTGCTTATACTTGAACTGTATTTCTTGTGTTGATTTTGACTCCTGTAAAATCTTGTTTTCGGCACTTAACACACATGTGAACTAAGGAATCGATATATCGGTGTTTCTACGAAAGACAGTTCGCAATGATGATTTCATCATTGACATCATCGTCCGGCAGAATAGACCCTACAATGAACTATTGCTTGGTAAAATGATTGATTGTTTCTTGTTAGAGTCTTTTGAATAAATTCGTAGAATCCCAATTCAATAGTCTACAACCGACAAAGGTGTGGTACCTTCCTCTATAATTGTAATGAAAATAGCTTTGTTCACCATATAGGGATTTTAGGGTGTCCCTACATATTTTTTTTTTCAAAATAGTTGTTGCAATAATTTCCCTAACCGAATTTAAAAAAAAAAAATGAGTATTTGAGCGGTTTATACGCTGAGGATTAATAGAGATTTGTATTACAAATTCCTAAAACATTTTATAATATAGTGATAGACAAGCTCCTATTTATTATTTGTCCAATAGTTTGTATATCCTATTTATCAATTAATGTAATTTTGGTATTTTTTCTATAAGTTTTGTATAATTTTGTTCCATTTGCTAGTAACACTTGTATTGCTTAATGTACCCTTTTTTTATGGATTATTAATACAGGCATTAGTATTAACTTTATTGATTTTATTACAGCGGGAGGCAAGTGGGCTCTTGGTTCGGGCGCCACCCCGGTGTTTTCATCCTCTCAGATAGTTTGGGAAGAAATGAAGAAGGCAGGCTCAATGACAGGAGACAGGGTATGGAGGTTTCCTTTGTGGAAGCAATACGCGAAGAGAGTGAGGAGTAAGTAACATTTTTTAAGCGTAGAATTTATTTTTTTGTATCAATAGAAAGATTTTTTTAAAATTTATTTATTGATATTTACAACTGTATTACAATAATACAAGTAAATAGGAAGAAATAAGAAGGTCACGTGGCCATCTTCTAATAGAAAGATAAATTAAATTTTCAATGTTTTCCGTGATTTTTAAAATTTTAGTATTAACTTACATGCAATATGATTTTAGTGTGTGACCACGTGGACTTATGTAATACGGGTAAAGGATTTCCTACTGGCAATTCATGTCTAGCAGCTGGATTCCTGTCTGTGAGTATGAGTAAAAATGTCATGGCTTTAGTAATTTAAATTAATTCCTTTATTCACAGGAAATAAGTAAATATTGAGATTTTTTTTATATTATTTCTAAAAAGACATAGATTGAAATCTAACATATTATTTTTTTAAATGTATTATATTAGCATAAGGAATTTTTCCAGAATAATGTTACCAATTAATTAATCGTACTTTTGCCTAGTAAATACCTACACGATTATTTAATAGACATAATATTTCTAAACCTAAATATGGTAAAATGGTAATTGAAATGTCTCATTATTAATTACATGTAATCACCTCCCTGCCCAACCGTTGTCCATGAACCAGTGCTTTCTCTAGCATGTACTGAACCCCAGACCCTTCACGGGCTGTACATTTTTTTTTTTAACAGCTAACTCTTAATAGGAACTTAAATGCTCTAAGTAAAGTCGGGATTTTTCGTTTTTAAGAATGTAAAATTTATTTATTTTTTTTAATAATCGGGAAAGTAATTAAAAGCAAAGAATTAAGCTCATTAAATCTTGCCGAGGAGACAGGATAATTTACAGGCAACTTGAACAAACAAAATGGCGATATAATACACAGAAAGGTTTATAGGCCTTCTTACAGAATTATGGCTTTTTTTGTCGCTATATAGATATTATAAAATGTTAATCTTTATGAGGATGAAGATTTATTAAAGTAAAATAAAGATGTATCTTTGAATAATCCCCGTACATGCATTCTAACCTTTTTACCCTGACCATAAAGTTTAACCTAACATCATAATAAAAGTTTAATTATTATTCCTTGAGTACAAATAGTTAAAAATGCAACTATTACAAATTTATTTCACTGCATTCTTTTATAATTCTTTAAATATTCGAACAGAATATTATTATAAGTAGTAAATTGTTGATAGATTCTCAAATAAGTTACTAAGGTGCATTACGTGTCTTAGGCAACTTTGATTTACTTTAAATTGCGATAAAAATATTGTCTATTTTAAAAATAATCTTCAGATTTTCAAACCTTTCGAACTCCCTCGAAAAATAATGCATGCCTCACATAAACACATCAAGTCTGCTATGGGCATGATTAACATAAATAATATAAGTGTGATTTAACAAAGATAAATTCTAATGAATACTACAAATGAATTACCTTACTTTCATTTTGGAATGATAATGTTTCTAAATTATTTTAAAAAATACTATTTTTATAATATGGGTTCTACTGGACTATAATTGATAATATTTAATTATGAAGCAAAAAAACCATTCTCCAGTCAGTTTTTCTTTATTATATACTATAAATACGTTTCGACCCCTTCGGTCATTTTCAATTTCTTAAATGTTTATCAGGATTCACATAATATGTCTGTAATTTAACAATATAAAATTATCAACATCAACAACAATAAAACTATAAATAATTACATTAAAATGTCCTAAAAAAACTGCAAATATTCAAGTATAGATACCTCTTATGGACGTCTATACTTTAAAAATTACTAGGAGATACATTTTTCTCCATGGTCATTATTGCTCTGCATTATACTTTGGACTGTACTTATTTTTAAATACCTTAATATTGTTTGAAAATATTATACTATGGTTATCCATAAGTGTGGGCTATTCTTTATTTATTTCTTTTTTAATTTCAATAAAACAGATGAATGTAATTTATTGATTTCATTAGACTTTGAATTTAAAAATAAGTACAGTCCAAAGTATAGTGCAGAGCAATAATGACCATGGAGAAAAATGTATCTCCTAGTAATTTTTAAATTATAGACGTCCATAAGAGGTATCTATACTTGAATATTTTCAGTTTTTTTAGGACATTTTAATGTAATTATTTATAGTTTTATTGTTGTTGATGTTGATAATTTTATATTGTTAAATTACAGACATATTATGTGAATCCTGATAAACATTTAAGAAATTGAAAATGACCGAAGGGGTCGAAACGTATTTATAGTAAATAATAAAGAAAAACTGACTGGAGAATGGTTTTTTTTGCTTCATAATTAAACAAAATACTATTTTTTGATATTTTTTTTTTTAAATTAATGAAAAAAAACATAAGATGTGATAGATAAAATGAACCAAAAAAAAAAAATTAGAAAATACTTTTTATCAGAAAATTTTATTTAAGTAATTAAACCAACTTTACGGATTAAACATATAAAATACAATAGTTTTTCATATTTTTTTTTTCTGAACGCTTGCAATTTTTCATCGATAATAATTTTTCCCGAAAATCATTTAGGCATGTTTAGTTTCACAACTATACCAGAAAGCAATTTATCCAGTAGTGTCATATATCCAATAACTCTTTTACATAATTATATAAATGAGAACACAGATTTCATTTTAAGTAATGTTAGGATCTATCAAATTGGTCGATCATAGTTCAAAAAGTCGATAGAATCGGGGCATTCGGTTTTAGGATAGTCCTGCTCTTTTATCTTTTCTGACCCTCAAAAACTATCAAAATCAATATTCTAGATTTGTATTACTTATTGTTTCTCTGTTCATTTTCTAAATACCAGAGACCAGGCCATAGACCATCTTATTATAAGGGTGTTGAAGAAAAAATGATCATAAGTGTTGCATACTAAATATAATATGTATTGTGCGAGGGCTATTAAGAAAGTAAGGAACGTTTTGGAATTAAAAACAAACCAAGTACAAGAAAAACATTTTATTATACACACGTGAAAGTTGGACTAAAATACCACTTATCAACATAATCACCATTCAAATTCAGGCTCTTATCATAGCGGTGGACAAGCTTTGAAATTCCTGTGTCGTAGAATTCTGCCGCCTGTGATCTCAGCCACTTCGTGACTGGAGTGAACTGAATTTTGGAATGAATGAAATGAAGAAATGGCTAGCGACACAGCGTTTTGACGACGTACAACACGTCACTAAGTGGCTGATATCACAGGCGGCAGAATTCTATGACATATGAATTTCAAAGCTTATCCACTGCTATGGTAAGTGCCTGAATTTGAATGGTGATTATGTTGATAAGTGGTATTTTAGTCCAACTTTCACGTGTATATAATAAAATGTTTTTCTTCTACTCTGTTTTTTTTTTAAATTCCAAAACGTTCCTTAATTTCTGAACAGTTCTCGTATTTGTTGCTGAATTTGTTTTTTATCCCCTAACTATTTATTGCTTTAACTAAAACGTGATCGACTTGAGATTATTTCCAAATTATTATATATGCATTACAAATATATTATTTTTTTCTGAGAACATTTACTTTTACTGACTTCATTTACTAAATACTGATAGCTATTAAATCAGCAAAGTGGATCAATCAGGTTATTTTGAATATTTTTAATTTGCTTCGTCAGTATCTACATTTTATTGTCAGTAACTTTTTTTTAAAAATAATTATTGTAGATAAGCATCTACTGTAGTAACTGTTATCTTCTGTACATAACTTAAATATTTATCGAGACAGTAATAAAAAGTTTATAACATGAAAAAAGATGTAGTATGTAGTGTTTAACAAAAACTAACCCTTCGACTATTAAGTAAAATAATGGAAATAGGTCAAGTTAAGAAAAAGGAATAATATTCATGAATGGCACTAGCATCGTATTGAAAAATAAGGTTTTTATGGAAATGAAACAATTAGTAAATACAAGGAATATTTTGTTAATTTAAATTAATGGACTTGGAGAAAGGAGCGGTTTATCGCTTGCATGCTACATTACTTATTCCCTGCCTATTAAATTTGTATCTGAATATTTGACTTTGTAATTATTCTAAATGTTTCCAGACTTTTTTATCTTGAGGCTTTGAACTTGGACGGATTATAATAATGAAATATTCCTTCATTCAATTTTACCAAGTTAAGTAATATATTTAGGATAATCTGTTTAAACAAAAAACTATTAAGAAGCAAGTAAACGGAAAGGGTTTAATGAATAAAATATTAGTTATATTATTTTAGGTAACTAGTGTTTACTTTACGTTTATTATATAAGGTTACCACAGAATAATCTATATCAGTTAAGCACATCTTGGTATTCATAATAGAATATAAAAGAGATGTAATTTATGACTGGTTCTGCTGGGTTATAGCATACATTTTTATCAGGAAAGTCTTTCTTAAATTGATCGGTTTTTACATTTCTTTTTTTAAAATAATAATAATAAAAAATATGTATTTAAGAAATTATTCAAATGCCATTTGGCACATATTTTTCGTTTCTAAAGTTCCAAACGCCTATATTACCCTTTCCATCGAAAAGTTTATATTTTTTCGGATAAGTTAGTATAAAAAAAAAAACAAATCAAAAGGCATTGGTGCATTCATTTCAAGACACTTAATTATTAAGTGTATCTTTACTTACAGTCGGGGTATAGACCTATGAAATTATCAATTAATCAGCAATTTAAACGGAGTAATGGATAGTCATGCAGAATTCCAAAGAATGTATATGTTACCGGTAACTTTGATGCAAAAATAGAAAGAAAAAACAGTCTAGAAGAAAATAAGGACAGATTTTGTGGGGGGGTTTCCATCTTTGTAATCTACGCATCAATCTCAATTTGGGTGAAAGAGTAATTCATTTTTCATGGTAGATTTTCACATAAATCCTTATCTTCCTCTAAAAAAACAAACACAAATATATCTTTCCTCTTTTTCTCTAGATATAATTAACGACATCGGGAAGAAACTAAACTGTTTTTAAAAAATGACATCTTGGAGGAATACGGCATACGACGCCACACAAAAACCTAATTACATTATCGAAATTCTGAAAAATATTTTGGACTCTCTATTGGAACATACCATACTAACATATTTATTTTTAGTGTAGTCGATTTTTAATATCAAAATTATATAAAATTATTCAAAACTTGGTATTCTTCTCCAAAAGAATACACTCATTTCAGAGAAATATATTGTTAATTTTTACGAAGAGCATGAGATGGTGATGACCTGAACTAGTGGAAATTAAATTAGGCCGATGTGCTCTTTGTCACTAACTAGACTAAATTGACGTAAAGCTCTGAAAGAGGTTAATGTAGACACGCGCGATCTCCAAGGAGAGGATCATGTGAAGTGGAATATCATGTACACGCCTCACATATGCATAATAGAATATTAAGATTTATGCATGTTCGTGTGATAATGACTCTGTTTTTGTTGGAAAATAATTAATACGAATTGTCTTAATTTCAGGAATATTTAAATATGTTAGCTTATCTTATGATTTCTTTTTTATGATTCTTCTTGATGATATGCTATGAATCGTAGCACCATACCAGAAAATCACTTACTAAATAATTATTATAGAAAATATTAATGTAGTTTGATTTATTTTTTATGGCCTTGGATTACCATATTCTACTAACTTAATGAAAGTAATTTATCACAATAAATATAATAAAAGAGATTTATAAAAAATATATTATTTAAACACTTTTTTTTTAAGAACAATATATATTTCAAATAATTGTAAATCTTACTTTCTGCCGTTGTGAGGATTATACAGTTAAAAATCGGTTATTTAATACTCTGCTCACATTATATTATTGTAGAAAGTGTTATGTAATTCATTGCAAATTGATATTATTACTTAAAAATTATTTTTATATTATAAAGATTATTTTAAAATTGTCCATTATATTAATATAAACACGAATATTTTACGATAGAAACCCAGATCTGAGTTTTTCATAAATGTTTTTATATGATTAAATGTCAACATTTAAATATTTTCTTGAATAATATTAGTCGACCAAGTGTCAGTTAGCCTCAAAACTTAACCTTGCTTTAAGCCCTGAAGAAGACCCGCAATGTTGGTCGAAACGTTGACTTTCCAATAAACAGCTCTCCTGTTTATTCCTAATAATTAATATTTGCTCCCTATTTAAGAGAAATATTTTTAACCTCCACCCGGACCATTTTCTTCCATAACAATTTAAATATGCTTTGTGCTTTATTTTATCCTCTAACTTGGAATATTTTTTCATTCTGTATAAAATTTGTTATTCGCTTCATGCCATTTATGAAGTTGTTTCAATATTTTGATAATAGAGGTTGTTCTGATATTTATATAATTAATCAATCTGTCAATGTAAACCTTTTCGGAGTCTCTAACCTTGGGCCATCAATCAATAAAAATAGGGATACATCTTAAAAACTAATCGAGCTTCCTCCAAGCCAACCAATTCATCAAACCTTTTTCCCATACGATAGTAAAAAGAGGTGACAGGATGCTCCGGAATAAATCGGAATCCTAAGGAGAGATCTCTTGTCACACTACAGCTGTCGCACAAGTTCCCACATTGACTGTTTACAAGTGTTTTTGTGATTTTTCAACACGTGATATTTTTTTTACAAAAGTGTTCGTATAAATTTAAGTTTTAAACATTGATTTACTAATACCTCCTCCATTTAATACATAGTTGTCTTCTGCGATAGCTTTATTAAATCAGATTCGATTTTACCTTAGTAGTATTCCGATTAATTAGGTAGATGAAGTTATAATTTTTGTATATATATCATCCCTGCCGTCGCAAAGTTTAGAATGTGAAAAACACAGTTTTCGTTTTCGACTAATAGCAGTTGCTTTAGGATTGATATAAAATTCATATAGAGGCATCTATCAGTCACAAAAACAATGTAAAACGATTGTCATTGGTTTGACTATAGGCACTAATTTTTATTGAACCTTGAAACTGTTTTTTTTTTTAATTTTCCTCAAAAGTAACGATTTTCGCATTCGATAGTTGGAAATGGCAGGGACGATATATTCATCTAATAATATGTATTATTCATTTTATTTCTCAAGGAAGAGCTTCTGCAAATTAGCAATTATTCCAAAATTTCTACTTACTTTATTTATTATGTTAATATTCCCTTTCTTTGGTGGGTTTCCAATCATTTTAGTTTACTAACGGTTGGTCGCTAGATTGCACAACATACTGTTAGTAGATTGTTTAGCGGTTAGCTGTTGTGTGCCTCCCTTACTCCAAAACTATTTTTTTTTTTAATTAAAGAGAAATCTTTTATAGGGATTTATTCCTTCACGTTAATTACCGTAACAGGTGTAATTGACTTCTTTTTTTTTTAAATGAACTATGTAGGAATATAGTCTTCAACAAATAGAGTGCATGGACTGGATTAGTAGAAAATATATTTTTAAATTGGAATAAAATCGACAAGGAATTAGAAAAAATGGGTTCCTATTCCCCCTATATATAAATACCTAAATATATTTTCATAATTATTAAATATAAATATAAAACTGCTTACTAGGGTAAAAGTTGGATTACTTTAGGCAAATCAAGTATGAACTTTACCTGGTGGTCCAGATTTAGTTATCATTTGATTAAATTATTTTTGATTCAGGGGTAAATATTGATTTTTTTAAATTAGTACAAGCTGTATCAAAAATTATATGATTTTTCTATTCAACCGAAAATTTTAATATTGAGTCATTCATTCAAGTAAGTAAAAAAACCTTTTTCCAGTCAAACATTTTTTCTTAATTGAAAAATACGTTTTAACTTCTTCAGTCATTTTCAATTTTCATCTCTTTTAAGTCCATTTATCATTTAATTTAAATATTTTTTTTACTTATAAATTTGCACATTTTTAACCTATATAAAAAGAATAATCAATAAATACATAATTATATAAATTCGTCCTAAAATACTGAAAATAAGTATAGATACCTTTTAGTAGATTGTCAAATAATTTAAATTTTTCTTTTAATATTTGGAGTTTGCAATGTACTCCATTGTCATTATTAACATTTATGAATTGAACTTTGGACTGCTATGATAATTTATATTTAAATAATATTTTAATTTGTTTTCTCCTTAAAATATATAAGTATCATGAAAGGTCAAATAATATAAATTAGTAATTTGTAGTCTATATTGATCTATTTTCTCTCTTTTATTTATTTTATATTTATTTTAAAATGTTAATAGTATGAATATTAAAAATTGGAAAAAAAACTAATGTTCTGAGGTTCTTGAGACAGGTTATGTTATCTGTGTTATTTAATAAGTGTAGACTTCTATAAAACCACTGAAGTTTTGTGTATAAAATTAAACTATCTTAGAAGGATACAAAGGGACGATTGAATTGTATGTATTGAAAAAAACTGTAATCAAAACTTGTTACATAATTACAAGAGTTACCAACCTAGTATAAGCAATATTAAAATAGATAATGTGGTAAATGATAGAAAGGAATCTAACGAAATAAGTAAATTGTACTCATCAGTGATTTTAAAGTTAAAAATGAAATAAATAAATATAGAACTCCCAAATAATAATAAAGTGTGTTCCGCCTTAAATATATACTGTATAAAGAGGCAACGAGCTATCATAGAATTAAAATATAAGCCTATCTTATACTTTATAAGTGGAAATTCAAACCCTTAATAATGAAAAAGAGGACTTTATCAAAGACGTCCTTATTTATCTAAGCGATCCTCTCTCCTCCTTCCTTCCTTCCGTAGTTATGAAAGGAGTATGGCGGCTGGTCTCAACCATATCTTGTCTCTTAGTAATAGCAGTGAAATGTGTCTTCCAATCTTTATTAAAATAAATAAATAAAAAGGCAGACGGCGCAAGTGGATCAGAAGTGTTAAGTGAGACATTCCTAATAAATTACTTTCCAATAAGCATAATAAAAGATTAAATAAAAATAAAATATATCAAATAAAAAGTATTTATAAAAATAAATGAGTTGCAACGAAATATATTTAAAAAAGAAATTAAATAGGTAGTCATGAGGACTGCCAGCAGAAGTTAAAACTCAAAACTTTGGAATAAATGCGTTCTTTTTTGAATTTATAAATCAATTGTTGTCTGAAATATTTAAATTGCAAATTTTAAAATTTAAATTATTAGCGTTTTCACATATACTGACACTACTGACAATTGTTATATATATTTTTATGTATTTTATATATTAATCAAAACATATGATAGGCTGCTCAATAAAAAATATTAGTTTATTATTTATATATTGTATTGGTATATACATAGATTTTATTATAATTTTTAGCATTATTATGATAGTTTAGTTCAACAATGATTGTATGTTTTTATATATAAACAGTTTTAAAAAGATTGAGGTGATTTAAAGTTTTAGAACAGCCCCCCTAAAATATAAAAATATATGTAAAAACATGATGATGATAAAATCAAATTGAAAAAAAATCTACATAATGCATATCCCCACCTCAAAAACATACAAACACAATCTATAAAAAACTATAAACTATCATAAAATTTTAAAAATAAGCCTCTCTTATATTTCTTAAGTAGAGTTGTATAGTCAGTTAGTCAGGTTAAAATTACAATCGCCTGTGTTTGAAAGTGGAAAAAATGATGATTGATGATATTGAAATTCTGGAGTGGAATAGAAGAAAAAGCTATTACAAATATTCGCTCATTGTTTTTTCTTAAGCAAGCCCTACAAACGCTACAAATTCTACAAATAGCATATACATATTTACAGTATACAGTTTGAATTGTTGAACATGTGCATTCATATTAAACAATCCGAAGTATTCGTTTTACTAAATTTCAACTGATTTATTTATTCACATAAGGGGTATTTGTTAGGAACAGTTTATTCCCATGAAAACAATTCACACATTATTTCGACACTTGTCGACCCATTTCAACTTTGCATTCTATGCTTGATCACCATGTATTGTATTTTAATTTGTAAAGGAATGTAATGTAGGCTAGGCTAGTAGTCTGATTTAGTCAAAATTGAAGTAAATAATTAGATATTTATTTGGAAATTTGGTCAATGTATTTAGATACAAATATTTAAGAATATTTCTTGTAGTGGCAATATCCCCAACCCCTCCAATTAGGTTCATGGTGCTTCGAGTGCTATTGTTGATTCTTGAAGTATTTTCTTGATGAGCTAAACTTTAACAGCATAAGACCGCAAGTTCTTTATCTTCTTAACCCTCCACTTCTCGTGAATACTTCTATTCAATTTATTTATTTTTTCCTATTTTAAATTCAAATTTAGTTTTTTTTTTTTAAACAAGTTTAAAGTTCAGTCGTCCCTGATTCTCTTTTTATAAACTGATATATTCAGAATACTTTCAAGACTTATTTTACAAAATATTTAGGTAGCATAAAATTACTGAGGTGATATTATCAAAAACAGCAAAAACGAAAAAATTATTTAAAAAATATATAATATTTTATATTTTTTACATGATAATTCCTTTTTCTTTTTTAAAAACGTGTTATGTGGTAAAGGAAAATGAGGGATTTCATTCGCGATGTATCTCTGAATAAAATATGAATGGATGATTATGAACTAAAAATAAATATGTCTAAAGTGCAGTAATAAAAAAAAAAATGTTATCTGTAGAATTCGCCATGACGTTTTGTCCCTGAGAGGTTGATTAACCTCTTATTCTTTATCATGATTATTTTATTTGGTTTTAATTTGGTTATAATTATTGGTCAATTGTTTTGATTTTTAAGTATTTTTATTTTAAAGAGAAAAGATATGCCCCGGCCCGGATTCGAACCCGGATCCTCTTTCTCTCCGTAACAGAGAGTCCAAGAGGTCCTCTGTTCGTGTCAGAGATCTGGGGTTCGAATCCGGCAGGGGGAATACCTTTGTCTTAAAAATAATAATGTATTTGTATGTGTGATTACGATTTGTTAGGCTCAAATTTAAGATAGGTACATTTTAAAAAATAATTGTAAAAATATAGTATTTTACCTGAATTAGTTAAAATAAGTTAAGCTATCACATTAGTTCATATCGTATAAATATAGTTAAAGCTTCATTTATGTTCATACGAATCAAACTTAAACCTAATTGGAAGGGGAAATTCTGAAGAGAAAATATGACATTGTAAAATAAAATTAAAGATAATAGAATTTAAAAAAAAAAAAAATAATCCCTTAAAATCAAGTTATAGTAGTTTGACCAAGAGAGCTTTTATTTAGCATTGCTGAGAATGGTAGCGAATAACTGAACATATTTGATGCTGATATTGTAAGTTATTTTTATCATATAAAAATAATTTTTTGATCAAAACGAACAGAGCAACCTAAAATAAGTGAAAGTATTTCTTTATATCACTTAAATTAGGGGTGGCCAACCCGCATGCGGCCCATTTTAAACATTTTTGCGGTCCGCGAGTTTCATCATATTTTAACAAATATTGATTTTATAATGTACCAAGTTGAGAAAGTAAAATGTATTAAAAAATTGCATTATGTATGCATGCAGGTACTACAAAATTAACTGTAGAAATCATGAGATAAACTATGATGAAGTCACTATTATGATTTCAAAGTGGGTTTAGTACCATTGTTTTTATATTCTCCATGTTTACATGCAATAATAATTTATTATGTTGCAATTTTTCAATCGGTAAAAATGTCCAAAGTCTGCCTAAATTTGATATTGGGATATAATTCTATATGCTGCTGAAGGCTATAAAATTCTATATGCTAAATGCGGAGTTAAGATTCATTTTCTATGTTGCCAGTAAAATCATCAGGTTGGCCATCCCTGGCCTAAAGTACAGTCTAACAAGATCTATTTAGATTTTTTTTAAAATTAAAATAATAAAATTAATAAAAAATAATAAAGAAAAATTTCGTGAAACTGAAAGCGCCTTGCCGTCATTAACAGTTGATCATTACATCACACTCAATAGTATTTACAATTTGATTGATATGTTTTTTGACATTATGACGATGGAAAGTCGAAGTATTTTAAATTACAGAGTATAAACTGACAAATTAAAAGTGAAACTGACAGCAACTTGCTTAAACAATATTGTATTTAATTGCTTAAGAAATGAGATTGCTTGGAACAGAGTACTTATTCTAAGAGCATCTGGGTTACATTCACATAGCCTGAAGTGGGCAAGTCATGCTAGCGCAGGAGTAATGAGGATGATGTTGGGTTGTCTGTCGCTGCTTGGCTCCGGTCTTCAGCGATAATGTCTCGGCTCACGTTTTGAGAAAGATAATTAATTGGAAAAAATAATTAGAATTTCAATCTGAAAAAAAAAACCTGTACCACTCCAACCTTTGAAGGGTCTTAGGTTTAGTACGAGGTAGAGACTATAATGTTTCGTGGAGAATGGTTGTGCAGGGAGGTGGTTTGTCCTAGATCACGCCCAAACTTCAAATTTTTCTCCCTATTTTGGGTACTCACAGGCTGGGTGAGCTGCAGGAGGGTCCTAGATGTCTGCCCAGGAGCGGAATTTGAATTTATTTTTAGTACCAGATGTGTGCTTCCTTAACTTTTATAACTTCTTGTACACGATTTGGCATAGAATCAAAATGTTTTTTACAATTTTCTGTTATTTGCGTGTCTCTAAACCACGTCTTAATTATTGCCTCAATCAGCTTTGTTTTTGTTGTACAATAAATTTTTTTTAAGTCTTTCTTTAACTAGAGCCTACAGATTTTCGATTGGATTGATAGGTACCTGGCCATTCAAGGCATGTATTTTTTTTGTCTTTGAAATATTTCATCATCACCTTGGAAATATGACATGGAGCTGAATCTTGTTGGAAAACTGCTTGACCGTTGGCATCAACTTTTCTTAGCTCGGCTTCCAATCTTTGTTCTAGCAAGTCTTTGTATTTTTGTGAGTTCATCATGCCTTCGATCGGCACAAGGGATCCAGTGCCTTTAAAAGGAAGCAGCCCAGAACATCTTCTTTAATGGGTGTTTGACAGTTTAATCGAAATGTTGTGTTGTAAGTTTTTCATTTTCGCTTTTTCTGACGAAACGAGATCGCTGTCCTTGTACCAAAAGTGGCTCTCATCTGGGAACAGCACTTTTCTCCAGTCTTTCAACAGTCCAGCCTACACATTTTTTCGCCCAATCATATCGCTTTTCCATAAATAACTGTTTTTTTTTTAGGTCTAATTGTTTTTCTTCCACCTTCAATAAGACGGTGGAGTCATGAACAACAACCCCAGCATGGCGCTAAATCTTGCTTAAGTTCTTGGTTGGTGTTTCTAGGGTTTAATTTACTTTTCCTTATGAGAAAATCTTTATCTCTTGCTGTAACCTTTCCTTTCTTTCCACATTTCCCTTTTCTGTTCACCTCAATCGTCCCAGTTTCCCTTTAATTGCTTCAAAATCTTATTAACAGCTTCCAAACTCACTCCACACTCCTTAGCTATATCTCTTTGAGTCATTGATGTGTGTTCACTCAAAGTAACAATCATAGTGCTTTTTTTTCGGAGAAATATCCATCTTCAAAAATAAGAAATAAAAAACTTTAAGTTTACGTCTGCAAAAAAACTATAGTTCTAAAAAATAACAAAATTTAACGTGCCTGTAGTTTTATTGTGTCTCGTAACTTACTGATTGACAAAACACGAACACAAAATAGCTGCCATTTTGACAAATAAACGTGTTGCTAACTGCGAAAAACAAAAAATTGTATTATTATCACGTATTCACATTAATTCGCACAGTACTGTAATTGAATACTTATTTTGGGGTTCCCTTGTTAATAATAAAAACTTTAGAAATTAACATTTAAATTAGTATAATTCATTCCATTAGTCTCGAAGTGGTAAAGAGGTCTCGTGGGGAAGTTTTAGAGAAGTTCTGAACATATACTCTTATAGCTGATTACGAATTTCAATTCTGCCCCCTCAAGTTCTTCTCGGGAATACAAATAATAAGCTACAAATATTAATATTCTGTGGTATAGTGAGAATTTTTTGCAGCACTAACCTTTACTAAATGAAACAAGAATAAATTATGGCATTCTTTTAACCCATATTTTTTTTATTTATGCCATCCACTATAAGTACTTACTCAGTTATAAGTGAATAAGGGTTTTTTTTTTTTGTAACTTGTTTTCGTAACCTGTTTCCGCTTTTTTTGCAGCAATAATGCTTTTGGAATATGTTTAACCATGTTTCATCAATACCTTGACATATTTTCAACTATCATGGTGCCGATTTGGTTCAGAGGGAAATAAAATCCTACAAAACAAAACTAAAATCGGGTCGAGTAGCTGATAGTCGTGGCAAAGATTATTAATCAAAGAGCAAAAATACAATTTGTTTGTACTATGGGGGTTTTACCAAGTTTAAATCTTTTTTTATTTTTTTTTAATACAGTTCAATAAACATTTTAAAACACAGAAAATATCTCATAATGATAAATGTGATATTCTACATAAACATCCTTAAGTCGTATGGAAAGTGCTGAATTTCTAAAAATAATTGTTTTGTCATTTAAATAAATAAATCTGTTATTTAATAAGCATACACATTTTAATTTTTATCGTTAAATCTGTGTCAATAATAAGGAATGTACTTGCTGGAGTAATTTGAGATAATAACCTAATCAAATGTGTTAATTATTACTTTGATATACGAAATCACCAATCGTAAAAAATTAGTTAGGAAATTGGAATAACTCGGTACAGTCTCTTTCAACATTGACTAATTAGATCTATTAAGTTTTGAGATTGAAATCCTGTAAATTTTTTGTCCTCCGTTGAAAGTTCCAGAAATATTTTATATATTTCTTCATTATTGTTTCTAGCGAATGTCCACATTTTTGCCGTTTGTGGCGTGAGATAGTAAATAAACCACATGGCCCGTTGCGTGTCTAGGAATTCTAGAGATCTCTTGGTTTTCGTGGTACATATTTTATACAAGCCGAAATATAGTGAGAGGTTTTCGGTTCCTATCTAGCCTATTGCGCATATATCACAAATACATTAATACTAATAAAACCTATACAATTTATATTTTTTATTAATTGTTTTAATTTTTAAATATTTTCTCTTCAAAATAAAAATATCTATTTATAATGCAGTCTACATAATTAACATAAACAATAAGCAGGACTGAGCTGATCTTGAAGAACAACATTTAACTGTCATAATTTTAGATTTGAAATGACGTGATTTTAACAAATAAATAAATCTTTGATGATTAATATTAATACCATTAAGAAAATTGCATTCTCAATTCTGTCAACATAAAATGACAGTTTTGAAGAAATAACATAAAAGAAAAATATATTTATTCAAATTAATATGATCTCTTTCCACACGCCGAGAATCGAAATTCGTAGAAAAATTACTCTTTATATTAATTTCGTCATGTAGTGAGGGAAAAAATGAGTGCCTCTGCTAACAAAATCTTTCGGGCCTGAGCTTTCCAAATGTTTAAACAGGCCATTGTGCTAAAAAGGTTGATTATATGTGGATTTTATAAAATTTAATATTAAAATAATTGAAAATTACTTAAACTGAAAAAAATAGTAAAAAGTACTTTTTTTTAAGATGGGAAATATTTATTACTGCTGTTAGATTGTTTTGTACGTTTTACCTTTGTTAGAAGAATGAATTGATATAATGGATTAATATTTATTTAGGAAAATATTTCCTGAAATACTATTAAAATAGAGTTCACTTTTTTGGGTTGCAGAAGTGAGGAATGAAAGGACGCCAAAATTGAGTTCGTCTTCAAAGGCAAATATTGTACTTCATTTTATTCCACAGAGCGCATTTTTTTTTAGTTAGAACTGCAATCCTCTTATGCAGGAATCGCCAGTGTTTTTCGGAGGTTTTATTTCTAAAGGAAATATTTTTTATTATTGGAAATAAAATTATCTATATAATTAAGAAGCGCTTCATGGTATTTTCGTATGATACAGACAGTGAAAATGGAGAAAGGAATCAAAATTAATTCCATTTGGAATAAGTTATTCGGTTGCTGATAACATTACTGCGATGAAATTAAAGATATTCCTGGATAGTATTTTCCAAATCATGCCAAATTATTCAAGTTGAATTTTTTCTTATAATCGTCACTCTATAACGCACACGAACGTGAAACGTGTTGTGTGGCCAGGAATAATAAAATCCAGAAGTATTGGGTATTTGGAAAATGCTACAGTATTTTCTGTTTTCTTCAAAATACTCCTCCAAATAGTAAACTTTTTATGTTCGTTGGATCTTTGACTTTTATAAAAGTAAACGCTTATAAGTCTTCTTTCAAACAAAAATTTTTGTTCATCTCTGTAACATTTTACGTCTTTTCAAGTTCAAACTCGGCCAGAACGGGACCCAAACGGTCAAAGAATCAAAGAGGTCTGGGGCGAAGGCGTATGAGTGAGTGGACTATTCTATGGGGTTCCAGATATTTCGAGAGAGAGACTTGAGCCCTGAAGATAAAAGAGATGCACGAAGTTCTGCCTTTGATGACGATGTGTTTCCAAGCTTTTGGTGGAAGAAAGTATCTTGAATGGTAAAGCATTGAGCAGTGCCACCGTGCTACAAGATCTGGGTTAAAATCCTGACTTCTTCAGTCTAAGTTCTAAAAACAGGACTTCTTCCACGGCCTTCCTTGTCTTCAAGGCTTAAGATCCCTCTCGAAATCAGTGGAAACACCGTTGAACAGTGCACTTAATAATGCTTCCTTCGCCTCAGACATCGTTGGTCCACGGATATAAAGTCAAAATTCCAAAAAATATTTTAAAGTGCATTTAAAAGAAAACATGAAATCATGCATTATTTTCCGGACTACCTTCTTGATAACCAAATTCCTGGTGCGATTACAACGTTAAGCAAATTAAAAACCTTTTCTTTAAAAACTCAGTATGTCGAATTGTATCATCTTTAGCCGAAACAGTTGAGTAATATATCTATACTCCGAATAAACCGGAATAATCGGTAATTGATATATATTATTTGTACATTAATACACGACACCATCTAATGCAGTGTTATAAAAAAAATAGGAGAATCCTTTTATGACTTACTTTAAAGTCTGTGAAGACTTTCGTAGTAAGTACATTTTTTTTCAATTAATCTGACTTGAAAGAAAATGGAAAAAATATGCAGAGCCGGGCATGAATATTTATTAAAGTAGAGAGGTAGCTTAAAGGGTGGGAGTTATGACGACAAAGACCCCAGGATTGATGCCCTCATTGTACTGTATAATCTCCACTCTGTGTTGACAGGAGTTCGTGCCGGACTGCGACTTCGTCCACTTGGACACGGCCGGGACTGGGATGAGGACCCGCGGGGTGTACGCCCCCTACCTGAGGGGCGGCTTCATGACCGGTCGCCCGGTGAGGACCGTGGCGCAGTTCCTCATCAACATGGCCTGTCCTCTCGAAGGCAACAATCCCAAGTGATGCTCATCATCTTCATCACATCAGCAAAGTATTTGTTACATTGAACCAGTATCCAACGAGAACTATGGTGGTTTTATTTTAATGTCTTAAATTCAGTGGTTTTATTGAACAACATTATAAATTTTTTAATATTTCTGTTTTTATATTTCAGTATTAGAAAATAGTGTATTTTTATATAGTAGTAGAAAATAAATAATCTCCAACAGTGGCCTACGGAAAGGAGAAAAGAGGACGACCCAAAAAAAGATGGTTGCAGGTTGAGGAGAGCATGGCAGCGAGGGGGAGGCTGGTCTGACCGAGATCTGTGGAAAGTACTTTTAGATACAAAATCGTTAAAAAAAAAAACTATTAGAAAATAAGTTTATCTATACAATGCTGACCAATGCAGGCATAGCTAATATCATCAGGATAATCTTTCATCCATGTCTACGACCTGAGAAGTGTGAGGAAACACTTTGTAGACCTTGACCCAGTTGTCCCTTGCCTGGACCATTTAAACTCTTGCCAATCCAAATTATTCCTCTTTTAACGAAAGCTTCTTTCTACTTTCCTACTCGTCACGCAGTCTTGGTCTTTTTGGTCTTTTGCGATGCAGCTTGATTCAAGATATCTGGAGAGGAAGACAGAAGCCTTGAAGTCAAAAAAGCCCATGAAAGAAAGATGCGCTTGATGGTTATGATCTCCGAGCTTTGGTGGAAAAAAATCACAACTGTTCGAGAACTGGCACAGAAACTTGAATTCAGTAAATCAATCATTGAAGACCATATCAAGCCGATTGGAAGGTGAAAAAGCTGAAAGTTGACAGTAATTCTTCCAAGGACTTCTTTGTCTTCAAGGCTCAAGTCACCCTCTTGAAATCTTCGCAACCACCGTTTAACAGTGCACTCACTTATACCATCTTCACCCCAAACTTCGTTGATATTTCAGGCCGTTTGGGCCCCGTTCTGGCCGAGTTTGAACTCGTAAAACATAATTATGCGAAAATGCTTTGACATCTTAATGAAGATTGAAATCTTTCCAATTGTCAAACTCTTACAGAGGTATTCAAGCTTTTTTAAAGAGGATCAATAAGTTTTTACATTTGTAAAAATGAAAGATCGTACAAACAGAAACAGTTTGCTGTTTAGAGAGGGGTATTTTTAAAAAACATAAAATCCCACATTACTATACAATTACGGAAAAGCCTATAGATAAACTAAAATTTAATAAGACTCTAGAAAAATAAGTTATTTTTTATTGAAATGTTTCAACAACACTCACTTAATGCAATTAATATCTACACATATGTTTGATAAGTCCGCGATTTGATAAGTGTATTTTTCCAGTTCACCGGGAGGCAAGTTTAGGAGCTATACACATGAAAGAACAATAAACCTCATGAGTAATCTCTCACGAACGGTCTTGTTACCTTAGCCATGGTTCGCAAGGTCGATTGAGAAACTTAAAGTTGTTCAATTGACCTCCTTTAATAAGTTCTATTAGTCACGCATACACAGAAACAAACTGTCATTTCGTATCACTTTAGGTTATCAGCACATAACAAAAGAGTAGGTTTTTGCAGTAATCGCGAGCTGATTGGTTAATTGCAGTGGTTTATGAGCGTGTATCAGGATGTTGGGAGCAGCGATTAGCCTTTGCAACCGGAAACACGCGAGCTTACAAACAATCCACTTAAGATGACAGAGACACTCATCAACCTACCCGACCTTTTTAAATTCTAACATTGGTGGACGTTGTTTCCTCTTCACTGGAACGTAGATTACATCGTTAGGCGGACTTTCTTGACATAGAATAGGCTTTGACGGAGTCTGGCACTAATTCCGTCCATTCCTACCCTCTACATACTTTCTCATTATACAATCCTAACTCAATAACAAATCATTCAAATAATAATAATGCCTATTCCATCCCTCTTTTCTCAATCTGCTGATGTTCCTCAAGATAGTATCCTCGGCCCTATTCCCTACCCAGTTTATACAGCTGATTTCCCAACCCGTCCTAATACTATCCTTACCAAGTATGTAGATGATATATTTTACTGTGTATTGACAGTCAACTCTATTACAGTTATTGCATCCCGAACTCTTCAATCCCAAATCAATGACCTTTAAAATTGGTGTCAAAACTGGAAGATTAAAATAAATTCCTACAAAGTATCTTATATACAAAGTATCTGCAATTCCATATCACTGACCTTGAAGAATGGCGTCAAAACTATAGGATAAAAATAAATTCCCAAAAATACCGTCAAATCACGTTTACACTTCATCGGAAACCGACGACTTCTTGTCCTCCAGTATCCTTTAATAATATACCACTGACTATTGTAGGAAATATTATTGGATTACATCTTGAAAAACGTTTAACTTGGAGCCCTCACAACACAAGAAACTGCTAGCCGTTTCAGACTACTGCAGCACTTACTAGACAACCGCTCCAAACTTCCACTTAATTACAAAAGCGTTTTGACTAATATAAAACCTATTTGGAGTTACGGAGTAGAACTGTGGAGGTCCTCTAGTATTCCTCTGGCATCCAATCCTTACAATCCAAAATCCTTAGTAAAATCCTTAATGCTCCTTACTTTGTTACGAATAAAATCATCTATAATGAACTCAATGTCCCATTTATTGTTGATTTAACCCGAGCCCGATACCGATTTGTGACAAACTTTATCCCTACTCAAATCCACTAGCTAGTTTCAAGCTGCTTCATTACTTAATGACTAAAAAACATGGTAAGATAATATTAAACTTAATATACAATGCTAATTCAAGAGTTGAAATTAAAAAAAAAAATGTAATACATGAGTTAAAATGTTAAGAGAGTGGAGTGAAATTTCTGAAACATAAAGAAGAATAGAAAGCATTTTAAAAATAATAATTAATTAAAAAGAAATACAGCCTTTATCGCTCTATTTCGGTCTAGACGAAATTCACTGTAACGGATGGTCGGCGTTCTACAAAGGTTTTACTGTAGCTTTGATGTAACAGTAATGGTCACTTTGTCAAGTGAATCGCTGTAAATGGTCATTTCCGGACAAAGGAATAGGCACGGGAGGACGCTTAATGAAAAACGAATAAAAATCAAAATCAAAATAACATTTAATTGAGTAGGTGAGGTGCAAAACTCGTTCGTTCCATTTTTTTGAAAAAACTTTCTCATTTCATACTTAGTTACTTTTTTTTTGTTATCATTAAATCAGTAATTTTTTTCATTCCAAGCGCACTTCCACAGGGAAGCTGTACCTTTAGAAAGCAAAAAAAAAATTTTTTTATCTGGTCACTCTACGAGAGGAGGTAAGTTTTTTGAGTTTCCTGAAAAACGTGTGCCTGTGGAACGAACGAGTTTTGCAACTCACCTCCTCAATTATATAGGTATTTTTTGTTTGTTAAATTCTTTGACATCCAAATTCCTAGAATTTCAGTTTCAATGTGGCTTCAGCCAAATCAAGAAGGTCAGAAAAGTCTTGTGAACTATGGAAGCATTTATGGAATTACATGTTGATTTGATTGTTGATTCAACATGTTCAGGAAATAAAAGCATTTTAAACGTTTTTGTTTTTTTTAATAGCACTGACAACGAAAAAGATAACACTGGAGAATCGAATTTATAGCTTAGTTCAGTTTCTATTAAATAGACAGACAGTTCTGCAAGATGAATAAGAATACAGGTATGAGATGAAAATAGTTGACTGGATGATCTAATGTAAAGGAGATAGTTGGGGGGTGCAGTAAAAAAAAAAAAAACACTGAATAAGTTTATTACTTATTCTGTGTTTTTTTTACTGCACCCCCCAACTATCTCCTTTACATAAGAATACAGGTACTTCATAAAAGTAATAATTGGGCTAGAACGTCCCTAGCTTCCATGTTTAAAAATTATGAGTATTTTGTGTAAGTGATTAAATATATCTTCATTATTAATTTATTGTTTATTTTTTTATTAGGTAACCTTTACAACTTTAGACATTTTCGCTCTTGGTTTGGTTTTAAAAAGGTAGTCATTTAATGTAAAACGAGGGGGAATGACGAGGTAACTCGACTTTATTTTCTTAAAATTCGGTAACTGCGGTTTCTAATACATTTTTCAATAGCGAACAAGGTGGTCATCATAGAAAAAAAAGGATTCAAACGGCTCAAAATGCATTTCCATAAATGAGAAAAACTAGTTCATCCAAATGGTGCCTGGGGAAGAACTAGCTAAGGTGACTTCCATTAGTTGCTCGAGCCCCTCAAGCATCCTCTTCATTGTCAGGTTGAAAGGACCAGCGATCCGCGTAGACTTTAATAAAAATAAGATTCTGATTCCGAGATTAACTTCACGCACCTTTTCCCCTTAGTCTCCATATCTGAGTTATTACTCTAAATGAGAAAGCTTATTTAAAAACGAGCTATTTGTTTATATTTCATGCGGTAAATAAAGTTTTTCTAAATAAGAAAAAATCATTTCTGGAGTGTCTGAAGTATCTAAGAAGATTTCATGATATAAGTTAATGATACGTAATGTACCTAGACTAACATGATAAAGAACTATATAGAGGAACGAACTTATTAAGCCACTGATATCAAAGAAGTCACTTTCTATCGGCAGTCTCTTCAATCATATTTCTCTCAAATTGCACCTCCGACGTCAGCGGATGCTACAGAAGGACAGAGGCAGAGGAAACGGCCATTTGGACCAATCAACTATTAATACTGGACCTCCTCTGACCATTATAAACCGGAAGAGCGGTCCTTCTTAGAAGCTGATAGGAGAAATCTCTCAGCTTCTTAATTCAGGTCATTACAAATGATCTAAAGGATCAGTCTCAGCTGTAATGCACAATCCTATAAAACAATTCCCATATTCCTTGTTTATTTTAAACGTACTAAAATCCAATAATAGAAAAAATACTTACCAGTCACCTTAGATAAGTACTTGAGTTAAGTCGCCTCTTTCCATGAATGTACTTGACAATTAGTCGCAAAATAAAACCGACATACTAGTAATGAGTAAAAACTTTGGATGCCTGTAGTTTCGCGACAGACCAATTTATAGGCTTCATTCGATATTTAATAATTAACGTAATCACAACGCTGGCCTATAATTTTATCAAGTTTATACTAAATTCGTTTTATTCTCCATTTAGGTGAAATATAATTGTAGTTTTAAGTTATTTACTTTAAAATGAGTAAATACCATTCAACTCATGCTCATCGTTGGCGGTAATAAATTGGTATACACTATGTTTGATTTTTAATTATGGATAGTAATATTATAAATATTTATTTCAATCAATGCACAATATTTTTTGTTAATCTGTCCGTTGCTAATACAAATCTATTAGATGATTTACTAATACATGAGCATGCAACATATAATTGCCATGGGAGAAACATGGATATTTTAAGTCCAAACCGCAAATGGACATTGTCTGTCCTTGAGACCTGTTGATGGGTATAGCAAAACCCAAACATATATCAAATTGAAGTCTTTTGAACGGTATTATGGGTTCTGATGATATTATTGAAATACGTTCCAACATGACGATTTCTTCTTTAAAGATTCCTGTCAACATGGCTGCTTCAATAACAATTCCAGTAATATTTTGTATGACCAAACGTGTACCATTGCATAATTTAGGTAGATTCAAATTACGCAGAAGAATAATAGGTAAACCATTATTCAACCGAAGATTGCAAACTTGGATATAAACTGTTCAGATGTGCCCTTACAACATACCAAAAATGCAGCATTATCAAGCGCCACTGCTACGATCGACGCTTAATCAATAATAACTCCGAAAATTTCATGGTTTTCGGTCGTTAATCGAAATAAAATATAGCCTATATTTTAAGTTGGACAATGTTACGCATCTGTGCCGAATTTCATTAAAATCGGTCCAGTAGTTTCGGAGATTAGCCCGGGAAAACATCGTGACAGGAGATTTATATATATATATATAAGATTCCGGTCATTTGATACATGATAGGACTGACCTCAGGTTCTATTAGACCTACAGATCTGCGGTTGGGCTCAAATTGTAGAAAAGAAATCTTCTTTAAAAAAGGTCGATTACGTTTTTTTTTAGACAAATAATTGTTTTTTTTTTTCTAGAAATTATTGAAAAATTTTTCAAATCCAAAAAAAATAAAATAAGAAAAAAAAGTTGGTAGAAACCTTCCCTAGAGTGTACTGAACTACTTCCCAAAGTTTCATGACAATCGGATGATTGGTGTAGTAATGCATAAAGTACAAACACACATACATTCATTTTTATATATTTAGATTATATTATTTACAATTTGCCTGAGGTCCTCGAACTAAGCTTCTTCCCGAGGAATGAGGGCAAAGCAGGGTCCGGAAGGCCCCTGCCCAATTTCCCAGCCACGTCACTGGCATTAAACGCCAATGAAAGCTAGTTAACTATGCCCTATTATTTTAAAATAATGAAATAGCAAAAAAAAAGCTAAATATTTATTTCGATTTTATACGTATTTCTATTCAATCAAATACATTTTTATTCTGTTTACATACATCAATATGAATACTTTAGTATAACGAATCCAAAAATAATTATATCTAAAAGGCCAGATATAGAGGAATGTGACCTAAGATCATCCTCCGTATGTGGCCGATATAGAGCCATAAAATCATGCGCCACATAGAATCAAAATAGTGGATGATGATGTCGAGTTCTGAGGATCCTTTTAGGGTTGCCAGAGCGTTTAGTATCAAATTTAAATAAAATGATTTATTTCAATAAAAGAAAATCAGCCAAGTAGTTAAGGAGATATACAGTGATAAGCGGACGCAAGTATTATTGTTATTCAATAATTTGGATTACACATATATATAATAAATTCCTTATATAATAAATAAATATATCTATATATATATATATATATATATATATATATATATATATATATATATATATATATATATGACACATCTCTTCATAAACACTTTCATTTTTATAATCCCAATTGAAAACAATAAAGTAGAATCCGAAAGACGATGTTTACCATAACCATGAGCGAAAAGTAGATTCTATAATGAAGCTATTAGAATGCCATATAAAAAGCTTCAAGGTGAACCAGCTAAAATGCATTGCTTAACCTATAACAACATCTCAACATCTTACTCTCTTATTTTTCAATGCCTCCGACAGCAAACACGTCTCAAAGTTTCTTCTGTTTCTGAAAAAGAAAACTGTTTTTAATTCTTGCAAACAATAATGCTACCAACTTGTGATCAAGTACTTAGGAATTAGACCATCCCATTACCCATTGTTTGCTAAGAGCGGGGGGGGGAACCAAATCATTAATATTTAAATGTTTGCAAATAATAGTGATTACGTTACATGAAATCTAAGATGGAATACAATATGAAAAGGAGAAATGGATAACATAACATAATAAGAGAAAAATAACAATAACAGACAAATTAGTGGGAATTATTATAACATAAATAAAAGAAATTACTTAATTAGAATAACACACAAGCACCTTAACATCAATAGCATTGTGTTTAGGTCAATGCAATATATTCAAGTAAAAAATAAAATGAAAAAACACATCATCATTTTTACTCATAATATTGAAACGCCACATATTCCATAAAATTTTCTTAAATATATCTACGAACAGATATGTAACTTCATATATAAATATAAAACTAATTCATAATACAAACTACAACTGGGATTTTAATAGAATGAATAAAAGTTGATGTGAAATAAATTAGCATTTCTGATGGTTTATGAAACAGTTACATACCACGGATCAATGTTTTTATATTAATATTTACATTATATCCAAGAGTACCTAAATTTGCAACTTTAATTATATTTTACTACTTTAAATGTAAGTAAAAGTGTCATCATAGTGTTAGACAAATACCCATATAATATAAATACATGTATATTACCAAACATAAATAATTGCCCTATATATTTATTTCCAGCGGATACCATCTTATAAACTAAGCATTCAGTTTGAGATATTGATTACATGCAATAGCGTATTAATAATAAGTTGATATATTATATTAGGCGTTCGCGATCAAAAAACGGATAACTCCAAAATTTCAAAAATTGACTTTTTCACATTTTTTGCTAGCTTAGTCGAGCAATTTTGTCCAACCCGACACGTTGCAACCTTATTTTCATGGTTTTAGTCCGGTTCTGAAGCTTAAAGCCTTCGGGAATATGCTTGATTAATTGTTGCTAATAAGTTAAATAATTGATTGCTTGATTAGACTAGCAAAAAATGTTTAAAAAATCGACTTCTGAAATTCGGAGTAATCTGCTTTTGCACCTGAACACTCATAAATGGAACTTGTATTAAAGTAAATAACTTGTGAGGTGCTGAAAACAAACTCAAATATAATGAATAAATAAAGAATTTCAACGTTCTGGCAAATCAAATGTAGATGCTCCAGGAAATATCAACCCACTCAGCAGTCTTTAAGGAAGCACTAAGGATGAGTGACCAAATGATGACGGGATGGTATTCATTTAAGATAAATAATTTTTTCCCCATTTTTTTTTATTTAACACCAGAAGTTTATTTTGCTTGATTGTATGTATGATCTATTGCCCAACAGTTACTGGGTCATTTTATTGTAAACTTTAAACACGACAGAAAACATACTATAAAGCTTGCGTGAAGGTGGTACAAAACTACTTTATAATTAATTCATAACACAAAGTATAATTAATAAATAAATAATTATTCATTTCCTTTAAAAACTTTATAGATTGCAATAATGTTTAAGAACGAAGCGTAACGGAACAATAAACACCTGAGCCCGTTGACCTGATAAAGATAGGCGTTGTGTTCTGCTTTGATGCTGTTCAACGTTTCTTCTTGCTTACGTCATAAAATGTAAAACGTCAATAGAGCATACATACAAACGTAGTAACTTGGGGAAAATCGTTATATTTGTTTTAATGAACTGATTGCAAGGAAACTCCATCTTGTCAATAGATAATTCATTCCTGTTAATAATTGTATGCAATATTTTTTTAATATTAAAACAAAATGGCGATGATGAGGATGATCAAAAAATTAAAACATAAATTGTCAGTTGGCCATCTGCTACAGCCACGATTGAAAACCTTTCGCTTAGTTTATTTTAGAAAATAATTTGGTCATAATATTATAAATACCTCATTCATTAGTATACACTTCAAACAAAGAAGAAAATTAAAATTATTCATGACTAAATCCCTTATGGTGTTTCATGGACAAATCTGTGATAACGCTGCGTTATCATTCACACGATCGACGTGTAGCCAACTAACCGCTAAGTAAATCACATATTTCTTATATTTAAAAATTACAGTCTAAGTTTGTAGCTAAACATAAAATATCTTTAAAAAATGTCAAATTGACAGGTTTCATCATTAAAGCTAAAATTTATTCAGATATTTTAGTTTCGGATAATAAATATTTAATATATTTATAGATGCGTTTAAAGTAAACAATTTTAACTGTTATTTTCTTTTTCTTTGATTATATAGCACCACTAAAACCGACAGATGTGCAATACAAAATATCCATAATTGTTCCAATCCTTATTTTTCATACTTATTTCTTCTCTATTATTTATTTTTCTGATAGAAGGAACTTCGAAATTGTT